>OZ024697.1:6588099-7188099 GCA_964016905.1 Perithous albicinctus
AGCCCTGATACATGAATGAGCCATGGAGAAATATAATATTGCGAGATTCGTTCAGGCTAGAAAAATTGCACGGACGTTCGTCAATGTTATTTTCAACATACTGTTAACGATTTAATCCCAATATTCCTCTGTTCAAGCTAAATGTTCGTTGCGTTGATGGGAAACTTCAAACGCGGTTTAGTTTTTTACATGCAGTGGTATATGGGACAAGATTTGAGTAGATATTTTGAATTGCTAGCAAGGATAAAGAGTTCGCTAAGAAACATGATAATTTGGCACTAGTATAACAATATTTGTACCTCTATTTTTTGAAATGTTGCTTATTCCTACACTTTGTTTCTATGAATTTTTTATTCTCAAGATTTTCTCAAATCTTTAATTAAGCAAAAATGATTATTGGCTTTTTAAAAAGTATTGCTGTACTGAATTATTGATTATTTACTGATTATTTGCATGTAAGTTTGTCTGTACATTTCAGACCAAAGCGTAACAGCTCTTTAATCAGTCTGCAAATAGAAAATACACTTTTTACCCCATTTTTTAACATTCCAGGTAACGTATAAAGGTAGTATGATCACGAACCTCCCGATCAGAGAAGAAAGTGATTTGTTTATATGTTATAGAATAGGATTAAAGAACGTCGTTTGTTAAATTTGAAGACGCGTTAACGACCATTTACAATAATAATTAATGTGCAAAATTGGGAAATTTGGTACGCGTTATATATGGAATTCGACCAGATAAAACTTTGAGACCGAAATAATCATTTTTTAAAATCAGATAACTCCAAATATCGAGAAAAATATCAGCAATACGTACGACACTTAAAACATATAAGTTACCGAATATTTCAAATAGATATCATCGATTAAATTGACTAGTTTTCGCAATCTCTCCCCTCTTTTCAAATGGCGGCTGAGACGATGTAGATTTGGCAACGCGTGACGTCTACCGCGCTCAGATCTCAGATCTGGAGGCCGAATGGTGGCGGTCAATTTAAATTTAATAAAAGGGTTGTTGCTCTAACTTTATTATTCTAAATGATGAATTTGCTTCTTAATAACAGATATGCTGTAATAGTAAATAGAATATGACCAGAATATAGTAAATTACATTTTTATTGTTTTTTATATGTGTTTTCTTTTGTAAAGCATGTTGTGGTTCTATTTCAGTTTTCCCTGCTGTGTTTCAGTTTTAGTTTCTTCCTATACATTCGTTTAGATATAAATAAGGGAATTCAAGTAGGAAAAGAGTTAATAAAATCGGTCAAAGTATAACATTTATAATGCGGTAAGTTTATTATCAGAGGCTCTCTTATTATTTATGAATTATATTAATTTCTTTAACATGAACACCGTACATTAGTTTTATCTTTTTCAGAGTTTCTAACCATTTTTTGTAACGATCGTCTTTTCTACATGAGCTACGATAGCTTCAAAGATCTTATTATTTTTTTTTAATGCGCGGTTTTCCTCTAACGTCTTTATCGAGGAGAATGCGAATTCTTTCTGCTCCAGAGCTCACATAAGCTGTTTCCAAAACCTGCATAGTGATCCCAGCCTTCGGCAGTTTACCTATCATTCCAGTTGATATTGTTTCTTTCATTGCAAGCAAAGATTTTTTGTTTCGGGCTTGCGTAACGACCATCTCCGAATCATATAACATCTCATGCGTCGCCTTTGCTTTACATTTAATATTATTTTCGCTCATTCCACCGGCAGAAACTAGGTGACGTAACATTAATACATCGTTGATGGCGTTATAAGCACCGCTGCATTAAAGCCCAAAAGATCTTTCGCGAGAGCTGTTTATCTATAACATTTTTTCTTTTGCTTTCGATCCAGAAGGTGTTCGCAAAGAAGAATCAAGGTATCGACAAACCATTTCACGATCGATCGAAATTAGTCCAGCAACCCATACTCTCTCATCGAACGAAGAATCATCGGTGTATCAAACCTATTATAAACCATGAAAGCTGTTGAAAAATATGTTACTATGTAAATGTGTGAAAGCACAAGAAACAATGGTAAAATGATTGCCCAACCTTCCAGGTCGAACAATCACCATCCTGTCAGATAATTATTAATGATTACTCAACGTTTGACATCAATAAGATTTGGCGATGAAAATCACAACTATCAATGCAGAGCAAACCGTCACCTAAAACCATTTCGAGCTACTAGAATTACATCGGTTCCGATACTGCGTGAAACTCTATGAAATTTTGAAGCGCCGTTCGAGGCGGTGTCGTATCCACTCGAACGTCATTTAGATTCATTTCGCCACCACAAACTTGGAGTCCTGTGACTGTTGCTGCTCTGGTGGTCATGCCTTTCGAGAGTACTATGTACACGTTGAAAGTTTTATTGTTGTAGACCGCCGCGATTTAATAAACTTCTGCTGTCTTCGAGAGTCCAGTGGTCTCCAAATCGAAGATAACTGGAACGTTATCGTTGAAATCTGTTTGTAGCTGCAAGTTGCCGTCTGAAAGACAACAAATGTTTTCAATTTACTAGTAGTAGTAACAGTAATTTATTGACAATAGATACAAATTATTTCGATGATTACTGTAGTCTGTGGGGTTTTTAGCAATAAATTATGTTTCGTTTTAAATTGCCAACAGGCCATCGACCGGGGTCCTTCAGCCTGGGGTATTCTGCGGTTTTGTGTTTTTTTTTTCTTTGCTTAGGTGTGAAAACAATATTTTGTGCGTAGTGTTTTTCGTATGTTATTGAGTGGTGTTATATATATGTTCTAGGTTTTGAAAAGTGCTGTATTGTGGAAATTTGTGTCTTGGTCTAATGTGGGGAAGTCTTTGAATGCATAGAGGTCTTAAGTGCTCTAGTTGTGCTATTGCAAACTTTGTAGTTAAGTTATACATTCTATCCGTTATTGGAGAGATGCCTGTTTTTTGGTAAAGCAGTGTATTACGTGGGTTGTAGAGCGGGTTGAAAGGATTCCTAATTCGATCAATTTACTATTTATGCAAGTCTTTAAAAATTTGATTCAATCAATTTCATATAGCCAATATAATACGTACCGGAAGGACAAGGATCGTTTATTAGTTCAGAGACACAAGTCAAACCGCTCTCAGTTTCGTACGTTATTCCTTCGCGCCGTTCAGCCGCGGTTCCTTTCGACAACCGTTGATTTTTGTGAAAAAGCCTCCGTTACTTTATTTCAACAGTCTTTGATTTCCGGATTTTCGATCTCCGCGTCAGTTCCTTTTGGCTTCGAAAGCGTTTTGTAATCATACCGAAGTATAGCTCCAGTATTTTGTTGAAACTCGTCGACGTACGTTACTCCAATATTTTTCTGACACACGGATGCCGCAACTCGAAAATTTAGCGATTCCGATCCAGCGTAAAACTTCGACTTGGGAGTTTTGTTTGCTATGGTGTGATTGAAAGACTCATTAGTTTGGATAGAAGCAAACGGCGCTAGTTTTTGCGAGTTTTGAGCGAATCGCAAGAATATTCCTGCCAGGGAATCACGAAGTCCGGGATCAGTGAGCGGCTCACCTTTGGGAAGCCCTTTGTGCTTATAATTTTCTCGCAAAACCTTATATCCCCACCAATCACCAACATTTATCGTGTTCGCCGAATGTGTGGCAGGTAATATTATTTATAGCAGCTGCTACGGCTATAGGGTCATTTTCATTTTGTTTTATCGCAGAAGTGAAGCAGCGCGAAAGATACCCGATTACTTTGGTTGGTAAATGTAAACCGTACACGGCATTATTTAGAGCTTTCGACGCGTAATTGAGACCGGACCATTTCTCGATTTTCGTCGCCGATTCTCATCGTACAGCCCCAATCGTTGATGAGTCATCGTCTCCTATGAGTACCGGAACTTTGACGGTTTCCTCTTTCAATAATTTATTAGCAGCGATCACTTTTACAGCCATGTCGGGCTCCATAGACTTCGTGCTTCCCTCAAAATTCTTGCGACAGTCATGATCATTTTGATTGCGCTCGCGAGCGCAAGAAGTACAAGTCTTCCTTTGCACGGCATAGGACAGAATTTTCTGCGACTGGAGACCAATCGGAGACACATGACCTGCAAGATCGAAGAAATCATTTAATACACAGTGCTCAAATGATATGATTGTAATGATTTTATTCTTTCTTCATATTAAATATTTTTTAAAATTGGATAAAATTCACTCAATATGACAGAGAGAAAAAAGAAATGTTTAAATATATTATAATTCTTTCAAGGCATTTCATTTAATTAACGTATATAGATTATAAACAGTATATTAAAGAGAACAGATGTAATTATAGAAATTTTAATACTCAACATTTCATATGATAAAGTTTTACAGCTATCGCACAATACACGCACTTCACATTCACCACGCAGAGATATAATATATTTTCGGAATAAGAAAACGAAAGTCAAATATAAATAAATTAGTTTCTCACTCTCTCTTCTAGAATTGTTGTGTCGTACTTATCTTTTTGTTTCGATGTATATTGTCGACGAAATTTCCGGCCATTCAAAAGATACCACATGTCGAATAAAATAATGATTAAAAGATACTATAATAGGCACGTCTGCCCAGTACGATGGTCGAGGGAGAAGACAGACGGTCAAGCGCCGCACAAATCGCGACCAGCCATTCCCGAAATTGGACAACCCTGAGTGGTGACGCAATCCTCCCTTCCTTATGTCTCGTAGATATAGCGCGGAACCTTCAAACTTTTAAATTCTCACATGATCTATAATATTTATGAAAGACAAACGATACCAACCGGATAGGCTGTTACAGACGCGATCTGTCCCTTGCTTCTGCCATCCAGCGTCAACTGATGCAGCAATATCCGCTGGTTCCTCGGAATCATTTTCTTGGTTAAGCGGCCCTCTAAAACAGCAAAAAATTCAAAATATTATGTTGTTAACTATAAGTATACAGTAAAATTTTATTTTCTGTAAATTAAACGAAAGTCTGTCTGAAATTCAACCTTAACATTACAATTCCCTGTCGTAGGGTAGAGTCACCAGTAAATGGACAGTTAAGCAGCACAATTGGTTAATAATCAGTTTTTATAAAATAAAATATTTCCAGACCGTCTGTGAACATTTTAACACATAACCAGAATGTTAAATTATGTGATGCAATTAAAAAAATATTGTATCTTCATCGGAATGTATATAAAAATAAATACTAAACGCAAAAAAATTCAAAAACACCAGTAAATAAACGGGCTAATCTAGCCTACACTTTGTGTGGAAAATAGGTTTGAGCAACAGAATAATTACAGTAGATAGCTAAAAATAAACAAATTCAAAATCTAATGTTGAGCTAAGTCGTTAAAATTTATTATGAACTCTTAAAAAGCTGTTGTTCGTTCACTGGTGATTGTGTAATTACTGGTACATTCACCCAACTAACTCAGTTTGTTCTTCAGATTCACGCCGAGCTCCAATGGTCATCGCTTTTTCAAGCTTTATACTTTCGCGGCAACTATTTTCGGTAGCCTCCTCAAATGCAGGACCAACGTGTTGCTCATAACGTTTCATGATCGCCCCTGGCAATGCTGGTATATTTAAAGCCGATAAGAGGGTGTGCATTTGAGTCTTTCCTATACCCGCATTGATCATAGCTGCAAAATATTTTCACAAAATAAATTCCATGGGCAGAGTCAGTTCTGAAAGAAAAAACAAAAAAATAAAAATACATACCAATAGCAGCTTTGCTGTTGACATCATACAACCGACTGTTTGCATGACGTTTGTTAGTTTCAAATGTACGATTTCTATTGCACTGTACACAACGCACATCCAGCCTGCTTGCCAGCCCAAACCTCTCCTTATGCACTATATTTCGAAGCGTGAGAGGAACGTTGCAAACATCACACCAGAGATCTTCAGCGAGAGTACAGAAATCGAGAACGTGACGTGAGATTTACATTCGACTTATACTCTCGCGTTAACCTCACCTTCACCATCTTCACTTTTTTGCCACAATGCACGTAGATTCTTTCGCCATTTATACATTTTTTCCGACACGAATCGTGACTAGATGACTTGCGGTACAGTCTACCGAATTCGACCACGAACACTTCGGAAGTTCGGTTAGCTTAGCAAAGTGCGGGTGGACAGTGATAGGAGAAGGGTTGAGAAGGGTCGTAAAAACCCGTAAGGGTATACCCGAACACGGGAAATAAATAAAAATAATCCGGTACCCTTTGAGCGACCACTCAAATATTAACATTTTTTCTGGAATTTTCCACAATTCCAGGATTTTCTCATAATTAACAATTTAAACTTTAATCAACCTCCAAATGTTGTTTTATAGGCTGAACCAGATCAAAAACAAATTTGGAATAAAAATAAAATTATTCTTAAATAAATAAAAAGTAAGAAAAGTTGTGAGAATTACTTTCATTTTAATTTGTAGACTAAAACATGTACATTGAATATCCTTAAAAAAATAATTAAAAAGATGCAAAAAATATAAACTCGTCATTCCATCTTAATAAGTAAATTCGATAAGTACACCTTTCCCATTTGTATTTTCCAACTATATTCCATTATTTTTTATCCTGATGTGCAGTTCATATGAAGTAGGTATATTATTATTCATCTCTAGCTACTCGTACATCTCTCGAGTCTTGGGGATTCATAAGAATTATCTCTTCTTCCAGCGTTCTCTTTCTGTTTCTCAAACTCCAGGACGCACTCAATTCCAGATCATCCTCTATCTCGCCGCACTGCCCTCCTTTTCCCTCTGTCTCTTTTCTCTCAATCTAGTACGATGGAATACATATCGTTGAAGCTTTCACATACTTTGAGATTGAAAGATTGGCTTTCACGCTAACCCTCTCTCTCTTTCCATCCGTACATTCGTCCCTTCCTCCTCACCAACCCTTCTCACGTACTGACATTCATACTCTAGCTGAATATTATATATCGCTGTCCAAATAACACACACACACACACACACACACACACACACACACACACATCTCGATTTGTACATGCATACAACGATATATAATATTCAGCTTATAGAGTATAAATGTGAATGTGCGTGTGTGTGGGTAGGTGTGTGTGTTTGCATACACGATAGTATATAAGATGTATGCAAATTTTCGAGCTTTTGATATGTACGTCAGGAGTAAAGTATGTATCATAAGAGAGAAATAAGAGATAGGCTTGCATTTCGGTAGTCTGTTTGTAGGTACATGTGCATGTGGGACAGTTCAGGACAAATTGGCAGGATTGTGACCCTCGTATTTTTGTGCCTTTTGGTATGTTATAGTCAGTATAAAACAAAACATATTACACTATTTTTTAGATTTTTTTCGATAATTGATTTAGTTACAATCCCCAAAAAAATTATTTACTAATTTTTTTGTCGATAACTGATTTGGCTACAATCACCAAAAATATTATTTACTACTTTTTTTTCGACAACTGATTTAATGACAATGACCAAAAATATTATCCTTCTAATCTTATAAAGTTCATGAATGACAAATGCGAAATTCATTGTTAGCGATTTATTTGTGATTGGTCTCGTGATCAGATGCCAGGATCGTGACTAAGTTCATGCATTGATTCTTTTGCTTCCTCATAGAGGAAGCTTTGTTTTCGTGAAAATTTTTGTTTTCGAGGTTTTCATGTCAGCATACTCAGAATGGTCTAAAACGTCGAGAAAAATTGTTAGAAATGTGTCCGGATATGTATGTGTGTGATATAGCAGGGTGAAAATTCATATTGCCATAACTTGGGAACTACTGAACTGAAACGTCTTAAATTTTGTTGCCTTATACAGTACAGTCAAGTGTCTCTTTGGTATACATTTTATAAAAATCGTAGCATACAAAAATTTTCTAGCTACTGTCCATCGTAAAGTTACTATTTTTTATAATTTTTTCAATTTTTTTTGTTGATAACAGGCCGAAAAAAATAGATAAATAAATAGGAATCGCCGGTTCACTTCGGCTTGACTATCAATATATTTTATTTTCAAATAAAGGTTCTTCAGATTTTGAAACTATGTCGTTCGATAATTTTTTCAAAGAAATCGTAGATAATTAAGAATGTGTATAAAAAAAGAAAATCAGTGCTTTTTAGAGCTATGTCAACCATATAAAAAACGGACAAGTGGAAAAACGAAAGGCAACGGACAAGTCGAAAAACGAATCGCAACAAAATTTTCACTTGAAGTTATGTTACAAGTGGAAAAACGAAAGGCATCGGACAAGTCGAAAAACGAATCGCAACGAAATTTTCACTTGAAGTTTTATGGGCAGATCGTTAATGTACTTGTCCAATTTGAAAACCTGCCCGTAAAACTTCAAGTGAAAATTTTGTTGCGATTCGTTTTTCAACTTGTCCGTTGCCTTTCGTTTTTCCACTTGTCCGTTGAAGTTTCACTTCTACTATGTGTCCCAGCACACATCCCGTTTTTTTTTTTCACAGGTTTACTGAAAATTATGATTTGGTTAGGTTAGGTGCCTTTCAATGAATGCATTTTTTATTCAAACATATTTTGCAAGTTAAGTATTTTTAAGTTTTTTACACAGATCGCAAATAGAAGCAATAATGCCCAGCCACGTGGTGAGCAGAGGTAAAAAAACAACAGCTGAGCTCAGCACACGCCGCCGGGACTCTAGCGGATTCCCCACTCTCTGCGCGGCTGCGCATTATATCTATTTAATGCAGGCATTGCCCTCTCTCGGCCGCCGCCTCTCACTACGCGATATACCGTCTACCCCTTCTACGCGGCCGTAACGCTTTTTCGTGACAGAAAAAATCGTAATACCCCCCGTCTATATAGAAGTTCCACTTTAAAATTGCCGACCCAATCGAAATGGTCAAGGGTCACGCTGAGGTCGAAACCTGGTGGATTACATGAGATTGGAAAGCTCCTTAATTCTGAATAATTACTGACATAAATAAGAATTCTATATGCTTTTCTCATACTGCCACGTACGTTGTTTAAAAAAGAAAAAATAACTTTGACAAAAAATAAATATTGGAAATTGCAAATAGAGAATTTCATGAAAAGACCATCCAATTACAACTTCTGGTAGAGAAAAATGTACCGTAACGCGATCATGGATAAAACTGTTTATTCTAAATATTTTTTATTTCAACTTTTTTTCTCGCTTATCTTCGCGCTGAACTCAATAATGTTGATATACAATAAGTTAATATACCGTCAATTTTTGTTATTCCTCGGAAGTTCTTTTTTGGTGAAAAACGCTTTCATGGAAAAAATCTGAAATCTGAAAATTACTGTAGAATGTAATTTTATTCACGCAAAACAGGAGAATAATTTAAATAGCAGTGTCACGATCCAGTCGAATCGTTTTGGAATACCCCATGTGTATATTTATTACATACATAAGAAGCACCAGTATTGTTAAGTCGAAGTCTCGTCAAGTTCCGTTACTTTTCGTTTTCCTGTAGTTTTTGCTGCTGTTGCTGCTTCTGTTGTACTGTGGCAAATCTTGCACATTGATTTTTCCCGTCCTGCAATCTCATACTGTTGCGTCTGCTTCTTGAGAAATGGAGTAATACCCACGACAGGTTTCTCTCGTGTTCCTTGTTACATCTTACTTCTTCTCTGTCCGAGACTTACTCTCTCATGTCTAGCAGTAGAAAGCTCGCTTAGCTTTTGCCTCTGATGCTGGCGCAGCGCGACAGTTCTTGGCAAGCCGAGACGATCCCACGAGAGTCGGCTCCGCGCCATTTCGATCCGTATACTCCTTTCGCGACGTCATCCGCATGGACGATTACGCCATTACGTAACTTCGTGTGCCAATGTGACGCGTCAGCCACTATGCGCGATGCCGCGAGGAAGATTAAATTTCGAATTGAAGCTTTGAACATTCTCGTATTGTATGTATCAAGTTGTCGATCATGCGATAATCTAGTTTTTTTTAAATGTTTAATTTTTATTTTTTTCTATCACTTAATCTAGAAGTGGGCATTGAGGTAGTCTTTTTTGGTAAAGTCAAGCCAATTGTGATTTAAAATAGATTAAGGTTAAATATCAAATTTAATCTTTGAATATTCTCATATCGTATGGATCAAGTTGTCGATCATTTGATAATCTAATTTTTACTTTCTCATCAGATTAAGAGTATGTAAAAGAGAAAGTATAGCAATCTTTTAAAACTTCGCTTCCAGATTTTTATGAAAATAGATGTTTTGAGTGTCCTAAATTCCAAAAAACACATTCATTCATTTCTGTCTGCCTGTCTGTGCCGTCCGAAAGTACAAGAAACTGCAGACTGCACTGAAATTAACTGTGCATCTTCTATGAATTAAACGTAGTTATGGTATTGAAATTGAAAACAAACCACCCATTGCTTTTTGTACTTTACCTCGAATGTAAGAAAAAACTGATTTTCACACTTCAGGAAAAGTACTAAAAGGCATTGGTGTTTTGTTTTCAACTTGAATACCAACATTACATTTTATTCATCAAATGTAATGAAGTGTTAGAAATATTTCTGATATATTTTCTCCTATATGGACGAAATCTTTTTTTTTTTAACGTTAACTATTGAATATGTAATTATACTTATAACCATTTTGTATACATCTAACCTATAAATGCAAGCATATATAAGTATATATTCCCATTCATAATCTTCAGCAGTGCTTCACACAAGCGTCCAACACGCAATTCAGTCAGAATTGAATAGAGCAAAGCGTGGATCAACGCAGATGTGAAAAAAAACCCACCAGCACTGAAATTCGGTTCTTACCTCGATCGACTTCTCCATGCACGTTCATCGCCATTTTCACACACCTTCTTTCCAAGATATCACACAGATGTATATATAAAGTAAATTTACGTACAAGGATATATACTTTAAACGATACTATATTCCAGTGTGGTAGAGTCCCAACATAATTCGAAAGGCGGATCTCGGAGCTTTCGAACTTTTCAGCGTAACCCCATAAAACTTGGTGTTGCCCCGTTGCTCTGCTGCCACTGTTGTATAGTTGCGGTATGTGGTGGTAGCGAAAGTGCTAGCGTGTTTCTTGCTTGTGCTTTCTATTCCACACGCCCATTCGGTACAGCGAGCAGAGCATAACAACAGCCCAGCCTCTTGTCCGCTTGGATATCGCGCGCACAGTTGCCGACTCGAAAGAACCGCACCGAGAAATTCTCCATTCGTATACATACTGCTTCCAACGAACGTCTTCTCTCTCTTTCTCCCTTCTTCGTTCATCTCCTATATCCTCTATTTCGGCTATTGAACCGAAGTCCTGGAAGAAGTACCATTTTAAATATTCACTCTAACATCGATTTAACATGAAGCGACCATCTGAAAAAAAAAAAAATAATAATGATAAAAACCACAGCTGGCACAAAAACCTGTTCGTTTCGTCAAAGTTTTATGAGATTTTCGCAGTGGGGGGGGGGGGGGGGGGGGGTACAGGTTTATCGCTTTGAATATTCTAACGTTGGCTGTAGTGAGTGACAAAAAGACCGCGTAGAATAGTAAAACCGAGAGGGGATTGCTGCGTGAGCATTGGTGCACCGTGGATGGTGCTGCTAGCCCACAAAATATACACCAGGAATGGTGTAGAGAACTCTATGTTCTCCTGTGTTCACTCTCTACTGGTGTATGAAAGCATTCTTTCTAAATTGAGCTACTTTTCCCTCTTCTACTGATTCCTATTCTCAAATATTTCTTTTATGATTATCCAGGTTTTACTACTGCTTCAGAGTACTTTTTTAGGGATTTTTGCAGATTTTCTTTTCGTGCAGAAATTGGTAGTTGTTGGATTTAAAAAACAAACTAGATCATACTCGCGCTTAGCTCGCTTTATCCAGTTCATTTTACATTATTTGATTAAATTTTTAGTTTCCATCTGAACATTTTTCTGTGAACCTAATTATTGGATAATGGAAGTAAAAAATATTGGTTGCTCTAATGAATTTTCTTTTTTTTTTCATCTTTTTTTCTATCTTTGCCACTAGCTCTTCGCACTATAAAGAAAATTGCGTGAAATTTAATGTACCGCCGGTACTGGAAGTTTTTATGCATAATCTGAAATATTCTGAATTTCATATAAACCGGTGTGATGTATAATCAATTTGCGGTATATTAAAAACCTTATAAGCACTTTAATTTTTATAATTTAAATTAATTTTACTGTCATAAGTTTTACATCACAATTGTATATTAAAGTTAATATATCGCGTGTCTAAAGGCTATAGGGATTAAGTGCCAAGTTACGTATATATAACGGAGTTAATAATGGTTAAAGCTTAAAAGACGCATCTCCTGGTCATACATACGCCCTATGGCGATTACCATTTTTTTTCGAACTTAGATGATTTCATCAATGCCTTTTTAGTATTAAGATTTTTTTCATTGAAGAAGTCATTACGATGCATAAGAGGGTGCATGATAAGGGTTTTGTCTTATTCCAAAGTCAAAATATCAATGATTGATTCTTCTTAAAAAAAAAAAAATTGAACGTAGAACTCTGTAAATTGCTTCCTTAATTAAGTTCGATTTTTCACAAAGACACCTCTATGAGGAAGCTTATTTAACAATTCTGGTTTCTTCATAGGGGATGCTTTGTGTAAAATTTTTGAGTTATGGCAAAATATTAATTTTTTGTTTAATTCAAACTCACGTAAAATTCGAACACTTTTACCGATTATCATCAGCAATATTGATACGTACCAGCGCTTAATGTTATTTTTCGTCTGTAGAAAAATTCGTTTGTTTCGTCTGTTCATTTGGTGAGACTTGACGTGAGTTAGAGCAAAATGGCATTTTTCTGAAAAATTCGGAATCCCATAAAAACCGAACCTATATTTGTCGATTCATTCCAAATTGAATACCGAGCCTCCTTTACGATAGTTTTATTTGTAAAAAATTATTTAGCTCAATAGCTACTAATTTACGGAATGTAAAGAACATGCAGATATTCTTCTAAAAATTCAAAATTGAATAAAAATAATCTTATCTTTGAATTTTTTTGAAAATTATCATAAACAAAGGTGTCTACCTGTCCCACGCGTGTGCTAAATTCTCGCTCGTTTGATAAAACCGTTCTTCAGGTGTTTAAGTTTGATTCGTGCATGCCGGCTACACACGCACGCACGCACGCATACATTTTTTCTACACCACTTTCTCGACGTTTCGGACCATCCTGAGTGTCCTGAGATGAAAATCACAAAACAAAAAAAATTCACAAAAACAAAGCTTTCTCTATGAGGAAGCAAAATATATAAAACGGCCATGAATAGATGAATCATTTATAAATAAAACTGTACAATCAAATGTTCATTGATGAATACACGTGCGCTTTAAAATTCCCATGCATTTTTATTTCATCTTTCACATATACAATTAATAATATAATATATTATATATAGGTAATACAACCGACAGCAGTGGAGGTGCGTTCGGTATGTGGCTTCGGTGGTCCTCCAAGTTAAGCAGCGTTTCGTGGGAGCATTGGATGGGAGCCATGCATAGATTCGCGCGTCAACTGCTGAGCGGGAGGCAGTTTTTCTGAGTTTCCAATGTATTCTCGTACAAAGGAAACTCAGTAAAAATAAAGCCGTCCGTATCAGCTAGGTTTTCCGCAGGTTTTCTGTGCCCTTGTGCAAATGCGATACAGTAGTGCATTAGGAAAGAGCGGCTGCTGGTAACACTCGGGGGGGGGGGGGGGGGGGGGTTTACATGAGGAAGTGAAAAGGGGGAACAAGGGAGTGGAGAAAACACGTAGAAACCTGAAGAAGGTACACGCAAGACAAAAAAATATGTAGGTAATGCAATTTAAAATAGGATATATGATTCATTGATGACGGTCAAGGATTCACGTTCCAATGCCGACGAATAACCGGCATCATCGCCATTATGATAACTTTTAAATAGAAAGTGTAAAATAAATCAATTTGTATATTTTTATCACCTCTATGAAGTATAGATTTTTTCTTATCTATCATTCTTTTGACACTGAGTGTTTGAGAAATCACTGATTGCGAATCTGAGCCGAAAAATCAATAAACATTTAAAAAATAATTTGTGCAAGCTAGTGCGCAAACGAGATTTTTCAAAAAATAAAAAATGTTATAAAATTCGAACTACTCGACCGATTTGTGCCAAATTTGAATTAAAACCTTGTTTTATCATAGTCTAGAAGCAAAAGAAATTTAAGCCCGATATCTCGCAATTTGCGCGAGTGAATGCTCGAACGACATTTTTCAAAGTTAAAAAACGTTATAAAATTTGAACCGCTCGACGGATTTGCGTAAAATGTAGACCCAGACCTAGTTCTAGGACAATCCACATGTGTGCCAAATTTGATTGAAATCTGCCTAAAAAGTCGATTTTGTTTTCGCGTCAGCAATGTTTTTCTTTTTTTGGAATAAAATCGAAATTTATCAACATAGCGAACGTTCCATAAAATAAATTCATCTTCAGTACTCAATAATTATGAAATCACGTGATAAATTGCAGCCGGTCACTCCAGAATTTAGAAAAGTAGAAGTGTTTACGGACATTTAAAAAAAAATTAAAATTGCAATAAAATTTGAACCACTCTATCGATTCTCGCCAAACTTGGCACCAATCATGGTTTACTGTAAGTTTATTTGTGTTCAAAATTTCAGCCCGATATCTCTTAATTTGCGGAAATTATAGCCTGAAAACGGTTTTTTTCAAAATTTTCAAAATGCTATAAAATTTGAATTTTTCAACCGATTCGCGTTAACTGCAAACCCAAGCATTGTTCTATGATACCCCACTTGCGTGCCAAATTTGAAGCAGATACATCGAAATTACGATAGTTGCGTGGTAACACACACACACACGCACACGCACACGCACAGGCATTTAGTACAAATCACGTTTCTCGACGTTTTGGACCATTCTCAGTATGATGACATGAAATCTCGAAAAAAAAATATTTCACAAAAACAAAGCTTCCTGTATGAGGAAGCAAAAGGATTCCGTGCAAAACGTAACTTCAAACGTAAAGTAGCGATACCTTGGTTCTAAATTTTTCAATAAAAATGATTCTTTGTCAAATATTTGAAAAACCTAATTGAATTAACTTTGAAAAAATATAATTATATTTGTTTAATTAATTGAGAATTAAACTGTAAAGTTAATGTTTTTCAGTCATAATTTAAAAAATTTTAAATCAATGAAGAAGCTCACGTATAATAGGTACAAACATACCATATTAAAGTTAATATTAATCAATAAGTAATTTATTTTTTAAAAATTCAAATTTCTACCAAATTTTACTGACATTCCTAAATTTCGAACGTATGTTAGTAGAATTTCTAATTTTCAACGTTTTGGATTTTTTAATTCCTAAATGTCGTAACTTGGAGTTTAAGCCCTATAGTCTAACACACGATATGTGTACGGTTTTTAGCGCTTTAATTTTTGTACTAATTCCAAAAGAGCGTATATGTATACTATACAGTGTATTTTGGACCATTGACACTAAAGGCATATAAGCGTATTATCTAAGACATACGCCTTTATACCGTTAAGCTCCTTGATGTATTTTAACGTACAGCCTTAAGTACCTTTAGCCTTTAGACACGCGATATCAGTTTAAGTTGAACGCCCCAATGACTAATATTCAGGTCTCTCATTGTCCGTAATGATACACGAATACAAAGAAAAAGCGACAGAAATACGATTTCTTGTGTACTATTAAATTTATTCGTCTCTACCATAACCACCATGCCACTAGCACTCTGTTTCTGCATCTATTTCAGCATCTGGCTCTACGATCATTGTAAAAAAATGGCATGAAATCTTATGTATGTACCTGCACTGGAAGTTCATCTTTAAAAAGTTATAATATTGAAGCGGCTACGTACGAACGGCACCTCCAATCGGTATTGAGGAGTAGTGTAGAGAAATTAACAAAAATGTTTCGAACCAATTTTGACTTTTCGATCCCAGGTGTAACCCACTTCAGAATTATATTTCGTCTTTTATAAATGCATGTGGAAAAACACAATTTTTTAAAAAATTCAAAATTAATTAACCCTATGTAAAGAAGGATTTTGAGAGTTTTTTCCTTGGACAAATTCTCCGGTTATCTATTTCGGCCAATGAGTACGTTAATCTTATCTTTAATTATCAAAATAATCGCTCATTATTATATAGCAAAACACAGTGATACTATTTTTATAATGTATATATCATCAACACACACGATTATTTTATTTTTGCATCTCTGAACTGTAAGAATTGTAAAAGGGTTCGTCCCGTAAATAAATAAATAAATCAATGAACTAATTAATTGATTTTTCAGTAAAAATCATATATAGCTATTGGACCGCAAATGGTTAAATATTTAAAACTAATTCTTAAATATTATAAGATGGTGCAACCAACCTGCGTGTAGAGTATGAAATGTGAGCAGGTGCACGGAATTCTCTAATAAAACCGGGAAATCCCATGCATCAGGAGGTGACTAACCATTTCGAGAATGTACCACTGAGAAGTAGTAACACTCATTTCCAGGCAATTGTCAGATAACTATTGAATCAAACAAGTAAAACTTGTTTGTAAAATTTGTCAAGTTGATAAATGATTGTCATGTGAATATCATAAAATTAAAAACTGAACATTTCGAGTAAATAAATAAAGATTGAACTTATTAAAAATTAACTTGTCAAATATGAAATACAAAATGTCAATAAATTAGAGATCAAAAACAAATTCATTGAAAGTAAAAGTTAATAAATAATAAAGAGTTAAATGTTATTAAAAAGCCGGACATGAAAAAATGATATATGATATAGGACTTGGGATCTCAGAGATAAATCCATTGAAATTTATGTGTGGGGTGGTGAGATCACAAATAGAGTAAACTCACGAAAATAAACCGTCACATCTCGATAGAAATTTGCACATTGCCTCATTCATTTTTCACAAGGCTTCCAGATAGAGATGGCTCTTTGAAAAATCGATTAATGTTTGAAAATCAAATAATTAATTAATAAAACAATCCAAATTTTTTTTTCTTGAGAAAAATATCCAAATTGCAGAAACTATTTTGAAAAAAGTATAAAATTAATACTAGAAAAATCCAGCGGGTTTGGAAAAATATCTAAAAGAAGTAATAAAAAAAGGCGTAATTGACAGAGAATGCCTCATGTGTACACTGTGTACCAGGACACTGCATTACGAATCGTGGCTTGGCATGAAGACGGGCGAGGATACATCTAGCGCACGCTAGGCCAAAGCACGTAGGATAGTATGTACTACATACCGAGGTATGCACTGCTACGTAACGCGAGCGCTTCGTAAAAGCCGGTTGGGTCTCCGTACTCGCAGTGGGTTTCTCGTGCGAGACATTCTCATGCAAATTACGCTTTCCTAGCTGGAACGGTGTCAGAGCCCGTAGGAACTGCCTTGGGTTCCACAAAACGTAGACGAGAACGACGGTAAGAGGAAAGCCACACAACACGGTGTTTTGTACGGAGAAAACGAGCTTTCGATTATTATTATTATTATTATTATTATTATTATTCCATGTAAAACGCGAGTATATCCAGGAACACTCAATTTGCCACAGTCTGGCACATGTGGACACTCGGAAACGAATGAGCGGCGAGGCAACGTGCAGGTTATCAAATGGAAGAGGAACCTCGAAAACACATATCAATGAAAAATAATAAATATAAGGGGAAAAGGATTTGACAGTATGATGTATATAAATAGGTCGATAACGAAAGTAATAAATCGGTACACGGCGGGCGATGGATGAAGAACTGCGGCAGTAAAAAAAAACGGTAATATGCGAGCTCGGTTGCGCGTTGCACGTGAGAATGAGAGACGGCGGATATCAATGGAAGTGAATAGCGAAAACATACCCGCAGACTTGCATCCGAGATTCGCGGAGGTTTTTTTTTTTGTAATATGTTAGATGAGGAATTGAAATAGTTACTACTTTTTTTCAAATACATTTGTCCAGACGATGTTTCCCACTGCACTTGCACAGGACGTTAACGCCCATTTAGTTTTTGCTCAGCAGTGAATGTTGAACATATGCATTCCTTGTGAAATTGCTGATGAACATAAAAGGCTACATTTTAATTAAGGAAATTTATGTTTCCTTAATTAAAAGTCCATTTAGTTTCTGCTCACTAGTGAATGTTAAACATATGCAATGATTGTGAAATTGCTGATGAATGTAAAAGGTTACATTTTAATTGAGAAACGAGTATGATTACTAACTGAATAGTAAAAAGCCTGCAAAGTAGAAGCTTGCAAATTGTTTCCTCATTATTTCCTTTTTTTTACAAAGCTACCTCTACGAGGAAGTATCTTGATCAATATTGGCTTCCTTATAGAGGAAGCTTTGTTTTCGTGAAATTTTGTTGTTTTTCAAGATTTTCATGTCAGAACACTCAGAATGGTCCAAAAGGTCGAGTAAAGTGGTTTAGAAAAAATGTCTGGATACGTGTGCGTGTGCGTGTGTGATATTAATTTTTTTTTTTTAAACAAATATTTTCAAAAAACACAATAAGTTTTCGCTTGATTCTATGATTTCGCAAGTGAAATCTTAGAAGTTTATAATGTATTTTGGTTAATAATGTTACCACATTATTTAGGTTGTAAGCATTTATATCCCTTTAATAAATACTAAAATGTCATTGTATATATTCTTTTACAAACAGCCCTTCCACGACTCGCAGAAAAAACACATGCGGACATATAGCAGAATGACATCAGCATAAAAACCAGCTAAAAGCTGGTTGTTTGAAACATATTTCATTTATATTCCACAGGCATAAACTCGATAAATGTGTTAAAATAAATGTATTCTGTATACCGAACAATGTATTATCGATTTTTATGTCACAAGCGTTTTTTATTTCAATTATAATTATGATTATGCATTTTTTACGTATTTTTATGCATCAATTTTACTTATAAAAATAATAGTACTTTTGCACAACGGAAATTATATCCATCTCTGTTGTGTTTCAATGCGAATCCGATTATCAAGGTTTTAATCCTGCGGTGAAGATTTTAATTCAAACTATTATTGATGGCTCGATGCCGATTATAGATTATTTGCATCACAAAAATGCAAGGCATCTTGCACACTTAAAAGTAGAATTTAGAAAGTAAAAATTTGTTGTGTATCTTCGATGAATAAAATATCTTTTTGCTATTGAAGTTGAAAACAAAACACCAATGCCTTTTGGTATTTTACCTGACATGTCAAAATCAGTTTTTTTTTCTTTTTCCATGTTTTAGGTAAAATGTCAAAAGGAGTGGAGATTTTGGATTGGATTTCAATACCAAAATTACATTTTTATGTCATCGACAGACAGGCAGAAATTAATAAATGCTTTTTTTTAAATCCTCAAAACATGCATTTTCATAAAAATCTGAGGGTCGATTTTTTTGTGGATTGCAATACTTTCTTTTTTATTACATACTTTGTATGTGATGAGAAAGTAAAAGCGAAAGAGTACTTTCTCAGAGCGTACTTCAAATATCGAGAGCTCTCTCCAACAATTGTACCTTCGATTATTCCTCGGTAATAATGAATAAAGGGGCAAAAAAAAGAGTGTAAACGAGAGTAATAGGGAAAAAAAGGAGACCTCTGAAGAGGCAATGGAGCATTGACGATGAAAGCTTAGAGTATAGAAGGGGAGACGGGATTCGTGAGCGTACTTGCTGTAACGTTAAGCCGTGAGGGAAAACGCGCGTTGAACGGCGTAATCCCCGCGTTAATGCCCAATTAAGGGCCATTATCTGGAGGCTGTAATGGTGCGCCTGCAAGCTCGCTTGTTCACTCTTTCCACCCCTTATGCTCGGTCTCGCGCCTCGTATGCTCCTTCCGCCAGAGCGATACGAAAATAATTGATAAAGCTTTTCTATTCGGTAACCCTTTTTTCCTGTCTCTTTATGTTCCTCCCGCTTTTGTTGCTCTTTTCACCATTTTCATCTATATGTGGCTCTATATTATTAGAGGGAAAACTTGGAGACAATGTCTGAGTTTCATGCAGGTGCTAAATAAACAAAAACCTCCTTGACGGGCTGATCAGAAATTTAATGTAAAACCTCGATTAAGATGGAACACATAAAGTAGCTTCAGTCTGAGCATAAACCTCCTTGTTAATCACTGGCAAGTGCATATTTAATGATGTAGGGCAGAGCTCTGTAAATACACAGGCCACCAAAAACAAGATCCGTAATTGTAAAGTGGAGTTTGAATTTAAAAAGTAGAATCTTGCACTTTACTTCCTCGTTCTATTATTTTGATGTTCACATATTCATTGATCATTTTTGGTTTCCTTATTGGGGAAGCTTTGTGGAAGACCGTTGAGGACTTGATTAATTTATTCACCAACCTAATTCCAATTGGTCGGTTTGCCGAAAAATCCAACACGTAACCCATCGAGACTCGAGTAGAAATTTTAGTCTGGTTGGGTTCAGGGCCATTTCAGGAACACCTAACTTCCTAATCCGGCCCCTTTACGGCTTAAGTATTCAGCCCTGGTCAGGTGTGTAAATCGATTTTTGATCCGGTCATGATCAGCCTTCCGGGTCTGCGAGCATACCTGCGTGCATTTATTTAGCAACTACCCTAATGTTTCTATTTGTTACTCATTAGGGTATTTCACAAATTTCAGAAAATTCAACAAATAATGTTGTTGGAAATGAATAAAAAATAAAATTTCGTCTACTATCCCCAAGTATAATGATAAGTAAGTAAACACTGCTTTCTACAAATAGAGGGCTCAGTTGACCAACTTTAAAGTGTGTCTCACTGAAATAAAGCCAATTTTAGGTTTATTTAATTGAGCTCATAAAGTTAATCGCCAGAGCCCTCTATTTGTAGAAAGTAGTGGTCAGTTACTTCTAATTATATTTGTGGGGTGGGAGAACTTTTAAAAATTTTTATACGTTTTTAACGACATTTCTTGTGGCATTTTAAAAAATTTGTGAAACACCCTACCTCTTGTATATTAATACGAATAAAGTCCTCTGAAGGACTTAGGTAATCAGTGTTATCCCTATATTCCAGTAATTTACAGCTATTAATCTCAGAAGCTCAGTAAGCTCGTGCAATTTGTCTGATGATATAGGTGCATGAAATTCATACCCCTTGCTTGATATCCATACATTATTATCATGTATGCATGCGTATACGTGTTATTCAGCTATTTGCCACGAGAATGTTTACCTATCCTCCAGGACACACCATATACAGCATAGCTATTCACATATATGAGATATATATATTACAGTTAATATATGTAGACATATGTATATATACATGCTATATTTGTATACCTGTGGATGAGCTTTCACTCGAAAATCTCCAAGCGGTGCTTCTCATGCTCCCCGCCCCCGTCTGTCCTCTTACCCAGGATACATACGTGCGGTTCGAGTTATAACGTTACTCCCGGGGGTTGGTTTATAATATAGCAACACGGTGGCGCTTCACCCAGGTGAACTCTGTGTGTGTGTGTGAGGGGGGGGGGGGGGGGGGGAGAAACCAGCGCTGTGACTTTGTGCGAAGGCAAAGTGAACTATGTACATGCTACCTCGCTCGGTCCAGATTCCCGGCAATATATCGAGTTGAACTTACTCGAAAAGCACTTTGAACTTATTCCATAAATATCTGAGATTCTTATGTCCTGCTGCTTTTATTTTTCTAACCCTTGCTTTTTTTTCTTCCACTCGCACTGCTGTTGTTATCCTCGATAACGCATACGATATTATCTGAAAGCCTTTCAAGGACGGTTGTATTATATTATCGTTAACATCCTTGTGTAGAGAGCTTTTTCTTTTTTTGTAATTTTTCTCTTACGTCATTGCGCGCACTAGAGACTAGGTAGGTTAATATATAATCGTTTTATAATCTGGCTGGTTACAAATTATCATCATTTTTCTACTGGAGTGTATTACTTTTTAGTTTTTTGTTTTCCACTCTGTTTCTGTATAGCTTTGGAATTAAAAATAACGCCGACGAAAGGGAGGTCATGGGAAATATTCTGAAGTGCCTAAATTGACTTTTATGCTGTAATCATAGGTAGGCCGAACAAAAAAATCCGAATAAAAAAATGCCAGACCAATAAAAAAAACCTGGAAATAAAACCTCCGAGAAAGACGAAGCTGGTCTTAGAAGTTCAGGCTGTTTAGGTTCTTTAGGTTCTTCAAGTTCTTTACTCATTTATTTACTCTCCATAAATTATACAATTCCTACCAATTGCAAACTGAGGAGTTTTTAATTCTGGGGTTTTGTTCCACGGGGTTTTTCCGGAGATTTTTTCCGCGAGATTTTTTCCTCCAAGTCATAAGGCAATGCCTAGAAAATCGAGAACTCACGTAGAACAATATAACATCTATTGGTGAATTTTTTATTAGTTCATTGGATTCAAGTGCGCGTGTTTATTGGCTCATCAACTTCTGGAGGGGATGTAAAACTGCGCGCGCATAACATTTGATTCAATGCGTCCGCAATGTTGTCCGTGTACTTGAATTTCTAATAGCTGGAATCCCCGTTTGTGAAGCCGTTCTATGAGCTCGAAAAAGATATGTCAGTATAATAAGAATTTACATTTTATGAAACACTAAAATAGGGTAATTTTATTAAGGGTGATCTTTATAAATAGTGGTATAAGGTAGACGCACCATTTGTGTGGCCACTTAAACCCTACTACTCATTTAACGATAAAGTTTACATAAATCCATATGAGCACGTTAAAAGTTAATCAATGTTATTCGAAACTTATAAGACGTCCAATTATTATGAAAAGTATTTTATTTCGATCGTAATTAATCAAGAAAACATTAAATAATCAGCTCAATAACACCTGTTGTTGGTCAGTCATGGTGCTGTTCGTGGCCACTTGAAATAAGTCCATAAGTCAGCTAATCTAGCTAAATAATGTTTTATTCGAAACATGGAAACATTCCAAAACTTGAAAACTATCGATAACAAAACTTAAAATGTATTCTGATAGAGAACTAGGTAAATGTCGGTAATAACTAAGCCGCGATTATTTCCTCCTTTTAGGTCTTCGTTTCTACTGTTTTTGCTTTTTTTTCATTGTCTCCCCTCCAATTTTTCAACTTTAATCTTATTTGTTTCCATTCTCGCTATTCTTTTCTCTTTTCTAATTGGCTTTTTCTCCTATTTGTTTTTCTTTGCTTTATATTTGGCTTGAATTATCGTCAATATATTTTTTTTTATAGTTATATAACAGTATTAAATCGACAAGTACCACTAAAAACACAACTGACCAACAATGGTAATAGCGGGCGCCAAAGGTGGCCACTGGGTGGCCACAAATAGTATAAGCCTAAGCAACCTTCGCGGGTAAAAAATTGAGATTAGTCCATTTATGCGAGTGATATTCTGCCCCAACAAGGACAGTGAGTAAAAAAAATAGCGGTATGTTATCTATATTTGCAAAAAGTTTTGAAATAAACTGAAAACATTCGCAGCATGTACATATATGTCAAGTACATATATGTAGCGTTGCAAGTACTGATGACCAGCAGGACCTTTGCACATATAGAGAGTATACGCTAAAGTTTTTTTTACTCATTGTGCTTTTTGGGGCAGAATATCACTCGCGTAAGTGTACTTCTCTTAATTTTTTACCCGCGAGAGTTTTCTTTTTTTGCGGGTATCACTTTTTGCAAATTTTATATCAATCGTCTCGACAGTGTCCCGACATTCGTATTAACATACTTTTGAATCGAAGTTCGGCTGTTCTAAAAATATGGATCTTAAGTCCATGTTTTATGTATCTGTTCCACATGTGCAAATTGAAATTAGTCTGCTAATATACGCATTGTATGGTATAATTTGACAATATCTATTACATATTTAGTTATATAATTTCTATTAGACAAATTTCTAAATATTACCTTGAGTATCGTAGCCTCATTACTGACCGTGCTCTGAGAATTGATTAAAATCCATCGTACGATATAATTATCCAAATTAAACCCTCCTTGATTCTTATTCGGGATTGAGACCAGCATTGGCCCAGTTTCTGGTACAATTTAATTGAGTCAAGCAAAACATATTTAAGGTGATGTATACTTTTGTTTCTAATGTATGTATATTATATATACATATATCTAAAATTTAGCCTGGGCCCCGAAACCTATGCAGAGATCGACTTGGATACCGGAAAGGTACAGAACTTTTGACCTGGACGAGCGGTCAACCTGGACATCGAAAACTCTGGAGGAATTGACCTGGACACCGAAAACTACGGAGTGATTGACCTGGGCACCGAAAACTCAGGAAGAATCGATCTGGACACCGTAAACTACGGAGCGGTCGACCTGGACGTCGAAAACTGTGAAGGGATCGACCTGGACACCAAAAATGACGGGTCGGTCGACTGGACACGCAAAACTATGGACAGATTGATCTGGAGACCAAAGCTGTGAAGCAATCGGTCTAATTAATACAGCAAGAAATAATAAACATTTGTTTAGTATTTTAGTACTAAACATTCGTTTAGTATTTTAGTACTAAACATTCGTTTAGTATTTTAGTACTAAACATTTGTTTAGTATTTTAGTACTAAACATTTGTTTAGTATTTTAGCATTAAAAAAATACTCAACATTTGTTTTCGTCGTATCATAAACTGGCCCATTACTGGATGTCACTATGACTTTCTTATAGAGATTGATAGGTTGCGAAACATAGTCGTTGGCAGGTTGCAAAAAATTGGTGCGCGAAATATCCGAGTTGGCCACTGAAAAAGTGAAATATTTCAGAGGAGTTTTGAAATATACAAAGAGTTTTAAAAAACAAAGTATCGAGAAAGAATGTCTGTAGTAGTATTTTGAGGTAAGTATACTTGTCTCGAGACGCTACCGCATCTCTTGATACTTTCGTTGCCCTGTTTGTAGCCAGATCGTATTTACAGTATTTATAAGTTATTCTTTACAAATTTACATTTTAATGAAGAAAACAAACTTTCCTTTGATAATTTATAGATGATTGTGTTCTGAATTGGGCAGAATTAATAAGTGAATATTAAAAGCTTACTACCCAACCGTCTGCTAAACGTTTTCCGCAAGATTTAGCTAGAATTTCCGAGATGCTAGATATTTTGTCGCATTTTCCCGCCGCGTCCCTAAGAAATAAGTCGAAAGCAGCAAAAAATGTGGCCAACCTAATTCTCAATCCACTACGGAAGCCTAGTAGTATGCTTTGAACTCTATAAATCTTAAGATTCACCAGTAATATAGAGACTGGTCACAAACGATACGGTGGCGACAAATGGTACGTCTAATCTATTCCGAAAATATTGATCTAATGGTACAATCTTTTGTGTTAAAGCTGTAGGGTTTCATATATGGGGTAGGTAGGTATATACACCGATCGGATCACCTTTTAGCACAACCATCGTCGATGTAGTTGATTATTTTTTTAGGTCATTCTGTTCAATGGATGGAGCATGTTTCATTTTTTTTCAAGTTTTTCACCACATGTTTCGCGCACTTGTGAATTTCTAAAAATTGCGTTTAAATACTATCGAATGCACGTGTGTTCTTTGATATGAGTCGTATCGTAAAAAAACATACATAAAAGTTATTTATTTTGAAGTATACTTTAATGTACACTTATTTTAAAAATTGTTTAACTCGTCCGAACCATTTATTTTTTATTAATAAACATAAAAATCGATTTTTCAAAATCTTGTTTATTTTTTTCTGGAAAAATCTCTAAAATACTACTCATAAAGACGAACATTTTAAGCATAGACGGGAAGTGGGATAATCGTTTTTCGATTCTTTATGAGTGTTTAAAAATTAAAACTCTTATAAAAAATCGGAAAAACGATTGTCCCACATTGGGACAAAAAATTGGAGGTCGGATATTTTATTTTTTATAAACTTCTATATACCTTTTTCCCGATACGACTTATTTCCAAGAAGACACATGCATTCGAAAGTTTTTAAACGCAATTTTTAGAGCAGTTTTTAGAAATGCACAAGTGCGCAAAATATGCGATGAAAAATTTGAAAAAATGGAGCATGCTCCATCCATTGGGGTGAATGTCTAAAAAAATAATCAACTATATCGACGATGATCATGGTAAAAGGTGGTCCGATCGGTGAATAATGCGCCATATAACATACGATCGTGGTGTAATTTAGTAATACAATTTATTTTAAAGTCTAGTCCGCATTGTTGATCTAAATATTATTTACAATTATTTTTTGGTAAGTTCAAAGTTATTCTATCGATTCAACTGTCGTTCGATGAATGTGTTCAAAACAAAAATAATCGCTTACCTAATCCAACATTCCATTACCATAATCCAACCTTTTATTTCAATAATTGCGATCTACCATAGTCCCCAGAAAACTATAATTATTATGGAAAAATTCGAAGAAGCATCTTTAAAATTATAAATAAGACATCTGTCGTCCCGGCTAAATAATGAAACGCAAAAGCCACGTTGTTGCATCTGATGATCCGTCCATTCGGAATAAAAAATGAGACTTCAACGTGTCAGAATAATACGATGCTTATGACGGATTATCCTTTGAAATAATAAACTGCGGAGCGTCAAAAAAATTGTTTTCAATAAAAAAATTAAAATAAGCACACTCATTATTTATTTTATAAATAATGGTGGAGCTGTCGTTGCGTTTGCGTATTTATGCAAATACGGACCGAGTATAATATTTCGCTCTCGTGTATTCTTTGTATTTACAAAATGTTGCGCGATATAAATGAGGAATGAGTGAGAGATAGGAACGTTGCGATGGGAGAATTTGCAAACTCGTATAACAGCCACTAGCCAAACAACGGTGAGTGTTGCGAAGGGGGGGGGGGGGGGGGGGGGGGGGGAGGCGACTGACGCGCACACGGGTGTTTTCCAACCCAGCGTATTTACTCTTTTGGGGAAGAGAGAACCACGCTGGGAAAACCTCCGAGGCTCCGCAATGGGAGTCATTTCAGAGGATACGCGGAGCTGGTGTTGCCGGTGGTGCTCCTCCTGAATTCGTGGCGCATGTTTTACCGTGGGGCTTGTCTCGGGTAATTGGTAATTACACACCGGAGCCAGGGCTACACCTCTACCAGCGAGAAAGTATATACCCCGTACAGCACTGGACGATGCAGAAACGCCAGCGAACTCTGGCGGTGCGAAAGCGTCCTTTATTTCTCTGGCACCTTCCTCCCCGGAACACTATACAATACTACTGAACTTGGCTATGTTCACGAGCGCGGGAAATTCCGGTATCTTCTGTTTGTACATATATATACATGTACGGTACACTCAGAAGTGAAATTCTCTCTTCCTCTTGGCTTGCGAGAATTAAGGGAAATTCTGGATTACATTCAGTGAAAC
The DNA here is from genome assembly GCA_964016905.1 of Perithous albicinctus. Lineage (NCBI taxonomy): Eukaryota > Metazoa > Arthropoda > Insecta > Hymenoptera > Ichneumonidae > Perithous > Perithous albicinctus. The sequence continues at coordinate 6,615,445 of OZ024697.1, forward strand.
AATTTTCTACTCTTCCTGTTGCGTGATCCTTAATTCGCGAGGATACTTTGAATTTACAGGAGATACCAGAGTGTGAGTTTTGAACTTTTTACCTTTAATAACAGAATTAGACACGAATGTTGAAGTTTTTTTTTTCATTTAAAATATTTAAAAAAATACTTTGCATTTAATTTATTCGCTGAGGAATCTTAGACATAAGAGAATTAAATCAAATATTTTTGAAATTAGTAAGTGTAGCAAAAAAGGTCATAAGACTGTTCCTGTACCACATCAAATTTTCTACAAAAAAGCTTGTATGTAAAATACATTAAACCTCTTTCTTTTGAAGATATTTGCAATACAATCTGCAAATATGTTTTGCACTCATGTCCTGTTACTGTTCAGAGCTGATTGAAAAAATTGTAAGCAATTGAGGGTGATGTACATTGCTGTGAGGCTTCATTATATATCAAATTTAATTTCAGATGTCGGAATAAACACGGAGAGAAGGATCTTGCAAAAATTACCTAGTCATATGGTGGACATTTCCAAACCGGCGTGATACACTAGCGCCACCACCGGCGATATGCGAAAAATTCACAGACGCTGTAGAAATTTTTACTCGATCATTATGGTAATTTTGCTTCCTTATGAAGGAAGCTTTGTTTTCGTGAAAAAAATTCTCTAAATATTCGTGCCATAATACTTAAAACGGTGTAAAACATCCAGAAAACTGATTCGGGCGAAATGTCTGGATGTGTGAAAATTAATTTTTATTACAGCGGTTTTAAATGGTATTTCAGTGTCTGTATCTATAGATGTATTTTAAAACATCAAACATCTCATGGCCTTTTACCAGTAACAACCAATGGATGTACAAATATACATTAGCGAAATTAATCTTTAAAAAAACATAAAACACTGATTAATATACCGGTATAATATACCAGGTTAGGTCTTGTCAACTTCGACAATTCTTATTCTCATTCGTAATAATTAGTCACATTTTCGTTCCAATAAAATATTGGCCAAACATCCAAACATCAACACAGAACATTGTCGAGTCGATACACGAAATCACGAGCATAAATTATCAGTAGGCCTAGTGAACTTATCGAGTTTTGCGATAAAGTTCGCTAGAGTGGCGTAGTTGTCACCCGGCACTAGAATTTTCTGGCAGTTTCTACCGGATATATCGCTGTTTTTACTAGATCCTTCTCTCCGTAAAGGTTAAAAAATAATAACATTTGTTTTCTTTATAACACTGGGTTTTTAGGTGGTCAAAATTGTTTGATTTACGTTTTTTTATTAACATTTTCTGCCCTAGTATAGAAAATATCACTCATTTATCGATAATGTCGGATATTTTGACTCCTGCTTGGATATTTCAAACATACCATGTTACACATTTTTAATTCCTTTGTCTTGAGAAAAAATATACGAAGTCATCAGGTCTAAATTGTGCCGAAGGTATTTTCAATAGTGTTGATTATGTCAGATATGTATGAAGACAGTAATTGAAGGATAAAAATTGCCAACAAATCGGCAAGTCTTACAATTATTTTTTCACGAACGTGTAATGAAGTTTGCCTCACCGATCGTAACAGTGCAAGTGAAACTGTAGAAGAAGTCCATCAAAAATTGAGCCTTGCTGGAATTCCAGTTGGAAGTACCCAATATTTCAAATAAAAATTGGAAAAGCTTTATTTAGCTTGGCAAAACTTAAAAAAAAACTCGTAGAAGAAATTTATTGACACACCGACAAAAAAAAAGAAAGTATTAAGGATAATTTGGACAATTTACTTGATGTGGCATAACCGGATGGACACATTGACTGCGGACCAGAAATTAATATCACAATGACATCCAAATCGTCGAGGTTTGTTGAAGATGGCACATGCGTGAAGTGGTATTCGGAAAAGAGGTCACCGGGAGAAAGGTTCTTCGAAAAAGAGCCACCCGGAAGAAGGGTCACCGATAACTTTCGCAAAACTTACTATATTTTACTAAATAGTCCGTCATAAGTGAAGGTATATTTAATGCTGTTTGGCATTGAATTTGGCAGAAATCGGAAAAGCAGTTCGGATTTTATGGAGTCTTGAATTGTTCATAATCTGTTTGAAAATGCTATTAACTCGAGAACGGTTCGAACGATTGATCTAAAATGTTGCATAAAACTTGAATATATATTATATTCAAGTTTTATATTGAATTTGGTGAGTCCCAACAAAGGGTTCATAATTCAGAGAATTTTCTTTTTTCACAAAGCTTCCTCTATGAGGAAACCAAAATTAATCAATATATTTCCTCATAGAGGTAGCTTTTTGTAAATATTTAAAAATAATGAGGAAGCAATGTGCAAAGTTTTACTTTGCATCCTTTTTTTAAATACATTTTGTATTTGATGAAAGTGTAAAAAATGAAAATAAAATATATCTCATTAGAAATTGTCATAAGTGATTGTAATTGTTGGCTTTGCAATAAATTGTCGTACGAAAGGAAGAAAGAAAAGCGAGTAAGAGGGTATAAAGCAGATTCCCCCACTTGTCTCCGGAAAAGCTGTTGGGCCGTGGAGTAAACTGAAAAAAGTATAGACATAATTCTTGTTATTCTAGAACGTAATATTTACAGACGTAAGACACACACACATACGTACACAGGTTTATATAAACCCAGCGAGGAAACCGGTGCGCATATGTTTTGCGGAGGGTAGTTCGCAAACCTGTCCGGAAAAGGCAAAAAGCAGGCAACCGGTGCAACTTCTCTCACTGAACGTTTCTCGTGTACATTTCGTGCAACTCTCGAGCAGCTTTAGCAGATGGAAAATATATGACTTTACAAGTTTAACGCCGTATCATAGAGCGACGCATACGACACTAAATGTATATATATACTTGTATTTTCCACTAGAACGAAAAGTTTACCTAATTACCACTGTGAAGTTTGGGTATTAGCTGCAAATATTAAATTCTATTTTTTAATACCTTGAATGACAATAACAATTTAACGGTGACCCGATTTTAATGGCTTCCAGACATTTTTATCGTTGTATAAAAAAAAGTGACTGTATCGTTAAATGTTTCCCCATAATCGTAAAAATGATCATCAAACAGTAGCCACGTGCTGCAGAAAAATGAATATAGCTGATATATCGAGAGACGTTAGTGCTAGTATCTCGGGACAAATAAAATTGTATACAGATACAAAAATTCACTTGCAAACACATATTTATTTTAACGACTTTCGGTTTTAAGAGTTTTTGATAAAGAAATTATCGTAAAAAAAAAATGCTTTTCTACGCAAGCGATAACAAAGATCTTTACCTTTAACAGAAAATCACAGTGACTTTTGAACTTTCTATACTATCCCACCAAAAATTGTAAATTCTTTTTATATTGTTTTTCCTAGAAGTCTCTCAAAGTATTTTATAATTTTGTGAATTATTTGCTAATATACGAATTAGCCTCTCTTTTTGATATTTTGGTATTCGAAATATTTCTTTTTGGTGTTTTTACTCAAGCGAGTGGTGCACATTTTTTTACCTGCGTTAATTATAAAAAAGAAAATGAAAAGCCTTACTCCGGCAGCTAAACCAGTTGGACTTAGCAGTTAATTAAAAGTTCATTTCCGGGTAGACGAACAGCATAGTCGGCCTGTAATTGTAAATTCAAAAGTCTTGGAAAAAAGAATAGCGGGTTTAATTAACACTTTTTATCGCAACAATGAAGTCAAATCAAAAGATCCTCGCCATTACTTATCTTCGAAATCTAGGCGAGTGAATTACATCCTGTGCGTTTGAAATTGTAAAATACGTTGTTGTAAATGAATTTCCAAAAAAAAAAATTTGTTTTCTTTTCTTGAAATTAGGGCAATTGTAAATTACATATAAAAATAATATTAAAACCGATGTTCAAGTCTGCGACTAACAGTAATATCACAAATCATATCTTTACGCACAATTGAACATTTTTTTGGCGAATATTTGGATGTCAGTTCTCATGAGAATCTTCGAAAAAAAATTGAAACAGAAGATTTTGGGTTGAACATACTTACAAGATGATTTTTTTAAATTATTTCCTTTCGTGCAAAAATAAATCTGTACACAACTTTAATTAAATCCACAACAATAACCCCATCACTTTTTTATTACTATAAATCAGTTACAATAAATTTGTTATCGCATATTTTTAACCTTTAAACTAAATTTTGTATTATTACTGCAAAAAATTATTAAAATTCACTGTAATTAATGCTTATTAGAACTATTTTTAATCAGCTACCAATGCAGAGTAACCTGACGTATGTACAACATTCGAAACTTTCGATCAGACACGTTATTTTTTATTTGAGAATTATTTTATTGTTTTATGACATTATTTTTAAAATGTTAGGCCAGATAGATTTTGAGGCAGATTCTCTTGCCTTTTGACGCGGGATATGCGTAGCCAATCACAATTACATATTCAATATAATAAATAAAATAAAAAGTAATTAATAAATCTGTGCATAGAATTTAATTTTAATACGAAAGATAATGTTATTTTTCTAGTGTGATACTTGCTAAAGGAAGCAATAACTAAATTAAAAAATGTAAACTTTTATTTAAAATCCTATCTTCTTAAAACAATTTTTTAAAATTAACCTTAGAAGTTTAGAACTTGATCATTTCAGCAAACTTTATGGTTTACTCGTGCATAGATTATGTGCAACGAAATTTGGCTAGCGAAAAGAAAGTTGCAAAGTAGAAGTTTGCATATTGCCTCCTCATTAATTTCGATTTTTCACAAAGCCACCTCTATGATTGAGCTTATTTATCAATTTTAGCTTCCTCATAGAAGAAGCTTTGTCATAAATCGGATAATGATTAAAAATCGAGTAATTAATTGATGGACCAATATAATAATGTGACGGCCCTACATTGCATATAAGAAAACGATTCGAATGAGAGAAATGTACCAGGTGACATTAGTGCAGTGGTTAGCGCTCGGGGGTCTGCTGGGAGGCAGCACACGTAGCGTACACGCTTTATATCGGTCCGTGCTTTTTTCACAATTTTTGTTTTTTCTGATCCTTTATTCACCTGAAAAGTATCTCATTATAATCCTTGTGATCTAGTGATCATTCTGCGTTGTTAAAAGTGGAAATAATGTCGCGATTTAAGTGACAAGTGTCCTTTGAAACATTTAGCTTGCCGGCGTGCAATTGTCGCGTTTGGCACCGAGAATAATGGCGGCTATCAGTGCCGATCAGTCTACTTCGCGTTTAAGCGAGTCTATACCAGACAACAATGGCGGCTTGATAAGTGAGTCGCGTGAGCAACATTTTCCTAAACTTAATTCTTTTAATCTGGATCGGCTATATAAAAGAGTCATGAAAGATGCTAATATAAAGCCTCTCGGCAAGATAAATCCGTCTCCGAACTTATCTCAAAATAGGAAAAAACGGAAAAATGCAGAAAACTCTCCAGTAAATGCAAATAGCGAACCAAAATCCCCTGATAATTGGGAACAGCCAAAAAAAGTTTCCAAACGGAGAACGAAGAATTTAGCTTCAACAAGTAATATTGTAGCAGAGGATAACAAATTTCAATCGTTAAGTGATCATAGCGACATGGAATTTGATGAAGACGAAGCAACGCAAAATGACCTTGATGATTCTCAAGCTCAACCTCAATCAAAACAAAAGAAAAAAAGAGTCCACCGCCTATTTACACCACGTCGGCTCTCATGAACGATATTATTGTTCTACTCACTCAACTAAATATCCCTAAATCGGAATTCCACATAAGGGAAATTGACTCAACAAACCACACCATTTATACAAAGCGATCTGAAGACTTCAAAAGTATTAAGGAAGCATTAATCAAAGCAAAATTTGATTTTTATACGTACACTCCTCGTGATGAGAAGCCTAAATCCCTCCTTATTAAAGGTATTAAAGGTCATTTCTCGATTGACGATATCAAGTCAGAATTAAATTATCTTAACCTCTCTAACGTCGAAATCATTGAAGTGTCAGAATACCACTATGACAAGAAGCAACCTGAACTACGACACCATCTCATACAAGTGTCAAATAATTCATCGATCGCTGAACTATTTAAAATCAAGTACTTGGCTTATCAGCGTGTTAAATGGAAACACCTCCGCAAGACAGCACTGTTTCAGTGCAAGAAATGCCAGCGTGTCGGCCATGCCAGCATAAACTGTTTTCTTCAATTCCGCTGTGTTAAGTGCGCTGAAACTCACACTCCTGGTGAATGTAACCTTTCGGCTTCGCAAGATAAATCTTCACTTAAATGCGTTAACTGTGGTCTCTCCGGGCACCCAGCAACTTACCGAGGCTGTCCATATCTGAAAATGTCTTCAAATATATAAAAAGACAACTCTAAACAGCAACATGCTGCTTCTCGAAAAAGAGTAAACACAATACTCTCTTCTGTCGACAAACACATCTCGTTTGCACAAGCTGTAAAAAATCAACCATTTGCAAATCACGCATCTTTAGTCTCATCGATAACGTCTACGGCTCCTAACACTCGGCCATATTCTGATCATCTGACTTCATCACAGTCCGTCACCATTACTTCTTCCCCATCGAAGATCACGGCTTTCTCCAGCAGAGATCTTCAAACTATGCGCCCAATTTAGTTAGACGAACTCAAAAATGATTTCAAAACCTTACTTTCAGAAAAATTGAATCCAATTCAAGAACAAGTAAAGCAAAATTCTGCACAAATTGACTTCATCCTATCCTCACTTTATAAAGATTATAATGTCTAACGATCACTCTCAACCAATTAAAATTAAAATCGCAGCTATAAATGTTAATTCTATTATAGCTAATTATAGAAGATTTGAATTGCAAAGTTTCATGAATAAGTATAATCATGACATTATTTTACTATCCGAAACAAAACTAAATTCTAAACATAAAGTTGTATTCAAAGATTATAACATTATTAGAATTGATAGACCCAATTCTACTCAAGGTGGTGGTACTGCCATTGTTATAAAAAAAAATCTGCAATATGAAATTATCAACTATCCTTCGTCAGCTAAAAATGAAATTTTGGAATTCGCAATTATTAAATTAACTACTATTGGTAGGAAAAATCTTTTTATACTAAGTGCCTATGCGGTTAACGATAACAGAAATATTTTTATTAATGAATTAGAGAATTTATTTGATAAACTTAAACTAAATAATGACAACAACTATTACATAATTGCTGGTGATTTTAATGCCAGAAAAAAAAGTTGGGGTGACAGAGCACTGAACTAGCGAGGCAGATATCTCACACAATGGGAATCGAATAAAGGAATCGAATATAAACTAACAATATACTCGCCTACCCATCCAACTTTCAAACCAGCGCACACATACTTAGATATCTGCCTTGCTGATATCAGATTAACCTGTGATAATAGTATAAATAATAAAGTACCTACCTTCCCTTATGATAGTGACCATGCTGCAATCTCTCTTTCATTTGAATTTTCAAATGATAATATTCAATTTACGGACGCGAATTCGCATAACTTCAGATTTAACTATAAGACCACTAATTGGGATATTTTTTCCAAAAAACTTCATGATACCTTCAACGTGGTTATCCCAGATAATCGAAATTTATCTATTCGTGAAATCGATAACTTTATTGAGCAAATTAATACGCTTATTAATTTAACAATCCAAAACACTGTTCCTAAATTTAAACCTTTAGATGGTGTTCTTAGATACGTGAATAATAAAATTAAAAGATTACAAAAACTTAAATCCCAATTAATTACAATCGCGCATAAGCAACCGTACGGCTAAACAACCTCTAACGAGGCAAATTAAAATCACATTAAAAATTGTTCGGACTCATTTGCAAAATGAATTTAAATTATCTATCGAAAGATTTTGGATGCTTCAACTTAAACAAATTGATCATCGTAACTCGGAAAACTTCTTCCCAAAGATTAATAGACTTCTTAGATCAAAACAAGCCCCTACCATTGATAGCATACATATAGACATAAACAATCTATTTCTCCTTGAAAGAAGTAATTGTAATCTCGATAACATCCCTATTGATGAGAATAAATATATCTTTACTTCGCCTAGGGACAAACTCAATATTATTGGAGCGCACTATGAATCTATTAATTCACCACGTCACTTAAATACTAATTTGAGACTCAAAAATGTGGTAGACGAAACTGCTACGAATATCAAAACAGAATTTTTAAATAATAGAACTAATAATATAACGTTTACTGAATTTTCTAATAATAACCGTGCTAGTAATCCTCAAGTTAATTTACAATCCCCTTTTCCTTTTTGCTACATTGATTCAGTCACAAAAATTATTAAAAACCTCCCAAATAAAACCTCATCTGGCATTGATAACATTCCCCCTATTATCTGAAAATATTTACCAAAAAAAATATTACAAGCATACACTATTATATTTAATAATGCTTTAAATCATTTTTACTTTCCCGTTCACTGGAAAAAAGCCAAACTCCTTCGCATTCGGAAAAAACAAAAAATTAGCACTGATCCAGCTAGTTATCGGCCTCTCAGCCTAACACCTAGTATTAGCAAAGTCTACGAGGCAGTGATCAATTCAAAAATCCTTGTTTTTTGTAATAACAATAATATTATACCTGATTTTTAATTTGGTTTTAAACACCAACATTCAACGACTCATGCGATCCATAAAGTGTTTTCTGATTTCAACAATAATGTTATAAAATGTAAAATTGTAGGTGCTGCGCTATTAGACCTTGAAAAGGCTTTTGATTCAGTATGGCTAAACGGACTACTGTTCAAGTTTAAAAAAAAGCAATTCCCTGATTGGTTGATTTTCATTATTTGGGACATGATTAGTAATAAAACATTTATTACATGGAACGGCAAAGATACTTCATCTGAAAAGTTTCTGATCAGAGAGGGTTTGCAGCAGGGTACTGTCAATTCCCCACTATTGTTTAATATTTTCACATGCGACATGTTAAATTTGTTAGGTATAAATGGTAATAGTAATACCTCCGCCGTCGCATTCGCTGACGATGTAATTATTTATACTAGTAATAATAAAATTACCGATCTTCGAAAAGAACTTGAAGAGAAAGTTGAAAAAGTAAACAAATATTACATGGCGTGGAACTTAAGACTTAATCCGGAAAAATGTGAAACTATTCTTATTAGGAAACCTGTTAGTTTTTTGTCTAAAGTTAATAGGACGATTTGGAAAGATTTCAATATTGAAATTATTGTACCTGGTAGAGATAATAAGGTGACGATCCCTAATAATAGAGTAGTTAAATATCTAGGAGTGTTTATCGATAATTTACTAAGGGGTAATATTCATGTTGATACCCAATTATCTGAAGCACGTGCTGCTTTCTTTGCAAATAAACATGTTTTTTATAATAGAAATTTAACAAAAAAAACTAAATTAATACTTTATATGTTACTAATAAGACCTATTCTTTCGTACCCTGCTCCAATCTGGTGGAATACAAGCCAATCAGTCATGGAAAGATTACGCACGTTTGAGCGCAATTGCCTTCGCAAATGTCTTAAATTACATCGTTCCGAAAGCTCAGAATTTCGTCATTTTATCCCTAATAAGACTATATACGATATAGCAGACATTCCGCGTATTGATCTGTTTCTAATTCAACTCACTAGAGACTATTTTGCTAAACTTCCAAATATACCTAATGATATTCTACAGTCCCTTAAAGATTTAGATATTGAGGAAGCTAACCGACAAATTACGCTTGGTTATGCTTCTCCCCAAGCATTCACTTACTGCGACAATCGTGGTCTTATTCAAAATCATAATAATATACCGTTACTATATCATTGGAAACGAAACAAAGCTAACAAACGCATCTCGTTACAACACACTGACTTTGATACTGATCGTAACAAATTTACTGGCTCCACATCAATTCCTAGAAAAGATTACATTGATTTCCGTAGACTTGACTTCAACAAATACTGGTGGCTTTCGCCTGATTCTGTTCACATGCGTGATCTTATTATCCGTAAACATCGCTACATTAATTGTAGACAAAATATTAATATTCGCAATACCCAGCGGCATACATAAGTTTATTTTTTTCTCACATATCTTTATATTCTCATAATTAACTGTAACATAGTGTAAATATTTATAGAACTATATTTATTAGTTTAAGCTCGGCATTCATCTGTTATAAGGATTTTTTTTTATTCACATGTATTTTTTCCCTTTTCTATTCGCCAGCCGAAGCGTGCGACTGATCGAAGCAAAGTAGTTTTGCTTTATCTACACAAACTCATTTGATAAGTACTAGAGCATCGTTTGTGGCTCAATGATCGTGTTGCCTAGAGTTACCATGTGCCTATGGTCATTAGGTATTTAAATGATATAAAATCTTCTCTTTTCTGGTTATCTTTTTTCAAATGTTTATTTTAACCATATATGTATTGTACAAGATGTTGTATCCGACGTAATAAACAATTTTTCAAAAAAAAAAAAAAGTGGTTAGCGCTCTTACTCAGTACCAGAATAATCCGGGTTCGAATCCCGGTGATCACCATATATTTTCTTTCTTCGATAATTCGTCAGACCATCCGCACACTACACACACATCTTCCATACTCTGTCTCAATAAAAACTGTACACATGCTTACAGCTCTAGTCCGTTTTATGATATCTTTCTAAACTACAATCTGTTAAAACAAAAAAATTCAAGTTGCTCCAAAATCCGACCCCATTTAGTGATTGTCACCAAATATAGTACAAAGCAACGGTAAATATTTTTCATTTGTATTTTTCATTCATAAAAAGTTTCAATTCATTAATTGTCAGTTGACCTGAATTATAACAAAATGTACATTTTTTTTTAAATTCAGACTCACGTAAAATTTGAACTGCGTTACCGATCATCACCTAATCTGGTACGTATGCAGCGCTTAATGTTACTTTTCACCTGTAGGAAATTTCAGTTCATTTGGTGATATTTTATGTGAGTCAGAGCAAAATGGATTTTTTTTTAAAGATTCAAAATCCCATAAAAACCGAACCTATTTGTCAATTCATTCAAATTCAATAACGACTTTCCTTTAACGTAGCCTTATTTGTAAAAAGATTATTCAGCTCATTAGGCCAAAATTTGTGGCAGTTAGAGCGCTTACATTGTACGAAAATTACAAAGTCAAATAAAATCAGAACATATTTTTGAATTTTTTTGAAAACTATTACGAACAAAGGTGCCTACCTGCCCCACATGAGTGCCAAATTTTAGCCCGATTATTAAAGCCCTTCTTGAGATATGTAGGCTTAAATTTTGAATTCCGGCCATCACACACACGCTCACATCCATCCATTTTATAAAAACGACTTTTCTCGATTTTTGGACCACTATGAGTGTCCTGCCATGATAATCTTGAAAAAAAAGTTTTTCACGAAAACAATGCTTTCTCTACGAGGAAGCAAAAAAACAATAACAATATTTTATCTGTCTCGAAACCCCATAATGTTCTTTCTACATATTATCTACGTTATATGCCCAATTCACTCAAGCTGCGTCAATTTAATGGCAGCCTCTTTAATTAGACATATCGAAAATCGTGAGTTGCTCCCAGTGTAGTTATAATCACAGAAGCTCGATGCTCATTCAACTGTGTGCAGTATGAGACCAAGTTTATGCCCCCGTCTCGTATACCACTCAGCAAGCTCCCACTGCTCCCATATGTTTGCCATGAAAATAGTTTCACCGCTTCGGCCGTACGCGATGCTTATTAACGAAACTCTTGGCACACCGGTCTATATGTATGTGTGTACATATACATATATATGTGCGATATACGTAATATGTCGAAACGTGTATGGCTCAAATTGCAATATCTTGCGAGAGAACCAAGAGGGTACCTGTGCTCGTTCGCTCGTCGTCCAAAACTCGCAAGACCGTGAAGCGTGAAACCGCGTAATTTGCGAGAGCGCTCCTTGTGTACTCACATAACTTATACGAAAGCTTAGAACGCTGCTAACTCTTGTCGATCGTGCCAACCAAAACTGCCTAATTGTCCAACTATTACAGCACAGAAGCTCATTACAATCATTATTCACCTTGGTTTAACTGCGTAATGAAAATTTCCAAGATTAGCCAGCAGCCTATGACAATTTATGGTCGTCACTCTATTCTCCACCTTCCGGTGATATTCACAAAAGCTCGTCGCGATAATAAGTACATAATTATGGAGAGAATTTCAGTAGAGAAATATACGAGACAGTCTGGAGAATGTCCGAGTGACGTTGGATTGTAGCCCAGTTTTCGAGGCTTGGGGTGAAAAGCATTTTCCTGAAGTGTCCACATTGGATTTGCAGAAATGCCGCAAAACCGACATTCCAGTTTATCTTCTTAACCTTATCATTCCTTTGCAAACATTTTCATCAACAAATTTTCCGCTCTTGAATAATGTACCTACCAATGTACTCTGGTTGGTAGACAAGTAATTTTACAAAAATTTGAAAACTCCCGCCTGAAAAACACGCTTAATTATTCTTAATGAATTATTGCTTAATGATTCGTTTATCATTAGGTGTGAAAATCTTCGGATTATGATACGTGAATGTTTATTTAATTATTTCACAATTTTTTTTTACCTAAATTGTTCATTATTTAAGCTTCTTCTTCACTCAGGTGTTGTTTTTTTTTTAGTTGTATAAAATTATTTTTATTTCATCCTTTTCAAAGTAACTCAAACACTCCGTCATATGCGCTATGAAGTGAGTTACACAATACCCATCAATGGTGGTGATCTTTCGACACTTCAATATATTCAGATAAGCTATTTGGAAAATTTATTTACCGATGCGTTTCAACAACTTATCACATCATTTTATGGAAAAAGACATTGGGTGCTAGTCATAGCAACGACGTACATAATTTGATTAAGTATTTTTTTGCCGTTTTCGAGAACATACCGGACAAAGAAATCACTCTAATCAACTGATTGCCGTGAACCGCATATTTTCGTTTTTTGCAGTCGGGAGTTAAAAACATTCTGCTTTGACACATTTTTTTCAAGGTGAAATTAAACTCCCTGTTCCTTAACGTGTGTTAGCGATCGTCTTTATTGATCTCGTGATGTGACTCGAGTCGAGTGACTCTATTCGAGGTTCTCTTATTAACTTTCCAGTATAGAGTGTAATAGGCGAGCGAGTGTCATAGTCGGTGAAAGTAGGCGAGAGTAGTATCAATTACAACAGCTTTTACAAAAGCGTAGGGGAGAGTGGTATCAACTACAACAGCTTTTACATTTTTGCAAGTCTCACTATGATATTTCACGATTACTCATAAGACTATATGGATTCATGATCCGTGAACGCTTACCTTGAATTGGTATGTGGTTCATTACCGTAGCCTAACTGGTTTGACTGGCAAACCTTGCTGAAGACAATTAGCAACAAGTGGCCACGGTGTTGGGGTCAATTATAAATGGGTCGATATGTATAGATTTTCATTATAGTGTCACTACATAAGAAAAACTTGCCAAATTAGACGGCCACCTATTATAGTTTCTTGTTGACTCACTATCCTCCATTCTCCGGTGATTTTCAGAAAAGCTCGTCGTCACAATAATTACATAATTACGGAGAGTATTTCCGAAGAGAACTACGAGTGTCAAGCAGATGTCCAAGTGACGTTGGATGGTAGCCCATTAGTTTTCGAGGCTTGGAGTGTGAAAAATATTTTCCTGAAGTTCATCATCACGTTGGAATTGCAAGAATGCCGCAAACCAACGTTCTGGTTTATTTTTTTCAATCTCATCATTCCCTCGCAAACATTCTCACGGAAAAAACTGGATATTCGCTCTCTGGTTGGTAAAATTTCTTTCTCTTTGATACATTTTTTCCTCAGTAAAGTCGAACTCCACTGAGTCTCCATTCTGTGTTGCTTGTTATGATCTATGTCGATCACGTATCTCTCGAGCAGAGAGACTCTATTCGAGGTGCTCTTATCAGCTTTCCGGCAAAGGTAGTAACAGACGAGCAGTATCCAACATCAGTACTGGCACATGTAGTATTGCATCGCTTTCGCCCTGTCTCATCTAGTCGTTGATATCCCTACCAGTGGAATATTACACAGCGTAGTGGAGAGTACAGTCAATTGCGACACTTTTTCATTTTGGAAAGTTTCAGCATGAAGTCACACGATTGCCCATAACAAAGTATCGATTCATGTTCTGTGAACGTTTACCTTAAAGCTAGTACGTGGTTTATTATTATTATTTAGTAAAACCGTGTTGAAGATAGTCAGATCAGTGTTACAAGTGACCCCGGCAGTCGAAGCAATAGTAAATGGGTCAGTATGTAGATACTCATTATGGTTTCACCACAGAAGAAAAATTTACAAAAGTAGCCGCCTGCCTATGATAGTTTCTGACATTCACTAATATATTCTCCACTCTCCACAGTGACGTTTGCAAAAGCTCGTCGTCATAATAATTGAACAATTATGGAAAGAATTTCAGTAGAGAAATACAAGAGTCACACGGATGTTTAAGTGACGTCGGATGGTAGCCCAGTTTTCGAGGCTTAGAGTGAAAAGCGTTTTCATGAAGTTCACGTTGCTAGGGACTCAACCTTCCGGTCTGTATTTTTTAACCTCATCATTCTTTCGCAAACATTTTATCCAAAAATCTTGAGCACTTTAATATTCGAACTCTTGTTAGTAGAATTAATTTCTCTTTAACGCATTTTTGCTCGGTAAATTCAAGCTTCGTGGTTCTGAATGTGTGTTGCTTGCGCTGGTTTTCTGTCGATCTCTTGTCTCTCGAGTCGAGAGACTCTATTCGAGATTCTCTTATCAGCTTTCCGGTAAAAAGAGTAACAGGCGAGCAGTTTCCAACGTCAGCGCCGGCACATGTAGTATCGCATCGCTGTCATCTCGTCTCGTCTAGTCTAGTCGTTGTCGTCACTATCAGTGAAATATTACGCAGCGTATGGGGGAGTGGGGTCAAATGCAACACTTTTTATATTTTAGGAAATTCCGTACGTAGTCGCATGATTACCCGTAACAAACTATGAATCTATCATTACTCAAAAGGAACTGCAGATTCATCATAACAAACTATGGAACCAGAAGAAACTAGGGATCCATTACTACTCTTACCAAACTATTATGAACGTTTTCCTTTAATATGGTACATATTACATTACCTTAGCCCTTTAATATCTTTCCCCTTAAATATGGTATGTTTTTCATCAGTTTGGCTGCAAGAGCTTATTGAAAACATTTAGGTCAGTGCTATAACTAACTCCGACGGTGAAGTCAATCGCAAATGTGGTTCAATAGTCGAAAAATTACGTATAAACACCTAAATAAGTAATTTTACCACTGCAGTTTCCCACGCAGAAAAAAATAGTCCGGGATGGAGTCCCGAATGGTGTCCGCAAAAGAGTACCGGATGGATTCCGGGAAAAAGTCCGGCTAAGAGTCCTGAAAAGATAACTGGATGGACAGATTTTGAATGTCGAGATTCCTGGACGACCTGGGATAAAATCCCGGATGGAGTCCGGGAAAGCGTCTCGGATTTTGAAAGTCCGGGATGAAGTCCGGGATGGGCTTCGGGACTCTTAAATGTCGAAGTTCATTTGAGAATCCATCCAGGACTCCATCCCCGACTACAATTCCTATCGACAGAGTCTAATTATAAGTTTACAGTTGCAGTCCGACCACAGTCAATTATAATGTGTGTCTACCTATGACGATAGAAACTAACATTTCTCGCATAGAACGGGCCTGTCAGTTACATAAACTTAACAAAGCCACATCCGTCTCGTTTTTATTCAACTATTTATTATCGCGGAAGAAGAACTTCAATTTTATTTAAATCCTACCGTACCAAGTTTTAGGTTGTGACAATTACTCTTTCGTCCTAATTTATGAACCGTTACCAGATTATACAGTTGAAATTGAAGTTTAATTGAAGGTTCTACCTTGCAATATATTAACGGGCTGTGTATCTGATTTCAGCATATTCACCGCGATCAAACTTTTTATTGTATAACAAAAATGCACTCAAGTGGACAGAAATTTTGTGAAGAAATATGATTCGAGCGGTGGAGAACAAAAAGCTTGTTGGAGTACTTAGGTAATTTCCTAATGTATGTACATCCACTGTAATCGAGGTTTAGCACAGCGATCAAAATGCCTCGTGTTACAATTGACCCCGAATCGAAAACGCGCGACACGATATATGCGTCATGCACAAACTCAGAATGGAATGAACGTGTGCGTTATCGATGCTTCATGATGTCGTTTCATCCCGGAGACACGAGACGAAAGGCGAGTAGACTAGAGTACGATGTATACGGAAATTCCGGAGACTATATTTGCTTTGCCAACTCAGCTTTCTCGGGAAAACTCGGGCGCGTTTTCTCGACTGAAAAAGAAAAGAATAAAAAAAGGGAGCAACCACGAGCGTCTGCAAGGAGAAAAATAAGAACTTTCCAGAGTCCATCAAAATGTGTACATAGATTGCAAGGAAACTGAAGCAACTGAGTTCAATTTTTTTTTTCAAACGCTCTTACTTCGAAAAGCTTTGCCGTGAGGAAGTACGTTGATCGATTTTTGCTTCCTTGTAGAGGAAGCTTTTCGAAAGGTGGAAAATAATGAGGAAGCTGCACAGTTCTCCTTTGCAGGCTTATTTGAGGAGGTCATCACCAGACATTTTTAGATAATTAATTTATTCTCTCAAAATACTTTTTTTTAGTTGTCCAATGTATCTATTGCATTAGAAGAGTAGAGGAGTGAACATTTTTTAAAAAGCAAAGATGAATATTTAATATTTTTTACATTATTTTTTAAAGACAAAAACGACGACGATGTGTATTAAGTAAAATTGAAAAGTTAAATATGCCCTAAAATCTTATTGTTTCTAAAGTATTTAAACAAAACTTATAGACAGTAATAAGAATTTATTGCGTAAACTGGTGGGACAGTTTTTAGACGAATCGTTCAATCGATTCTCAAGTTAAATTTTGAAAGCTGCGGAAACCTTGAATTAAAACATAAATTTTGAATAGTATTTGGACTTGAGTAGCCCCCCTAAAGTTTTGTCTCAATTTCTTAAGCTTTTATAGAGGTTTAGCCCACAATAAATTCGGAAATTCAAAATTTTACCAAAGATGAAACTACTCTTCCAATTTTCTCCAAACTCAATATCGATCATGACACTTGAAACAACTTTTAAAAACTGTATGATAATCTTTTTGAGACCACGCAAAATGATGGTAGTCCTCTTTGCCCATAGAAGACCTCAAATAACTGTTCTTTGAATTGAGTTTTCAAAAATCCAATACAAAAAAACTTTTCTTTTCTAGTTTCTTTCCTTTTATAAAATTTCGTTACAGTAATAACAAATTCGTTTCCCATCTTCGAGTATGATTAAAAACAATTTTCCCGCTGCTTCTCGCAAAAATATAGATCTCCTAATCAAATTTAAGCTTCAATAAACTACAAACATATTCGTCCCTTAACTTTTACTCATGTGTAGGTTACAGCATTCTATATTTTATCTCCCCTTATGGAACTATGAAAAAAAGTTGCTCATGTTACGATCATAACACGTATTGAGAATGAATTTATGCAAAACTGAAAAAGAATGTGGGTACTTGAATATGTTAAGTTAGTTTCAATCTTATTCATGAAATAACTTGATTTTAATTACTGGTATATAGTGTTGATATTTACATGAATTTTCATTAAGAGTAATAAAATAAAAACATACTAGACAACGCACGCTTCAGATGTTTGCTGTTTTTTTCATTCGATTTAAATTGAATGTTGTTTTTAATAACATTAACGATTTCTATGGAACCGGTAATGATAAACCTGAAAGCAGTTAGTCCTCACAGAGCGCGAAATTTAAAACCCTAACCTGCAATTTCGAGATTCGACCACGCTGCGTTAAAATTATAAAAGTTGTAAAGAAGAAATTTGAGCATTTCCATTTTTCACAAAGCTCTATGAGGAAGATTATTTATCAATTTTGGCTTACTCATAGAGGAAGCTTTGTAAAAAATGGAAATGCTCGAAGTTCTTCTTTAAAACTTTTGCAATTTTAACAAATTCTATATGAGGAAGCAATGTACAAAGTTCTACTTTGTAACTTTTTTCAATTTCAATTAGAAGTTTTTCTAACTTTTTACTTTCATATTTATGGTATTTGGAGGTGCAATAACACAAAATTCAATCTCAATAATTAAATATTAGTTTCTACTCTACTTCTATGCAAAATTTCATATATATCCATTGTGCCGTTCTGAAGTTATGGGCAATTGAATTTTTATACTTACGGTCATTAAATATAAAAAAATGCAGAATCTACAAAAAACAAACGACAGCACATAGGGCTCCAAGACGCCGTAATAAATACCGCAGCATCATATTTTCATTACGTACAAAGTTTTGGCTCACCTGTCTAACTTTTGCGGAAGTTAGAGCGAAAATCTAAATAAATTAAATTCAAAATGGCGTAAAAAGCTAACACCTTTACTGACCATCACCATATTTGGTTATTTACGTCTGTAGAACATTTCAGTTCATGTGTTGAGATTCGACATGATTTACAGCAAAATGAATTTTTTTCGAACAATTCTAGATTCTATAAAATCCGAACCGCTTTACCGTTTTTGTTGAAATTCAATACCAAACAGCATTGAATGTATCTTCAGGTATGAAGAACTATTTAGCTAAATTGTCAAACTTTTACGAAAGTTAGAGCGATCACGCCATGTTTTCGGGAATCTGGAAATTCGGTAAAATCTGTATATATGAATACATTTTGTTAAAAATCACACCAATTAAAGAGGAGTTACTGCTCTATACATTTTCTGTGCCTGTGAAAATTCCGAAAAAAAAATTTCATGAGAACAAAGCTTCCTCATTATTTTTGAATTTTTACAAAGGTATGTCTATGGCGAAGTATGTTTATCTATTTTGCCATTCTGATTGAGGAAGCGCATCTTGTAAAGAAAAATCACAGTATTTAAATAGGAGTTAGTACTTTACTTACGTGCAAAATTTGAGCTCGAGCCCTCGTACCGTTTGGAAATCATGAATTCTCGATGCTGGAAACACGCACACTCTTTTCTAAACTACTTTTGTCGACATTTTGGGTGATTCTGAGTATGCTGGCATGAAAATTTCGAAAAAAGAAAAAGATAGAATTCAGAAGGTGCAATTTAATTATTCGTACCGTGCACTCTCTCGTCTTCTAGTTCATTAGTCACTTGCATGCTAAAATCGCAGTACCGTGTAGGATAAAAAAGTAATAATATCCCTCTCGAGCCATCGTCAGTGTCATATTCCTTCGGGGAATATCTGCGAGTTAATATGCGTATAGAATTTTATTGTTCTTTTTATGAGGATGCAGAGAGGTAGGCGAGCGTGCGAGAGGGTGTTGTATTTTCGTACTGCCTACTGCGACGGCTGTTACTGCTGCTACTATAGTGTACACACTACACTGTTAGGTAGTCGGAACGCGAGTGCCTTTTAACCCGGATTTGACCGAGGTGCCTCGAGGCGGCATCTATATGTACACGCGAGAGGAAAAAAGAGAGACCTGTAAATTTAATACAAGAGAAAAAAATTCATGTACACATGTATTTAAAAATAACGATACGAATATCACAGTATTAAGAGTTGCGGCAGTCTCGAACTAACAAGGAAGGGAACCTAGGTGTCCCCCGTCGATTTTAATAATATTGCAATGTGTCTACATAAAAAAATAAGCGACACGAATTTTTTTTTATCTGCGGTAAGACAGTTCTAGGGGGTGAAACGCCTCCTAAATTAAAGGTCGAAAAGTGTGTTTTTGAAATTTGTATGTTTCATATATAAAAAGGCAATTATTTGGGATGAAACTCATAGAATATCTTCTGCCATAACAAAACGTGAATAGCGTAATTTCCGCGATTAGATTGCACAACTTTATGGGGGTAAACTGCCCCAAAATGCTAGATGCTGTGAATGGAATAATTTTGGATTTTCTTCCCATCAAGTTACACGGATAAGACTGATAAACTCGTATTTTGCCATTTTATATAGATTTTAATATTCAAGTACGTTGAAGCACGGATTAATTTTGTCCAACGCTGTTTCCGTTTAGCATACATTTTTTTTTCTTTTTTTAGTAAAAAGCAACGTTTTACAGGGCGGAAATTCAAAAACATTTGTAATAAGGACAACCTTAATTCTTAAGGAACTCCACTATCCGTTGTTGGAAACCCATTATCGTTGGGGAACCCCATTGTCCTCAGGGAAAACTTCACTATCCTTAAGGCATCCTACAATTCCTGGAAAACTCCCTTAGAGAGCTCCTTATCCATAGGGAACTACCTAGCCGAGAAACTTACACCCTTCTGATTCTAAGAGGGTGTCGGACAAACAAACAAACAACTTTCCAAAATGCATATTATATGTAATATAACAGATGCAAAGAAAATATTTATTAACTAGGGTTTCTCGAGCGCTACGCGCCCTCGCGCCTGGCCACCTTAACATGCATTTCCCGGAATTCTGGATTCTAAGTTTAAGTCCCCTTATTAAGCTCCTGGCAGATTTTTCTATACTTCCCCCGATTTTTCTAAGTCCTGTAAGGGGCCTCTTACATGAGACTTAGAAAAATCCTGGCCTGGAGGGAACCTCACAGGAGGATTTAGAAAAATCCTGCCCTGGAGGGAACCTCATAGGAGAACTTAGAAAAATCAGAGGGGTCAGAAGGGTTGAATGTCGATATGGTGAAGCTGACCTTTTTTTCCCTTCTCCATAAGGTGAAAGGGGTCAGCTTCACCGGCCGCGCAGAAAAAAGTAGTCCGGGATGGTGTTCCGGATGAAGTCCCGGATAGAGTCCGGGCAGTCCCGGCGGGAGTCCCGGATGGGATGTCAGATGGACTTCGGCATTTGAGACTACTCGAAGTCTATTTCGGATTCCATCCCAGACTTTTTGCTGGACTCCATCCGGGATTTTATCTCTGGCCGTCCAGAAGTCTCAACATTCAACATTTTCTTTTACAATTATAACAATTATTTCTTGAGAAAAAACTTCGAAAAACCTTAATATCCAGTAGGCGCATTAATTCTATAGGCTTCCAATAATTTTAACGCTGAAATAATTCTTCATCGCGCTGATGGTTATAATAAGGAAGCATAAAGTTTTTCCACACAACTAATTTATCACTGCACAAATTTGAAGATCTAACCACTAAGATATTTATCAGTCTTTTTATTACTACGCATTAATCATTTTTATTGGCAATTCTAGTTACACTTGAATTGGGAAAACATAGAGCGGCTATTTCGTTTTTACCAAATGGGGCCATATCAGTCAACTGTCAAAGTCTGCTGAGCTTCCGTGAAGGCAGTTGAAGATCAACCGAGTTCGCTCGTCAATTGTCAAAGTGACTCTGACAGTTCGCGGATTATGTCCTGAGTCAGTCAGCCGAGTCGTTTTCTCTGTATCTTTTTTATTTTGCGAATCATTTTTCTCAAAAAATAATTGTAGTGATAGCGTGGATTTGTCCTTTTTATTATCTTCACCGTTAGAAGCCCGGTTACATGTTAATTCTATAACTTGAGAACCGCTCAATCAACTGATCTACATTTTTGTATAAAACTTGAATAAAGTGTGCCGTCGTTTGATATTGAATTTGGTGAGTATTCAACAAAGAGTTTATAGTTCTGAGATTTTCTTTTTACAAAGGTTTTTCAATGTGCAAAGTTTTGAAATTGCCTGAAGCCTCGAGAAATGCGATCTAGAAAAAAAATTCTGGATGTATGCGTTTAGTTATTTATTTAGTTATTTACGACTGTCCCGGATGGAGTCCGGGAAAGAGTCCCGTGTTTTGAAAGTCAGGAATAATGTCCAGGATTGAGTCTCGGATGGAATCCAGGATGGAGTCCGGGATAAAGTCCGGGATGGAGTCCGAAACGGACTTCGAGTAGTCTCAAATGCCGAAGTTCATCTGACAATCCATCCGGTACTCCTTCCCGGACTCTATCCGGGATTCCATACCGGACTACTTTTTTTCTGCGCGGGGCGTACGGGAAACCCTCCCTTCGTGGTGAAGCTGAACCCCTCGATTCTTGACGCGGCGGCGACGGCTGCTGCGAGATCTTTATATAATATAAAGAGACAAACTTATCGGATCGATATGAAAGCGCCTATTTTTTAAAATGCTTTATTGGATTTTACCAGTCACGATTATTACCACAACGGATTAGATATATAAACGTTAATAAATGCGCCACTATTAAGCCTTTGACGAATTTCTCGTATATGCCGAAAAATATGATATAACTGGACGACGTTTATACCTTTGATAACTCCAATACAGAGTGCAAAAACCAAACCAGAAGCTAGAGGAAACGTTATTTTCGTATAAGCTAATGGGATATTGGCCAACCGAAATTTCAAACGAACCGCTACATTGGCTCTGCTGGAAAAACGATCACCATATTGCACTAGCACACTACCGTTCACGTCCGAGGCACGTTGAATGTGGAACACACGTGTGTGTCCCCGAAATATCGCTAACTCGCTCTTGATGCTCAGCAGCGGTCTAGGGGAGGCTTAAATTGCCGCAACGTTGAGAATGTCGAAATTTCTGCCATACGCGCTCAGCTTCGCTCTTATTCGCGAAATTTCATTTCTCGCTTGGTAGAACCGCCAATTGCGATGTGAAAATGGTTATCTACGGTGTAGCGCTACTACGCAATCCGCTATATGTCGGAAATGGTTTTTGGCGTATTAAAACGATTACCGTGCGCACGGTGAATTCCTGGATTTTATTGCTGTACGGTAGGGGTTCCGACCTGCCTACCTGCCCCGCGGTCTGCTAGACTTTCGGTTAATTCGTATTTAATTGCGGTCTACTGGCCTTTCATAAATAAATAAAAATTGCAAACTTATCGCGCATTGACGATAAATTCATATACTATTATTAACCTCCTAAAGTTAATAAGAATAAAAATGATCATTACTCCTCGGGGGAAGACATAATAGTCGTTGTTTTTAAAGTTTTTATTTAAGAACTGTTAAAGTTTTTAGTGACCACTTTCTTCATACATCTTACATTTCTTTTTTATATTTTGTCATACATGTTACATTTTCTTAGTAAATCTAACATTTTTTTTTGCAGAATTCGTTCGAATTGAGGCCTGTCTTAGGGTCTGCGGGGAGTGTTTAAGATACTGTCTTAATCTATTTAAAAATGATGTACAGTCTGTCACTATTGTGCTCCACTAAGAGGAGAAATGTGCATGAGCTGCATACTTCTGATGGCGTTTTGGAGAATAAGTGATGAGTGACGTTCGTCTGTCCGGTTCGAAGTCTGGTAATTGTCTGAACTTTGCGACTTGACTGTATGTGTGGGGCCCTTCGGAATAGATCTTCCTTTACTGTGTGCAGTTTGCTGTTGTCAGTATTCGACCATATTTTATTCCAGCATTCGAAGATGGCGATATGTAGACATTTTTTGGCTTCGTGGAGGGAAATTGATTCATTAATGGGTGGATCGGCACTTTTGGCTGTAGTTTTGATTACATTATCAGCTTGTTTGTTGTCCGGGATACCCTGGTACGCTGGCATCCACATTAGTTCGGCCTTTTTCGATGGTTCAAGGTTATATAGTTAGAGTTGTATCTTTTAAATTATAGGTGTATCAGTGAAACGGCTTTTAATTGCTACGCGGGTTCACATTGAGTCGGATAATACTGTCAGTGTTTGTATTTTTCGCGGTGTATTGCAAATGTGTCACAACGGAAGATCGAGAACTGGTTCGGGAGCCAGTGAGACGTTTCAGAATTTTCGGAAATTATATATACAGCATGATGATGGAAAGGTTTTGGCGAACGATGGTTCCGTCCTTCGCCGAAGCCTTTCCCATCGTCATTTTTCATATACGTCTACAGCATTATCAACAGATATATATATATACTGCAACCTGATTTACCATTTATTTTTTATCCATCTGTATATTATAGCAGTTTTATTCGAGGAAACAGCACACACTTTCTCCCTAGTCTAACACCCCTTCGGACCCTTCCTTGTTATACGCCGTACTATTTTTTCGCTCGAATTCTTTTACGCGATACTTTTATCTTGTTCTTTTCTTTATTCTTATTATAGATTATACAAAATCTATTGAAAGGCTTTAGCTTCCTACTCGTGTTTCTGGTTAGCGTGAGATATTTAACAATCGTCACGTCGATTGGGTCATTGGTCGGGCTATACCTATCTCACTCACTCTCACGCGGGATTCATTGTTGCATCATCTTGCGTCGGATTTTCTATATTATAATTTGTGTTCTACGATACTTACATCCATGCGACGAATCTTAAAACTATCATGCGTTATATTTAATCACCCTACATTCACGCTAGAAATTCATATTATCTGTATTTATGCATTTAGCTTTTGTTATAATATTATATCACTATTTCACGTATTCATAGTATGATAATAGTCTATCTGTATTATATTATAACTAGTAGGTGAAATATTAACAGGATTCATTACCACATGTAAACCGGTTACATCTTACCGTAACGTTAATCATATATTCTTGTTATAACATTTAATCAATCGTAGGATTGCACGACCAAGCGTCTCGCCAAAACACGAGCCTATTCATTAGCTAAAAAACAAACTTTTTTCTGATTGGGTCGACGGATGGACCGATCTAGCAACCGCGATCTTATAGTGGTTGCTAGATCGTTGCATAGTGAGGCTCTCGCTATCATGCCTCACTCGGATTCCCGCGACCAATCGCGACATCGCTTGGCAAGATGCTCGACCGTCCACGGTATAAAAAGATGGGCTCCCGACAGTCCGCAGTTAGTCGCTCTCTAGATCCCATACGAGACGGTTGACATAGTATGAAATAAGTCCGAGTTAACCTAACTGTGTAACGCTTGCTACATCTACCCATCACTAATGCTCGGACTTATGCGGGTATCTGCGGGTACCCTATACGCGGTGAGAAAGTATCTCCCAGTTTTTATGTATCCAATTTGAGGTACCGGATAACCAAATATTTTCCGGATATTTGGATTTTGATTCGCGGATTTCAAGCGTCGCGATCGCGAGATTTCAGTCATTCGATTTTCGGGTACCCGGGTAAGTCCGTACACTACCCATCACCTATCACCATGGATAACCGTCCGTTCACGGGAACATCGTTCTCAATCTAAAGCCGAATCATCATACGCTTCAAAGGAAAAAAAGTACTTTTCAGAACGATTCCTTCGCATCTCTCCGCAAATAGATTTAATCATTTCTTATCAGAACTATCTTCTACAGGTTCTTCAGAACAATTTTTTTGTACAGTTCTTTTCAGAACTCGTGGCCTTCTGCAAATACTTTGTAACATTCCGACTAAGAATTGATCTCTCGTTCGCGAATATCATTTGTTTTAAATATTATCCATTCAGATAAGCAGTATGATGCCCGGAATTCGTGCTCTGACTGGTCCCTATAATCTCGTGCGCCGTCCTGGACACACGGTACGCGTGCTGTAGTACAGATGCATGCATTGCTTCGTGCCCCTAGACAAAGGCACGGCATTCGTGCGTTGTTTGGATGCCCGCGAACCTAGGCGTTAAAGTTAATTGTTTTTATTCTTTGTTTCCCTTTTTAAACAGAATCACGATATTCATCATCCTTAGTAAAAGGCAACCATACCAATGACCAAGAGACCGGGTGTTAACCGCTACGTCAAGCACGGGGTACATAGCTCGTTCAGTCGTAAAGTATATAATCAAACCGTACCTTGACAAAATCAAGCAAGATTAAAGGCTTATTATGATGCATGGGCCGACGAAATGGTAATCAAGAAAATAATTGCTGAATTCTCAGTACCAAATTTAATCTCGCTTTCTCAAAGAGCCCAAGAAAGCAAAAAATCATACAACGACCAAGAACAAAATATCCAACTTCTTTGAAAACTATTTCACCGTCCAAAACATCCTTAAGAAGGTAACCTACAAGCTCCCCGAAATGATCCTCGCCGAAAGGATAAGAAGCTACATGACCTCTTCGGTCCGCCAATCAGAGTCGAGCTAGCAGAATTACTCGAAATAAGACTGTCCCTCGACGAAGAAGAAGAGATAAACGGCGAGCAATAGCTTGAAATTAAACCTAACCAACGGACCACTAAATCAAAAAACGTAAAACAAATCATTCGTCACCGAGAAAAAATTCCACCTGCGACAACAATTGTCGACACCCCAGTGTTCTTCCTCGAAGGCATGATAACAGGTCCTGGTATCCCCCTCGGGTGACTAATAAAATCCTTCCCAAAGAACCGGAAATGTCTCTGTTTCTCAACAAGCCACCACCTCAATATCCCCCTAAGTTATAAATTCTATAGACTACCTATTTCTAAGATATGCTATATGAAACATTCCATCTCAGTTCAGACACTCAAAAAAAAAATCCTCCCAAAATTTTTCTAAAAATCAGATGATATAATTTCAGCAGTGGCACCACATTTCAAATTAAATTAGATGGATTTTTCAATTATTTATTAATTTTCACAAAAACATTTATATCTCGAAAATGGTTTACGATATCAACAATTTAAAATAAAAAGGAAAATATTCGTTTATTATAGCTTATAAGAAAAACATTGATTTAAATTTATTTACGTATTTTTTAAAGAAATTTGTGGTAAAATAAAGGAAAAATTCACGTGTTTCGAATTTCGTCAAAAAGGAAAGTCATTTTTATTATTACTTTTTTAAAAATAATATGACTGTTTTTTGTTTACTTTATCATAAATTTCGTTAAAAATTACAATTTGTAATTCATAACATTGTCGCACGAAAATAGAATTCTGTACCCAAACCGGAATGCAATTATCCATAAAAAATATACGAAATAAAAAATTAAATTTCATCATTCGGAAATCCGATTAATTCTGCATTGCTGTAAACTTACCAAATTGCTAACTTATATTGTTTGATATACATTTTATAAGCCTTAAATTCTGGATTTCTCAAATCTATATTCTCATAAATCAAATGTTTTATCGTGCCTTTTTTTATGACACCAGGTATCGTTAAATAAGAAAAAAGCTTGCAAAGCAGAACCTTCAAAATTACTTACAAATAATGAGGAAGCAATTTGGAAGGTTCTACTTTGCAGGCTTGTTTATATACTGTGTACATCAGCTGCATTTAAAACGTAAAAAAAAATTAACAAATGTATTTAATTATTATTTTCGAACACTTCGAATTAAATACTAAATATGAACGCTTTCTTGGATTCCTACTAAATTCAGTATGCAACAACGACACATTCTATTCAAGTTGTATGCAACATTTTGGATTAATTGCTTGAACCGTTCTCGAGTTATAGCGGCTTCAAAAAAATTAGAAAAATCCAAATTTCTATAAAATCTTTACTACTTTATCGATTTTGCGTAAATATAGTATTAAACATTCACACATTCTATTTAATTATTATGTAAAATTTTAGATCAGTTATTTGAACAGTCCTCGAATATAGTATTTAAAAAAAAAAAAAAAACATATATTTCAAAACTTCATGAAATCCGAAACGCTTTACCGATCTTGTCGAAATTCAATACCAAACAATATCGAACGTATCTTCAGTTGTGAAGAACTATTTTGCAAAATCGTTGAACTTTTACGAAAGTTAGAGCGAACACGCTTTTTTGCAAAAAAGTAAAAATTACATAGAATCTTAATGGCTGCATATACAATTTTGTCAAAAATCGCGACACTCAAAGATGGATAACTACTTCACTTGCATGCCAAATTTCAGTCCGCGATCACTCAAACGGTTACTGAGTAAGAGGCCATTATATTTTCGAAGCTCTGCACACACGCACACACACACACACACACACACACACACATTCGGACATTGTTTCTAAACCACTTTTCTCGACGCTTTGAACCATTCTGAGTACCCTGATATGAAATTCTCGAAAAAATATATTTTCATGGAAATAAAGCTTCCTTTATGAGGAAGCAAAAACAATTATATTCATTTTGACCGTGTATCTGACTCGCTACATAAAAAAATAGCTTACAACCTATGAAAACGACTGTCACAGATCCTGGCTTCCCGTATTTTTCAGAATGGTTTCACCTGCCTACTTTCTACCTCATGTCCAGAACTTACCAATTCATATTTGTTTGCATTCAACGGTCCTCACGAAAATAAAAAATTCAAAGCAATAGAACCACTTGCCGTTCAGTTGATATACCATTGAGCTCTCAAACTGTTTATGTTACAACTTCCAAATAGGTAAATCGTATGTCCAATACAGTTTGGGAAATACGTCCCAACTCTCTGCCCCTTTCGCCTGTGTGTTTGTACAGTTCGACTTTGCTGTTCGGGCAGTGGCTGCCTCGACCTAAATGCCAAACTTTAGCGAATACATTAATAATAACCTCAGCCACGAAAATGCGTTATTCTCATTACGGGAATTAAATGAAATTACATGGTTGGGAGGTTATGTTTGCTCTCTCTATCTGTATATAGAGGACAAAAGTAATGAGGGTCGGTATAGGTGAATAGTGTTCAACGATGCTGTGTGCGAGAGAACTGTAAATTGTGTTTAGAGGATGCGGTGGTGCCGGTGGTGTGAAAGCACGTGCGGAATATAGGGAGCCGAGCTGCTCGAAGAGGACCCGAGGGAGCGTGGAAGCAGCGTGCGAGAACAGTCTAGAACGTGTGTAGAGAGAGTAGCAGGAGTGTCGATAGTCGTGTTTACATCCCGGAACCCTTGTGGTCGGGTTGGTGCGGAAACTGCGGGGGGGGGGGGGGGGGGTTGTGAGCTTTTCGACCCTCGTTGAGCCCACAAAGCGCGACCGCGACAACGACGATGACACAAATGACTGCTTGGAACAACCTCGTAATCTCCGTTAAAGAAGTATCTCACTCCTTCCTTATCTTTGCTCTGTGTGAAGTGCAACTGAGTCTAACCCCTCGTATCCTTGTATAAAGAGGACTCTTTATTAATCAGTAAACCTTTCGACTATCTTGCTAACCCTAATTTTTGCTGGCACGATTCTCAGTGGTACGTTTTCTCCTCGAAATGATATCGAACTATTATCTACGTTTTCTCACTTCTTATGGGTGAGAAATTATTAAAAAAGGAAAGCTCACCAAAGGAGAGCTTTACATAATAATACCCCAATAAGAACACAATCCCCTCTTAAAAAAGACATGGCCTAAATATCTCGAAATGTATCGAAATCGTGAAGCCAGTTTATAAGCCTGTTTATTGGTCGGTTTGTGGCATAGCCAACTTCACTCGTCTGTCATGCACGGCGCTGCAGGCCCTATGGATCGCGTGCGCAGCGCGTTCGATATATGGCGGCCAAATTGAATCTCAGATCTTTTGCCGTGTATAACAGCTTTCATTTTGTATAACAAATGTCTTTACAATACAATAACATGCGGCTCTTAAATAAGTTTATACAGTTTACAAGCAAAATACAAGCAAAGTACAAGCAAAATAATCAATATAGAGCGCGCGCAGCGCGCACGTTGTTGCTATGTAAAAAATTTGAGACAAGTACATTTACATCAGTGGCATCCCATGTGTGCAAAAACTTGTGAAATAAACTGAAAATACTGGTAGCATGTATTATCAAGTACATGTTATTAAATATTTATGCATATGGGGACAGTCTGTTATAAGCCCGAAGAAAAAATTCTTGTAGTTGGAGGTAAAGAAATTTTATTGAAAAATAGAAACAAATAAAATTGAAAATAATTTGGTCATTTCATTGCAAAAGAAAAATTAGAATTTAGTACTTGGCGAGTTTCTGGAATGTAGTCAATTGTTTAATTATTCAATGTTTATGGAACCATATCAGCTCGCCAAGTACTAAGGTCTAACTTTTGTTTTGCAATGAAATGACCAAATTATTTTCAATTTTATCTGTTTCTATTTTTTAATAAAATTTCTTTACCTCCAACTACAAGAATTTTTTCTTCGGGCTTATAACAGACTGTCCCCATATGCATAAATATTTAATAACATGTACTTGATAATACATGCTACCAGTATTTTCAGTTTATTTCACAAGTTTTTGCACACATGGGATGCCACTGATGTAAATGTACTTGTCTCAAATTTTTTACACATTGTGTTTTGTTTTGGGGATTTTACTACTTTTTGCAAAGTTTATGTAGATTCAGCAATCCTTGGTTGGGTACAAGAAGATAAAGTTTTTTAGTCCCAAAATATTCTAAGTTGTGTGTAAGATAAATCCTTCAGGCGCCTATAGTCTTTTTTTCTTTTTAAGATTGATTAAGTTCATAGATATTTATGAAAATATATGTTTAAATCGCTGAATAAGTCTATGATATCTTACCAGTTTCATCTGCATCATAAAAAGCTAAACTTACAATGGAAGGGTTTATCTTGCGCATAACTGGGTTTTTTTTTTAGGAATTTTTAGATTTCCGATTCTGTTATGAAAATGGGTAGAATTAAAAAAATATAAGTAGGTCTTGTTAAGAACACAGACGCATTTTGTAATTTGTATATTTTATGCAGCCAAAAGTAAAGGAATATTTAAAGGGACTGAGTCTGCCGGAAGAAATAACAATTTTCAGAGAGTTATACTTTTTTATTCTAGTCAATCAATAAATTGTTAATCTATGTCCAAGCCAATGTTAAGCTCCCAATGTTAAATAAATGTATATTATCTTTTTGTTGATACATTTTTTTACTGTACTACACAGTCGACCCGCTTCAGTAATCAATATCTCATTGCAGTTGTTCAAGTTTACTTTATAATAAGTCATTTTAGAGTAACAGAGCTTTTTCGTACAGTAAATAATAACAGTAATAATCAAGTTCTGAACCATTAAAATTTGGTTTGCATTAAGATTAAGGAGCTGAAATTGAACTTTAATGGGCAAAACACGCAGAAGACCATGTTATATAATATATGGAATCAAGATGTTAATTAATGAAATTTGGTAATGTTTTTATACCAAACGTTTTAAACTGTGTTAGGATTAAATGCGTTTATCTGGAATAAATTGTAGTGATACAACATTTCATTTACATTTGAATTATTAACTATTTTCTAAAAGTATGTTTCGTTTTCATTTTTTTCCAAGGTAAGCTGACAAAACTGTGATGGGATATCAACATTATAGAAATGAATGGTTCACTGTATGGCAAATTAATTTGTTCATGAAAAATGTAGATATATTATTTGCAGATAAGGGTTTGACATCTGGTTATAAATTGGGAGGATAAGCAAAAATCAATTTTTTATATTTCCTTAATTCACATAATGTCTGTTTTTGTACTTAATTTAGATGTTATCGTACACAATAAAAAATGTTTGTGTGAAATTGGAGTGCCAGATATTACAGTAACAAACTTTGTTCTATAAATTTAACAGAAATTTTGTGTCTTTTACAAACTTTTTTCTGTTAAAGATCAAAAGTAACAAACACTTTTTGTAAATTTAGAAATTTTCAAATATTTTTATAAAAAATAACAAGAGACACATAAAATATGTCAAAGTAGATTTTCATAAATCTACTGCTCAAACTGTTACTCTAATGAAAATAACTATTCACATAAAAAAATCTTTAACGTCTTGAGGCTACTATGCAATTTAGAAATTATTGTACGGTAAAAAATTTATGTGTGAAATTGACATGCGATATTTTTATGTTTCTAGATTTTTCTGGTACATTTGATGAAAGGTAATAAAAAGATTCTGTAAATTTAGCAAATATTATTATAAAAAATAATAAGTGATACAGAAAAATATATCAAACTAACAGAAACAATTCTGTTAAATCTGCAGCGACACAATAATAATTTTAGTTTGACACTTTATTGTTGTAAATATTAGATAAAATATTGTGTAAAAAGGAAATTTAATATTTGTTATGTCAAGATATCACAAAATATTGTTTACAATAAAAATACGCAATTTTTATGTTATTCTGACATAACAGATGTTTACTTTCCATTGTAAACAATATTTTATGTCATTTTTATAACAAAATAGTGTCAAATCTTTTTCTTCTATAAAAATGATGTAAATTTGCCATATTTACAGAATCTTTTTATTACTTCTCAAAGTAACAGAAAAATATGTAAACTTAAAAGTCTGTTACGCCAATTTCCCCCATATATATTTTATCATGTACATTAACTTCTAAATGATAGACGTCTAGCCTCAAGATGTTAAAGGTTATTTGATGTCAATAGTCAATCATTATAGTCACAATTTGAGAATCTTAATATTCATGCATGGCAACACAAAACAAATTCATCAAATTAACCTAAATAATTCTGTTAAATCTGATGGAACGACACAATAATGGTTTAAATTTGACACTTTTTTATTCTAAAAATGACATAATATATTGTTTAAAAAGGATATTAATTATTTGATATGTCAAAACAATAAAAAATACTAAAATTAACTATTAACAAAACCATCTTTAACATAATTAGGCATATACGTAGCAGAAGGGTTCACGAATGGATTTGTAGATTATTCTTCATTGCTAGTATTTGGCATTCCAAACACGAATAATAATAATGAATGTAATGTGATAAGCAAATAAATTTTCAAAATTTACTTATTCTTTGAACTACAATATATAGCTTTTTATTGCAGATTCGCGAAGAAAATTAGGCATTCACATTATTATTACAATATATTTATTTAATAAACACATTAACGGATGACGGGCGAACTTATTAAATACAGTTCTTTTATTTAATTAATCACATTCATGGATTCACGCAAAAACATATACATACACCTGCGCACAAATATATTTTTCTCATCTGTTTATAACAGCTGACCCTCACTGGCACATGGCGAATCTAGTGATTGGCAGGGTAGCGAAAAACATAATGATTGGCCTAGACGAAAGACGGTGATTGGCAGGGTAGCGAAAACCATAATTGTTGACATAGACGAACGACGACGACGAAAACCATAATATTTTCGGGGCTTTGAAATCATGATAATTAAATATCTCGGATATGCCAAAACGTACAGCATTCATTTTGATCTCAAACATTTTATTTAATATTAAAGCATCTAATTGCAACAGAAGATAAATGCATAACGCTTGAATTTATTAATAATAGGATGTTGACCCGTCATAGATCCGGCTAAAATGCGTTTCTCCTGTAAGAGAGTCTTGGAGAGTCTCGTTTTCGGTCGGTATAGTAGGGTAAATGTACTTGTCTCGAGACGGTACCGCGTCTCTTGATATTTACAGGTGACTCACCCAATATGAAATATCCCATTTAAATAACATGGGAAACGCATTTTTGTATTATTTAGATTTTTATACGTCCTTTTTCAGGTTATTCCAATGTATATCATATTACAAAAATATCCCGCCTTCTAATTCCCCTTATGAGATCCCCTCTAGGCCAGGATTTTTCTAAGTCAGCCCTATGAGAGGGCTCGTACGGGGGGAATCCTGTCCTAGAGGAGAGGGATATTGAGGGACTTAGAAAAATCCTGAGATGGAGGGAACTTAGAAAAATCAGAGGGGTCAGCTTCGGTTACCCATCCAAGTACTAACCCCATTCCTGAGGTTTAGTACTTAGATGGGTGAGCGTCTGACTCCATTCTGGAACGGTGACCATTTTAAGTCAAGATTTCTCGATCGAACGGCTCGATTCTTGAGAGACTTAGAAAAATTCTGGCTTCAGACCATGGGGTACTTAGAAAAATTCGGCCCTGAGAAGGAGCTCGATTCTTGACACGGCGGCGGCGACGGCGAGATCATTATATAACATAGAGATATATTGTATATCAAAATTTGAAATTTAAGAAAATCAAATTTGAGATTAATTAAGCAAAATCTCAACATTTATTTGGAAACATCTGAAAAAATTCTTAAATATCATGTGTTGCATAGGAAAATGTTCTAGCTGCTGCACATCGTAAAGTTACTATTTTTTCCATTTTTTGTTGTTGTTAAAAAACGGCCGAAAAATAGTAAAAGGAATCGTCGGCCCACTTCGGCTTGGTTACCACAAATTTCTATTTTCCTAAAAATGTTTTCCAGATTTTCAAGTCGTGTGACGTTCGATAATTTGTTTTAAAAAATCGTAGGTAATTAAAAATGTTTAAAAACATAATTTTAAATAATAGTGCTTCTTAGAGTTATGTCAATCATATAAAAAATTGCGGACCCAATCGGAATGCCTCATATGTAAGTAAGTAAATATGTCTAAGTCCTCTTCAGAAATTAAACATTATTAAAAAAAATTACCTCTAATTTTCGTTAATTGCGGTCTGTAAATATAACCCGGGAAAAACGATTCATATATAATCATATATAATCATATATAAACTGCTCATATATGATTGTATATGAATTTTGTCTCTATATGATCATGCATGATCATATATGACTATGCATGATCATATATAATTGTATCTGGGTATACATGATCCTATATGAGAAAATATAATTGTGTATAATTGTATCTGAGCATATACAATCATATATAGTTATATGTGATTATATAAGACGATGCCTAAATAGATATAATCTTCTGAAGCATATAAGGTCAGTCATGATTATATATGATCATATACAATTGTTACAATGTAATTGTACATATATAATCGTGCCCATAATTATATAAATCGTCCGACGATTTCATTTCATATAGATTTAGTAACATGTAGACTAACACAAATTATTGAATCCTTAATACTCATATTTTTATTACCTTAATAATACGCAGTGCGCAGTCATATATGATTGTATATGATCATATATTGCACAGTCGACACACAGAATAGATCTCATATACAATCCTATATGATCATATCTGTTTATATATGACATGGTAAACAGGCAGTTTTGGTGTTATATATGGTCATATATAGGGTCATATATGCCAATGTATATATACATATAAAGTTATATACGCTCATATACATTTGTATATGGATCCACATACAATCATATATGCGCTAAAAATGGGCGATATATAGTTGTATATAACTATATATGATCATATCTGTTCATATATGACATCGCAAGCTGGCGGTTTTGGTATTATATATGATCATGTATACCACTGTATATGTACATATAAACTCATATATGCTCATATATGTTTCCATATACAATGATATATTACGTTACATACAATTATATATAATTATACACAACTATACATGAAATTATATACAATTATATATGATTATATATGAACCGTTTTTCCCGGGAAGAATAACCAATAGTGTTAAAAACTGTGTATATTATTAAATATCTTCACGTGGCTGGTTGTATATTTGTTACTAGGTATCTCTTAATCAGTCGGAATATCATTATATTCTAATTTCGATTGTTAATTGTTGTTAACGAAACTAATTGCTTGTTAGTTAAAATTTACAGATGACAATTTTGAGATATTGTGTTAAATTTTTTTCTAACACTGACCCCGAATAAAAATCGATGGATTAATTGTTATATACAATAATCCTAACTATTTTTCTGAACCCCAATTTTTTTGCATTATCGACTACCGTCTAGCCGGGCAGCAACAAATATGAACCTTAAACAGCTATAAAATGGTTAATTCCGAAAATATTCGCGACCAAATTAAAAGTTGTGTAAATGTCCTGCGACATTAAAATTTTTGTCATGTCAAGGCGTATTATTAATGGCATATGTAAACATACGCATGCATGTGTATGTTTAGTACACACGAGCAGTCTATTGGATGTCTTTATTACCTCATATATACCCCCAAAAATAAATAATAACGGCTTTTATGTCTATTTTTCAATTTCCGTAATATGCTGTCTTAGTGTTTCCAGGGATAATTCTGGCAAAATGTGTGTGTGTTTTTTTTTTTTTTTTCATTTTCGAGTACCATCCAGCCGAGGAACAATAAATATGAGCGTCAAACTGTTGCCAAATGGATAAATCTGAAAACATTCGCGATTATAGTTGTGAAAATGGACCGGGCTCGAAGTCCCCTTTTCACAAGTTTAAAAAATATCTTCAAAACAGCAATCCGAACCATTAAACAAAAACTTTAGTTTCTTAAATGTCAATAAATCGGTTTTGTATCACTTGTAAAAAAAATCTCGTCTGTGTATAACAATTAAATTTCCCATACTTTGAACCGATTCGACCACTACAATATATTTGCCCACCCCTACTCTTTATTCTGATAGCAGGATGAATGTAGCCTCTTTTAATCACCATCACAATTTCGGCGGCCATTAATATTACGACAAAATTCTCATTCGGGGCGCTCCCTCTTTCACTTCAGTCTTTTTCCCTCAAACTACGAATCTTTTCATAATGTATAACCGCACGTGCTCTGACTCGCGTCACCCTGTTAAATTTACATAACTGAACGGTCGTCGTACGGTGAAAAGAGTTACGAATTCTTGCCTGTCTGCGATTCCACTATAGTATTATACAGCTATAACGTTAACCTAGAATGTTACTAAAATCTTTGGGTAACCGAGTGTTTTCCTTTCTCTTCATCCTCGTTCGACTCTCATTTGCATTTTCGTATTATTTTAGAAATAATACTCCTCCTACTGCTGGCTTCGCCTTATTATTCTGAAAGGAATTGGGATTCTTAATTAAAAGCGGGGCAAAAGCGTTTGAAACACCAAACACATACACTTATACACACACAGACGCACGCACAGTCTTATAAAAGCCCACGTATTCCTCGTGGATGCTCCAAAGAATATAAGCCAAGAAGGGTATCATTTCGTATAAAAGCGAAATCTACGAAAATGTTCTCTCCCTGGATTATCCTGGCGCTGAGTGCTTATTGATATGAGAACAAAAGGAAATATTCCACGACCTTTATTTCCGTCTGACTCGCATAACGTGAATAGCTTCAAGTTTTCGTGGAAATTGACCGTTATTATTTCCTATGTGTAGAATAGTCTGGAATATAATCGAGTACAAAACTGGGATTATTTAAAAATAAATATTTGGCGTAAATTTAGTTAAATTATTATGATTTTGCGTTTATGAAAAGATATTTAAATCATTGAAATTATTGGAAGAAATAGGCTTTTTTTGTGAAATGTTACGGAGAATTAAAAAAAAAGATGCACGTTTTTGCTTTTTGTAAGCAATTATAAAATTAATTAAAATTGATGCTGTTACTACATCTTTATATTATTAGAGTTAATTTAATTAAGTTTTTTTTAATAATGTAAGCATACCAAGCTTTGTAATTCTCAAATTTATCAGAGGAATGTTCTTTTTCCAAAACTCACCTCTTGCGCTGCAAAACGTCCTTCTCGGTCGGAAAATTATATAAGCCGGGGTGTCATTATGGGTTGCACTTATAATGCAACTCGACCGGAATTAGATATTGAAAAGAAAGAACGTATGATTTTCACTCGACTAGCTACAGCCTCGTTAAAGGTAGAGAGACGGTTCGGGGAAGGTCTTGGCCATTTGGTAATAACTAGAAGAAAAATGCATACACAATTCTTGAAAACACTATGACGTTTATTCGATCGCACAATAAAAAAAAAAAAATTACAACAAAAAAGATCGATAAACGCGTTTGTAGACTAAATTCACAATGGGTTTGAACCCTACTAAAATTGCCCACCCCTACTTAATTCAGAGTGGTACAGTTTCCTAACCAGATCGAAAGCAAAGAAATTTTATCGAGGAATTCAATTCCCCACACGCAGGAAACCAAATCACGACCTACTAAATAATTTGATTGATAACAAGTAACAAAACGCGACGCACTTAACATAAAAGAAATATAATTTCCGACGAAAGAAGAGAGTTGTATCGTCGTACTTCGCCCCAAACCAACGAAATTACGCGGAATGCTCTCAAAACCCTGAGCACCACACGACAATTACCGTGAACATTACACTTCTCGAATTTTCCGAAAATTATTCTACCAATAATGATTCTATGCGGCGGTACACAATTTCCCAGATAATTTACTCAGAATTAAAATCGCGTGACTCCTGAAAGCACAGCTCTCACGCGCCTTTGCCTCGACACGCGCCACCCGGTGTCACTAAAGCACACCACACGCGACGCGACATAAAATGTCATTTAAAAAAGTTGCAACGTCGAACTTTGCACATTGTTTCCTAATTAATTCCGATTTTCCAAAAAGCCACCTCTATGGGGAAGGTTATTTATCAATTTTGGCTTCCTCATAGAGGAAGCTAAAACTGATAAATATCCTTCGAAACCTCGTGAAAATTCGATTAATGATTAAAAATCGAATAATTAATCAATGAACTAATGCAATAAATAACGGTACACGTGTTTACAACTATAGTTCGCTTTACGATATCTTTCTAAACTACAATCTGTTAAAATAAAAAATTCAAATTGCTCGAAAATCTGAACCCAATGTGCCGACTGTCACCAAATTTGGTACATAGCAACGGTGAATATTTTTCATTTATATTTTTTATTCATAAAAAGTTTTATTTCATTCATTGACAGTTGACCTGAGTTATAACAAAACGTTATATTTTTAAAAATTCGAATTACTGTACCAATCATCAAAAAATTTGGTACTGTAGTGTAAATTTCCAAGTCCCGATAACACCACAAGCTAAAGTCCCGAGAACTCTTCCCTTTATTTGATATGGGCGCCAGGCTCTTTCGCGCCGGGAAAAATTCTAGATCTTGGAGGGACCAAGCTGCTTTGCCGGGCTAGCCGCAGCCGTCAAGAAATGTGGAGTGGCGGGATTTAAGACTATGGATTCGTGCAGTCAAAATATGAAATAAATAATATAAACTCAAATTGCGGAAATAACAAATTAATCATTTATTGAAAATTAATGAAACTCAGTAGACTCTAATTACCCGTAAAATTCCCAAAAATGGTAACAACCATATTTTAACAAAACTGGCTTCTATCGGTCTACAACGCACAACACACCAACGCATTAGACGTGAATTTAATAGAAGTCTAACAAAACTATTAATTAACACGGGATAGTTTATCCACCGGCGATAATCCACCCGGATAGAAATAAAATACAAAGCTATGAATTTACACGCGGGACGGTTACGATGATCCGTCCGGAATCGAATATAATCTCGGTTTCCCGAATGCCCAACATTCTATCAATCTTTACGGAAAAACACGGAGATTTTACACAAGTATTCGGACTTATCCCAATTTCCAAACAAATACCAACAATTCGTGCTATTACCGAACCTAATATTTCTTTTAAACGAAAAATTATATAACGAAAATGATCGCGCGTTTCTCCTCCTCTTTACCCTAAACGATATGGTCTTTCCCGACTCTCTCTCACTCATACTTACGCGCGGCGTAGCGGGAACGAACACTTTCGATTTCATGCGACTTTAAAACAATAATTACGCGACACTCAAACACTCTACGAATAAAAACCGGCTACTGAATCCACCGGACAATAATAATTTGCCGCGGATGACTCTCACATAATAATAACAAACATAGTTCCCGCGTACAATAACTACATTCTACAACAAAAATCGGCGGAACCTGCCAATACTATCTCCCGGCATATCCATGAATAAATTAATTGTTAAACACGATAAAATACACCAACCCCCCAGTTATTGCTTCTCGCGAACGCCGCCGTTCCAAGATCTCGCGGGACTTTTCCAAACAATCAATTAATTCCACTGGATTCGATACATGCACCGGCCGCCGTCGTGGCTAGCAAAACTCTAAACATCTTAACTAAACACTAACGCGACAAGGGCTCACCTCAGCCTCGAAGATGCGGGAATCCCGCAGAACTCTCGCTCTCGACAGACACCCCATTGTCCTCGAAAAAACCTTGCGGGACGACGATCGGACAGGAACAGTCTAGAGATCGGTTACTCACGGAAGCACGAGCCATCTACTCCCTACTCTTACGCAAATTCGGCGGCGAGTAATCAGTAACCAATATGCAGCAGCGGCGATCCTCTCGGCCACACGGGATATTTTTCCATTCTTTCGCAGAATTTTTTTGGGAAAAGCGCGGCTGTACAAGTGCAGGAATACACCTCGTGAGTCTCCGAATCCGTAAACGATGTTTAAGACAGCGGGAAACGATAAAAAAAGCGTCGATACTTCTCGACCGCGGATAACCCTCGTCGTTTGTCGTACATAAATAAATAAAATCAAAGGAAAAGAATTAAAATAT
Organism: Perithous albicinctus; assembly: GCA_964016905.1. Classification (NCBI taxonomy): domain Eukaryota; kingdom Metazoa; phylum Arthropoda; class Insecta; order Hymenoptera; family Ichneumonidae; genus Perithous; species Perithous albicinctus. The sequence continues at coordinate 6,655,657 of OZ024697.1, forward strand.
TGCCTATTTTTCTATCTAGGGCCTATGGATTTGCCGGTTGACGTCGCCCCGCCAGGAGCTCAAATTTTACCACGTTACATTACGTAGTAGCACTTAATGTTATGTTTCGTTTGTAGAAAATTTCAGTTCAATTTCGATTCTTCTTTAACATAGCATTCTTTGTCAAGTATTATTTAACTCGATGACTAAAAATTTGAGGCAGCTCGATAACTAAAAATTTTCGTAAAATGACTGTACACGAGTCATTTTTCGAAAATTGCAAAGGTAAATAAAATTTAAACATGTTTTTCAATATCTTTGAAAATTATTACAAATGAAGATACATACCTGTCCCAGGTGTATGTTAAATTTCAGACGTATTGTTAAAGCCCTTCTTGAGACGTGTAGATTTGAATTTTGAATGTTAGTTAGTTATGTGGTTCTGGGCTGGCTCCGGTCGTCACTCTTCAGCGGAATAGACCATACGGCCATGGACAGAATTTTGAATGCCGACCGCACACGCACATTCGCACGCACACGCACACGCACACGCACACGCACACGCACACGCACAAGCACACGCACACGCACACGCACACGCACACGCACACGCACACGCACACGCACACGCACACGCACATATCCATTAAGACATTTTTTTTAAACCACTTTTCTTGACGTTTTGAACCATTCTGAGTATTCTGACATAAAAATCTCGAAAAAATTTTTTTTTCATGAAAACAAACCTTCCTCTATGAAGAAGCAAAATGAAGAGAATTGGTGCAAAGTGTCCTCAAAATGATACGATTTCCTTGAAAATTGAGTAAGTTAGTACAAAGTCCTGAAAAAATGTTGGTCTAAAAACTGAACTAACCGGGGCGAAGTGTCCTTAAAAAGCATTATGGCAACTCTAAAAACTGAATAAATGGATTCAAAATGATCGCACTAAGTGTTACAAACCCTCCGGAAATTAAGCAACTCAGTGCAAGGTATCCACAAACAAATTCTTTTTAAATTAAAAAAACTTCCGACTGCAAAAATTGACCCTTATCTAAAAAAATATATTGAAAAACAACAACAATATTGAAAAAATAATTAAATAATTCCTACAACATTGTTGCCTCTTTATGCGTGCTGTGATTGGTTGCCAGGGAAGGCCGTGATAAACAAGTTCAATTTGTGTCAAATTTGACATAAGAGGACGGGCACTCCATCGCCCGTAACCTTTTAAAGCTTTATAAGAGCGCAGCAGCGCAAAAGTTTTTCAGACACGCGCACCAGCGCGTGTGATTAGGCTAGACCTGTTTTAAAAAGTTGGTGGCAATCAGCTATGTTCATGTGAAGCCGTTTTATTCGTGCTATGGTTGGTCGTGGTCAGACACCGGGACCGTAACCAAGTTCATACATTGAATCTTTTTGTTTTTGTCAAATGCCAAAACTGACAAAAGGTGTGACCCAGGCGCATTAACGCCCGGGTCCCTTTAGTTAAAACTAAAGATCCGATCTGGCCAGTAATATTAAAAACTGCATTCGAGGGAGTTCATCTTGAGATTAAAGTGTATTAGGAATTATTTCATTATTTTCTCAATATTTCTGTTTATGTGAGTCATTTTTTCCAATATATTTTTTTTAAATGAGAGTCAATTTTTGCAGTCGGGAGTTTTTTACATTAAGTTTTTTTTTTATTTCATGGTTTTTAATGTTTCTTTTTTTGGTGCATATCTTATTGGGACGAATCCGATTGGAACTAATTAAACAGACTAAAAAAAATCGATTGAAACCTTGTAACGTAGTAAAATTCAGGCTCCTCTCAGGCTGATAAAAAGCTCCTCGCGGCGCGAAAGCTCCCGGCAGATCCACAGGATTCGATAGGTATTTAGATATAATTTTTATTCCTTCGTTTTATTTTCTTTTATTTTATGTACTGAGCGGCGAATTTCACGAAACGAGGGAGAGTCGTCGGCGTTCCTGATTTCGAGAAGCTGAGAGATCTGGAGAGTCACGACGTTTTTTTTGTATTTACCCTAACACAGCCCTTACCTCTCGACGTTGCTCGACTGAGGAATGAAATAGACGCCCTAAGGAGAACAACATCGCTGCACCGTCCCTGCATCGTATTAAGTCATCAGTCGCCGCTACACTCCGGCCCGCTGCGCTGCGGAATTTTGATTTGGCTTTCGCGCACCCGAAGCGCCAACATATTTGCGTGCGCTAATAGGTATTGCGTAGAGTCAGAGATGGCCGCCTGAACTCTCGCCGCCTAATTTTTGGAAAGGGTAGGAATCAAGGCTCGTGTCTCCGTGTGCTACCAATCTCGAGGCTGTTCCCGAAGATACGTTGCGCCGCGAGGAGCGAGATTAGGTATCTAAGTCGAAAAAGAGAGTGAAAGAGAAAGAAAGAGAAGGAAAAGAGTCCCACATATTCCCGTCGTCTTGGTGAGTTTTACCGCTCAGTTTTCTAGATTCTTTTAATATTTCTTTTTATTTCGTTTATCAACGGTTAATTCGCGAGTTGTGTTTAGCCGCGACGACGATTTTCCGTGCTTGTAGCATCGCGAGATTTCTTTGTTCTTTGTCGTGAATTTTGCCGGGTGACTGAATCTCCCGTTTATTTAACGAGTGGTTAATATTATTTTGTGGATCGTGCCGCGAGTTTTCCCTGGGTTCAGCCGAAATTTTAGATTTAATTTAACGGGGTACGGGAACGATCGAGTATTTTTTTTTGGTGCGATCTAGTGTGTATATAAACGAGTATGTTATCTTGTCGTTGAATTGAGTAGCCGGTTTTTATCCGTTGGGAGAGCGTGAGTGCCGCGTTTCTTTTTTTTCTTTTGTTTTGGTTTGTTTAAATTATTAAAAATATTTAATCTCGTGTATGTCTCGTTCCCGACGTACCGTCGTGCGTAAAATTTAACGACGGAACTGAACGTGTCGTTAATAAATTCTAAAAAATCTTTACACAAAGTTACTTCTTTGAGAACGTATGGACATTTCCTGCCTTCTGGAAGAAGCACTACGCAATATTCCACTTCACCTATCTTTCCAAGTACATAAATCGTATTGTGGAGGCTTCGATAATCAATACAATGGTATGATAAATTTAAAAAAACGATTATGATAAAACGAAAGGTGATATTTAGCGGCGCAGTGGCGTGAAGCAAAGTTTTCCTTTAAACATCCAATCAGTATAATATTTGAACCATTATTCATTCTTACTATTATAGTATTCTTACAAAGTAATAACATAATGTATCAATAAAATTTAGTTAACAAATATTCAAAGAATTACAGTTTAAAAAAAAAAGCAATTGCGCCTCATACAAATGTAGGTTGAGACTCACGGCCGGTATTCAAGCACCGGAGATGAGAATCACTCTACCGTAAGCACCCTGAAGTGAACTACGAAAATGATATTTCGATATATTCAAATAGGCTATTTGTAACAATTTGAAAAAATCATTTATCTATGCGAATAAATAATTTATCAGTTTAATTTATGAAAAAAGTCATTGGGCGCTAATCACAGAATCGACGTTCAAAATTTGATTATGTAATTTGTTACCCTTTCCAAGAGAACATTGGCTACAAAGAAATCGCTCAAATCAGCTGATCGCCGTGAAACGCATAACTCCCATCTTTATGCCCCGGGGGGACAGTCGGGAGTTAAAAACCGTTATGATCATTCTGTAAATTGAATGAACCGATACAAAGTATCGTCAAGAATATCGCCTGGAAAATAATTCTAGAAATCTTAAATACGATAAACACTTTTTTTCGTAAAGTCAACAAACATAATGTCTGGATCATATGTGAACAAAGGCTTTTGATCAAAAGAGCAAAAACATAGTTTAATTTTTACTATATGCGTTCCGTTACCTTAGTGGCTACACAAACATTGGTACGGATTTTAACTATTCAAGCGTTTTCTCGCTCTTTCTTTAAAATTACGTTAAACCTCAATTTTCTTCGTACTTATAACAAAAATCTACCATACTTCAACGGTTCCATGACGTTATATAACACGAAAAAATATCACGGATAAATGATCACAAACCTAATTATCACACGGACAAAATATCATAGCGACGAGATATCACAACCACAAAATATCACAAACGCGAAATTCTTAGATAAATTGACTACATTCATTACAATGAATTACATTTTATTACATAGATAAATATACTCGCATATTATATTTTATAAACTTTTTTGTTCGTAATAGCCTCTGGCTGAAACATATCGTATTTATGATTGCAGATATAAGAAATCTTTACAGCAACAAATTAAACGCGATGTTTTGCAAATACTCTAAAACATTGTGGCGATCGTACACCGAGACAATACGTTTCAATCGAGCGTCATAATCGCGATAATTACGACGTCGTGGCGGCGCAACCTCGCGTCCAGCACGAATTTGTGTGATAAGCACTTCGGTCAGGCCCTGCTCTCGCTTCAGTGCATTTATAAACCGCCCCATCGCTGCATGAGCAACTCGAATGCGCTGATTAAAGGCATTATGCCACCTTTCAACCGCGTTATTTGTTCTCTGCTCGTCAACAATTACTGATTCATAACAATTCCACATGCTAATATTTGTCAAAGGGGAAGTAGCGTAGCCATCGACGATAAGAAGCGGCTTTCCTTTCTGGGACTTAATAAATTTCAACGGTATCTTACGAGAGTGACCATACCACGAGACAATCGATACTAAATCGTCACGCGGCTCAACATACAATCGACCCGACAGATCAAAAACCATCCCCACTCTTATTCACACCACGAACACAGGATACAGGATACATATAATATAATAGACGGAAATCGCAATATCAGAAACTCCAGTCAACAGTTCAAGTATCTCAAATATCTCAAACATTGTGATACTCTCCAAAGTGATATTTTGTCGTTGTAATTTTTTCACATTGCGATATTTTGTTGTGTGATCAAACGTCCGTAACATTTCGTCGTGTGATAATTTAATGTTATGGGATTTTGAAGTATCCGAAAAATGTTCATTTTGCCCTAACTCACGTCAAATCTCACCAAATGAACTGAAATTCTCTACAAATGAAAAACCATACTCTGCACTGTTATGTTCCAAATTTGGTGATTATCGGTAAAGGGGTTTGGATTTTATAGTATTTTGGATTTATTAAAAAATAGTATTTTCCTCTAACTCAGGTAAACTGAAACTAGATGAATTGAAATATGAAAAGAGAACAAGATATGATATATAAAAAGCATATTTATTTATTTATTTATTTATTTAAAACAAGGGTGCAAAGTAGAGCTTTGTATTTTTAGATGTTTGCAAAGCTTCGTATATGAGGAAGCCAAAATAGACAATGTTACTTACTCATTGAGATAGTTCTGTAAACATTCAAAGATCATGAGGAAGCAATGTGCAAAAGCTCTTTGGATCCTTGTTTATTGGAATTAAGACATTTTTGTCGGTGCTGCTGTACAACTTGCAATAAATATTGCATCTGGTTTTCATTTTTGATGATCAATCTACTGGGCTCCTCGATCAATGCGACTCTTTGTTCAACAACGTCGTTTACGACCTGCAATCTCTTCAATAAGCTTAATCCTTTCTGGTAATCTCTCTCTGATCCCAAGTCGCAGGATCCTGATCGAGAAATTCTGTTTGAATTTCGAGTTGAGCTAAGAATGTTTGCGTCGTCTTCGTTATGAACACATCAAGAACTGTGGTACTTATTTCTTGAAGATTTCCACTATGCGGTGACAAGCGTTTTGTGGACCTATGTGAACCGCTTGATCGATAAATGCTAGTGCTACGAACTCTTCCCTAAGATACCATAAATGTTGTCGTAATTTAGAAGTGGTCGCTTCTGACATTAATACGTGGACTTCCTCAAATTTGAGCAGACGCATAAAAAATGTGAAATCGTTGTATGGCGCCGATACCATCAGTGTAGCGGTAAACCAAGCTCAACTCGAAATTCGAACAGAATTTCTCGACCAGGACCTTGCGACTTGGGATCAGAGAGAAGGTTACCAAAAAAGACAAAGCGTTGTGAAAGAATAGCAAGTCGTCAACGACGGTCCTAAAAGAGGAGTTACTTTGATCGTGGAGTACAGTAGATTGATAACCAAAAATAAAAATCGGATGCAATATTAGTTGCAAGTTTTACAGCAGCACGGAAAAAAATGTCCTAGTCGCAATAAAAAATCGATACTTTCCAAGAGCTTGCAGTAAGTAATAATAGTAGAGTGCTTCTTACGTAATTGTAATCGAATTTGCCAAAGACAAAATGTGATAATAAATAAAATTGATATTTTACTTTAAAAACCCTTGGAACACCTCTAAATATATTTTTATAATTCTGATATAAAATTCACGTTTCTTCTTTCATCAAAGTGAAGTCTCTCACGGAATGCCAAACGAAAAAAGAAATATCGATCTAAAATATCATATAAAATATAGCCTAACTTTTACGCAACGTTAATTCCAAATGAAATACCCCAAACATCTCTTTCCCCAAAGACAAAAGCTCAAATTCCCTCCATTCACTGTCTTGTAATTCACTGTATCTTTTACATAGACTTTCACCCTGCTATGACATCAGTGTTATCCGATTCGAAGAATAAAGGGTCATTCTCACACTACCCGAAAGTTTAGAGTCCCACAAGCATGACTTTTCACTAAAGCGTTCGTTCACACATTCACGTGTTGGATACGAAGGATGGTTAAGACCAACGAGAGGACACGCGAGGCTAGAGGAAGCTTCTCTCACGCGCTTCTAGCTTCTAGCATATCGCTCGACCTTTCATTACGCGTGAATGATTGATGACCCCACCGACGATATTATTTTGAGTAGACGTGGCGTGCGCGTCTCGTGGAGCGACACCTCACCCTACATATACATAGACCAGGGTTTTCCACCCTCTGTCGCCGGGTTTGCTGCTGCTGCTGCCAACCCTGTACCCTCTGTTCCTCCACCCTGGTTCATCTCCACCTCTATAATACTCTCGTCCACCCTCCGGAAGGGCCTGACTCGCCCATTATCCATCTACCTCTTCCTTTTCTGTCGCTTCCATGCCATGCACAGCTCGTCTCTCACCCCATGTGCAGTTTTCTCTCTGCAACCCTTTCGTACCAGGTCTCTTCTATGGCCGTCGCTTCTTCTCTCTCTGTTTCTATCGCCAGTGGGGCGTGTATATATATATATATATATATATATATGTCGATATATAGCTATATAGATATAGGAAAAGGTCGCTTTGTTCGAGCGCGATGCGTTTCGTCGTCGAGCCCTAATGGAAAGCACTTTTAACCGATGCTAATGGGAGAGAACTCGTCGACCCCCAACGAGAACTCCACACTCGCACTTCATCTGCATCTCTTGTGCATCAGCCAGTTCAGTCTATAATGCTTTTTTTCTTTTTGTTTTTTTTTTCCTATCTTTGTGTGCTCTCTGCACAGTCAAATGCGCGAATTGGTATAGCGGAAAAATAATTTCTCACGATTCACACAGTCGCGGCTCTGCAAGCTGCGTCGCCCTCGCCAATCCGTTGTCAGGTAAAATAAAATAAAAGCGTTTTGGATGCGCGGGCATTCCAAACTCCATATACTGAACGGTGCACGATATTTCACTCTAAATGCTTCGACGCCTACGCTCGATATTGCTCTCGTCGCTCGCGCGCGTTCTCTCGACGTCCAACTAAATCGACTGGGTGTATGAAGAGACAGGCCGAATATTCATCAGCGTTCACTATTGTTCAACTCCGAATTGTGGACAAAATGATGACAACAAGTGAAACAATTTTTTTTTTGTTTGGGGTTGTAAAAGTGTTTGAAGAGCTCTTAGGAGTGGAACAATATTTTAGATCTGGTAATTTATATGAATGGATGTTCACTAGGATGATTAAGAAATATTGTTTCCATGTACAAAAATAGAATCAAAAATATTCGGATATATAATGGAACTTAGTGAGCAAAATAGGACAAAAGTTACATATTTTGATGTCGCGGTGCGATTTCGGAACGATCAGCAAATGATGTTTTTTTTACTTGGTCGTCCCTCTCAAACCTAGCAGTGTATTAAATACTATAACAGTCGAAAAATTTCACCTGTCTCTATAGAGCTGAAAAATAATAAAAATTATTGTGTATTCCTTGTATCTGTAGGAATACAAATAAAAATATAAACTGAAAGATTTTCCTCTGGAAAGAATCGAGTGTCAGGTTTTTTTTGCAACGTAATAAAGTAAAATTATCGAATTACTAGGTTTAAAGAATATTTTCTTTCTGTCGAATCTGCGATTACTTTAGTAACGATCACGTGTAATTGCTACTCATATTAATTTATTTATTTATGTATTTTTTTCTGTATTACCTCTTTATGTGTTATATTATATTGTGTTAGCTCTCAAGGGACGATGTCCTAGAGCCTTATTCTCAATTAATAATAATAATAATTGTAGTAGTCTACTAGACCTATTCAAGAAAGGGGAACATTTTTTTAATTTTGTTGCTCATCAAGATTCTTGAAATTCGATGCAAAAGAATCGTTTTCCGCAAAGTACTGATGTCTATAAAATTTTTTTAATATTCCCTCTTTAAGCTTGAAATGTAAAAAAAACCCTCAATAAATGTAAAAATGTCACACTATATAATAGCTCAAATTTTGGAATTATGCGTGCATTGTTCATTTAAATTAAAAAAATTAAAGCTGCATGTTTTTTTTTTACTAACATTGGAACCTTCTTAATAAATTACTGTTCCTAGCACTGCACGCGCATAATTTTATCTTTTTTTTATTTATTAAATTTATATTTATAATGATAAATAATCGTATAAGAATTGACGACTCAGAATAGACATAAAAAAAAGTCTGCTAAACGAAAATAAAGTGAAACATACAAATAAAAACAAAATATCATTTCGCATGACTGTCAAAGCTGAACATTTGCTGCGCCGTTGTAGATTCGGTGTATGGTGCTCACTAGTTGGACTCGGCCGGAGTGCTCACGTCGCCTGAGGTACTATAAATTTGTTTCGTTGTTCAAAGGCAAACAGGGTGGAATTGATCCACTTTGTTTCGGCGGCATGGAGAGAGAGACGACTACGACGACGACGAAGAGAAGTGCAAGGAAAACGAACGAGCAGGCAATGCGCGGATGCGCTTTTCCCAGTTTCCAGTACGTTGCAGTACCGAGTTATAGCCGACGGGCGACTGCGAACGAGGCGGTTGGTACTGTTCGTGCTCTTTTCGTACGTGCTTTCAAGCGCGAGAGACGTGAATAGCGACTCTACTATCTGAAACCCTTCGTGCGGTCTAGTTGGCTAAATAAATGATATAGTGCAGTATAAAATTTCTTACCCAATTATTTATATATTTATATACCTTTTTTTAATCAAAACTCTATACGCAGTCAAATTTTTTTTTTATCCAAAGTTTCAGTAGCAAACCTTTTTGTTCATTTTTTTTTCTTATTTTTAACACATTTTTCGAATATTACCAGCAAAAAAGATGTCAATTTCCTATTTTTTAAAAATGTTGAAGGAAAATAATATTTTTACAAAGAAAAAAATTTAAATGATTAAAAATGGTCAAAAATAATATGTCATTTGAAAACCAACATTTTAAACAAATAATAGTTTGTTGTTTAACAAACAATTGTTTATTGTTAGTTTGGTAAAAAAAATATCAATTTTATATTTAAAAAAAAAAATGTTAAAGGAAAATAGTTTTTTTTTTTGTAAAAACGACCAAAAATTATTTATCATTTGGAAATATACATTTTAAACAAACTATTGTTTAAAAAACCGAAAACGTTATATTCCCTTAACATTTCGTTCTAATATAAATTTGATATTTTTTAAATTTTATTTTAACAAGTTTTTAAAAAGTGAACATACTTTTTTGCAGGTTTTCATCAAACACTTTTCGTTCAAAATTGTTATGCTTAAGGCACTTTTTAAAATCCAGATAAGAACAAAATTTAATTTACGAAACGAAAAAATAGGTATTTTGTAAAAAGATACTAAAAACTTTTTTTGTAGGAATAATCGAAAATATATTGTGAGACAAAATAATAACTTTGTTTTTGTTGTAAAATTAATAAAAAGGTTTTGCAGACATCAACTAAAACTTTTTACTGAAAGTTGTTATGTTTAGTGCATTTCAAAAAGAAATTAGGAGTAAAAAATATAGTATGTCAAATTTATCAAAAGAAAAACTGTCTATTTTGGAAAAAGAAAGTTAAACAATTTTCTATTAGAAAAATACGTATATTGTACATGTAAATATAAATTCTTAACGAACTATTCTGTACTCTAAAAAAATTAGAAAATAAACTTTTTTTTTAGTTTAGATGAAAAGATTTCGCAGACGTTTTTCGATAAAGACTTTTTATTGAAAGTTATATTTTTTTTTTTTTAGGAGAGAAAATATTTAATATTTTTCAAAATTTAAACTATCAACAAAATATTTTTTACTTTTTTAACATAGATGATAACATTTTATTGCTTCTATAAAAAAAAATATGTTGCAGACTTTTTTGACAGAATTGGTTTTTGTTGAAAGCACAATAATTTTCGTTTTCTTTTTTTTTAACCGTGTATCTCTTATACCAGCTGAAACGTCATTGTCCGCGTGATTTTGTCTGACCTCTCGTCTCCCGTTGGATCTAAGACCAGGGAGAAAGTTATTAACGAGAATCCGAGTGAAAGGGGTGAGGCAGAGAGCGAGGGATTTGTGAAAGGACTATTGTCGTGAATCTGGTAAATGAATGAGTGTCTGCAAAATCTTTGCGCTCACGGCGAACGCTCAGCGAGAAGGGCTGTACGTTCGAGATACCGCAGCAACAAAGACCTCTGGGCTTGGCTCTCGGCTCTGCAAGAAAAAAAAATGGATTTTCGTTCGATGATAAAGAAAAAGTATATTCGACGAACCCGACAGGATGATTCGGGACAAGAGAGCAAAGAGTGAGTCACAGGAGAGTATAATGAAGAAAAAATGAATCCTCTAACCTGATCTTGTTATCGCTCCTCAAATTGACCTTTTTTTTCTATGACTCGTTTTCTCTACGGGAATTTATCCTTCGATTCGTACTTTGTCTCCCATCTTCTTATCTCTTCGTTTATCTCTCCGAAGAAGCATAAAACTCACTTTGCGTCAGTGGAAGATTCAAAGAAAATTGAGAAAGAAACTATTATCTGAGATATATAGTTGCGTGGTTTTTTGTTGGAATTCAAGAACTTGGAAATAACACACTAAAATAATTTGTGAAAAATAAAAAATTGCGTAGGATTTTGCGTCTTTCCTTCAATAGATAAAGCTTGGTTTTCGTGAAATTTTTGTTTTCGAGATTTTCATGTCAGATCACTTAGAAAGATATTTCGAGAAAAGGGTTTAGATGCAACGTCTGTGTATGTGTGTGTATTATCTACGATTTTTTAAAACAAATGATCGAATAATACATTTTTTAAATCTGAAATAATTCTGAAAAAACTTTTTTAGGAAATAAAAAATGTTCTTCACCGAATGGACCGGCGAATCCTTCTATTTTTTCATTCTTTTCTTAATTTAAAAAAATGTAAAAAATTAGTAACTTTACGATGGGCAGCAGCTAGAAAATTGTTGTATTAGTCGAACGTTTAAACGCAAAAAAAAAACAGAATTTTTCATTTTACGCCTGCAAGTTGTAAAATCGATTTTTACGCACTGTTGAAAAAAGTACTACCTTACACACCGAATATCGAGTTGCAAAGTGGAATTTTACGCACATTATTGTATAAAAAGATTTTTCAGAATTATTTCATATTTTTAAAATGTGTTGTTCGATAATTTGTTTTAAAAAAATTGTAGATAATTAAAAGTGAGTAAACATTTTTTTTTATAAAATTAGTGCTTTTTGCAGTTATGTCAATCATATAAACAATTTCGGACCCAATCGGAAGGGTCAAGGGTCAGATCCAGCTCGAAACCTGTTGTAATACTACAATCCTGCAAAATAGGACCTTGCATATATGACAATATGTATCTTAGACAAAATCTCCTCTATGAGGAAGCCAAAATTGAACAACACACTTCCTGATGGGGGTGGTTTTGTTAAAGATACAAAATAATGAGGAAAGAATTTGCAAGGTCCTTTTTACTTTGCAAGCTTTTTTTAAAACGGTTGAGAAGTTACAAATTTTGGGATTAATTAGTGGAAAGGCTCTACATTAAACGTAAGAAATTTGGAGATAATTGAACAAATAGCTTCATAAGAACAGAATAAAAATGTTCTCGAAAACCGAAATCTCACAAATGCACATTTTTTTTTAATCATATCTGTTCAGAGAAGTTATGGAATAAATTCTACATTTAAAAAATTAGGATTTTAATGCGATTTTTCAAAAAAGTTTATTTTACAAATTTATTATTTTTATTATTATTCAAAATCAATGTTATGGATATTATCAATTACGTAGATTTTTTATTGATTTTTCTTTTGTCTCAAAATATTAAAATTGTAACAAATTCAAACTTTTCATTCGGTATGTATGTGTCATGCATCGTTAAAGTATTTTTGACATTTTGTCTTCATTCTATTTTTGGACATTGGCATGGAAGGCATTGGATTGGCATTGGCTTTGAAGAAAATTGTGGTGAATCGCTCGATAAGTGGCCACTCTGAAACTGCAACCTGCAGTGTAGCAACGACGAATCACTTCCTTCGAGATATTTACGGCTTGCTGCACGTGTGGTTACTGGAAATCGGAATCCAAGGGACAAATTGAAATAGAGAGGAGCTGCTTGAAAGGAGAGACGCTGGTTGAAAGTAGAAAAGGCACGTCTCTAGTCAGACAGCTGATGTTGTCTAATGCTTATCTTATAAACCACTACAGCTCCTTGATTCATTTGTTATCGTATCATTATTATGATTTACTTTAAAAAGTCTTAAAATATTTTGATATACTATTTGTAATATATTTATAATTTTTTTTCTTTATATTTATGTAGATTTTTTCAATACTCTACCCAGTAAGAAATTATGTTCGTTCGTTTCGTTTTTTTTTTAATTTAACGCATTTTTTAAAGTTATGTATAAAAAAAAATATCAAATTTACTACTAGACAGAAATTGTAAAAGAAAAATACATTTTTCTTCAATAAAAATGACAAACCATGTTTTGTAAAATGAAAATATAAATTTATAATATTTTTTTCTAATTGGGGAATAACAAACTTTTTTTATTGTGAAATGAACAAAATACTCTTTCAGACATTCGTCGACAATATTTTTTTTTATTAAAAGTTGTTACGTTTAATATACTTTTAAAAATAATGAGTGAAAATAAGACAACACGTCAAGCTTACAAAAAAAAATATATATATATCTTTTTTTTTTTTTGTTGAAATGAGTGAAAAATAATATTTGTCTTTTTTAAAACAGACAAAATACATTTTAATATATTTCCTTTATTCTTTTGTGCATTTATCCATTTTTGTTTATTTTTAAATCCAAGGCATTTTTCTATAAAGGTTCTATTTCAATAGTAGTTACATTGTAACTACTATGAAAAAATGAGGAAATCAATTTTTAGGAAATTAAATTCGCAGAAAAATCGAAACGGTCCTTCACAATTAAAAAAAAAGAAGTTTTTGCCTTATTCGGTCATGGAATGCTTTAATTTCAAAAGTTCCAGAAGTATATTTAAGACCTGCATTTCATGTGGAATAATTTAGTTGTACAATAAATTGCTTTCAATATACATGAAATAAAATAAAAATAAAACAGTTGCAACGTAGAACTTTACACATTGCCTCCCCATTAATTTCGATTGTTCACAAATGCATCTCTATACGGAAGCTTTATAAGAAATCGATTAATGATTAAAAATCAAATAATTAATTACTTAACTAGTGCAATAAAAAACTATACGCGTGTTTATAGCTCTAGTCCGCTTTATTTTTTATTTTAATCTTTTATCTTTATCTTTTATTTTTCTAAACTATAATCTGTTAAAATAAAAAATTCAAATTGCTGCGAAATCCGAACCCATTTACCGATTGTCATCAGATTTGGTACATATAGCCACGGTAAATATTTTTCATCTGTATTTTACGTTTACAAAAATGTTCAATTCATTCCTTGTCAGTTGACCTGAGTTATAGCAACACGTTAATTTTTTGAAAAAATTCAAACCCACGTAAAATTCGAACTCCTTTACCGGTCATCACCAAATTTGGTACGCAGCAGCGCTTAATGTTATTTTTCGGCTGCAGAAAATTTCAGCTCATTTGGTGAGATTTGGCGTGAGTTGGAGTAAAATGATTTTTTTTTAATTCAAAATCCTGTAAAAACCAAACCTATCTGTCGATTCAATCCAAGTTCAATACCGACCCTCCTTTAACATAGCTTTATTTGTAGAAAATTATTGAGCTCGACAGAAGCCACGTCCCTAAGCAACGAAACTAAAAATCTGGAACGCGTACAGACAGTTTTCAAAAATTGCAAAGTTAAATATAAATTGAACATATTTTTGAATTTCTTTGAAAATGATTATAAACAAAGGAGCTTACCTGGTGTTGTTAAAGTTAGATTGTTAAAGTCGTTCTTGAGATATATAGGACGGAATTTTGAACGCCGGTCACACACACACACACGCACCCAAGCATTTTTTTTAACCACTTTTCTCGACGTTTTGGATCATCCTGAGTATCTTGACATGAAAATCTCTAAAAAAACATTTTCACGAAAACAAAGCTACCTCTATGTGGAAGCAAAAATAAAAAATCTGTATTCCATTCCGGGTAAGTAAAAAATTTAAAAAGTAGAACCTTGCAATTTGCTTCCTCATCATTTTACATTTTTTCAAAATGTTTACATGTATGGCAAAGTAGAACTTTGCAAATTGTTTTGTCTACAAAGCTTCCACTATGAGGAAGTACGTTTATCTACTTGAAAAAATGTAAAATAATGAGGAAGTAATTTGCAAGGTTCTACTTTGCAGAATTGTTTGTGCATGAAAGGCATTTTTATCGACATTTTTACCGATTCACGATTTTTTTATCGCAAAATCGCAATCACAAGCTTTTTGAAATTTTAAAATCGTCATGAAATTTAAACCTCTCAACCGATTTTATTCAAATTTGAATTAAAACCTTGTTTTATCATAGTCTAGAAGTAAAACAAATTTAAGCCCGATACCTCGCAATTTGCGCGAGTAACGATGCTCGAACGACATTTTTCAAAAGTTAAAAAACGTTATAAAATTTGAACTGCTCGACCAATTTGCGTAAAATTTATACCCAGACCTAGTTCTAGGATAATCCACATATCTGCCAAATTTGATTGAAATCTGCCTAAAACAGGCGAATTTTTTTTTTCGCAACAGTAATGGTTTACTGTTTTTGGAATTAAATCAAAATTTATTAACATAGCGAACGTTCCATAAAATAAATTCATCCTCGATAGTCAAAAATTGTGAAATCAGGTGGTAAATTGCAGCCGGACATCCCAGAATGTAGAAAAGCAGAAGTGTTTACGGACATTTAAAAAAAAATTAAAATTGCAATAAAATTTGAACCACTCTATCGATTCTCGCCAAACTTGGCACCAATCATGGTTCACTGTAAGTTCGTTTGTGTTCAAAATTTCAGCCCGATATCTCTTAATTTGCGGAAGTTATAGCCTGAAAACGATTTTTTCAAAATTTTCAAAATGCTATCAAATTAGAATTTTTCAACCAATTCGCGTCAACTGCAATCCCAAGCGTTGTTGTATGATAGTCCACTTGCCTGCCAAATTTGAAGTAGATACATCGAAAATTACGACAGTTATCGTGCTAACAAGGCAATTTGCACACACACACACACACACACACACACACACACACACACACACACACACACACACACACACACACACACACACACACACACACACACACACACGCACGCACGCACGCACGCACGCACGCACGCACGCACACACACACACATTTTGTACAAATCACTTTTCTCGACGTTTTGGACTATTCTGAGTATGCTGATATGAAAATCTCGAAAAAAAAAAATTTCACGAAATCAAAGCTTTCTCTATGATGAAGCAAAAATTAGAAATAACTTGTAATTAATCTTCGACACTCCATGAAACTTCTAAGAGATATATTCGGGCTATTCCACGGGAAGCGGGACAGATTGTGACTGATTGTCCACGAATCTGACGACTATCGAGAATCTCATGATACAAGAAATCTTCCATAGGCCCCAATAAATATTTTTTCTATTTGAGACCTCAGTAAAAATTATCGGAATATCTATTATTCCGTAGCTTCAACTTCATATATCAACTCCATCAATTCCATCGGGAAAAACATGTCCCTCTTCCGGTGAAATACCCCATTCATTTTTTTTTAGACAACTTGAAAATATGTTAGCTCACTTCCTATGGAATGCCTTCTCTTCTGCATTAAATTTCATTTTTATTTTATTTTATTTTTTGTCGTTTGTTCTTGCCGACAGGCGGAGTCTCCTTCGTCGTTTTCGTACGCTGTAAGAGAGGAGAGAATGTGACAGGGCGTGACAGGAAAATTGCTTTTAAACTGCAATCGCTCGTTTCACAGCTACCTGTTGGAACTAACTGGGGTAGCGAGAGGATCGAGAGAGGGTCTTCCCACTCTCCGGACTCTGCTTCCTTCTATACTGCCGTGTGCCTTGCGTTCGCTGTTCCCTTCTACTCGCTCCATATATACGAACCACCGTAACACACCGGAAGGTGCCCTCTGTGCTCCTCATCTTCTCTCTCTCTCTCGTTCACCGCTCCTCTCTGCACTCGCGAGACGGTAATTTTTCTCTACTATCCCCCTGTTAGAAACTAATTTTTCTTCTCACTCTTTCAGTCCTTGCAACGTGTTTTACAGCGAGGTTCACGACCTTCTTCTCCTTACTGCTGAAACTTTTCGCTGGAAACCTTTCAGTATTACTTTTCTACACGACGTGTAGGTGATAATGCTTGTATATACAGCGCATGGTGTACATAATCACGACAGTAACTGACACTAATTACGGTTTTTATTTTTCATATGAAATATTCCTGGCCAACTTTACTGAGTTGCGTTCAACCCTAACGCCTTTCAATTCGCCCCATATTTTTTATACTATTCTGTATGCTCGAAAAAACAGTTTTATTTATTCAGTTCTTTTTTACTGAAACTTTTTTTTTATGAATTTTTTAAACATACATTTTTCGCCCCAATTTAAAAGTTTGAAATTTTTCTCAAAAATCCTGTATTGGATATGAACATTTTTCTGAGCTTTGACCCAGAGTGGGCCGGCATTTGCGTCGATTTTTGAAGCCATTTGTTTCGAAGAAAAGTCATTAAAAAATAGAAAAAAAGGTATACGAGACGTTAATTCCATGTCGAAGTTCGAAACACGAATTTTCCTGAAGCTTTTTTTATCGATATAAAAGAAAATTATCTACTAAATAATGAGATGTTGAAATAGAAAATGAAGTGTTAACTCTCGATTTGTAAATTTCTCTAATCCAACCACTAAC
The DNA here is from genome assembly GCA_964016905.1 of Perithous albicinctus. NCBI lineage: Eukaryota > Metazoa > Arthropoda > Insecta > Hymenoptera > Ichneumonidae > Perithous > Perithous albicinctus. The sequence goes on from OZ024697.1 coordinate 6,673,157, forward strand.
CAACCGTTCTTGGCCATTACGAAACATTGGTTTACGGTTGAATAAGACAAAATAATGCTAATTCCATGTCTGAGATGAGAACAGATGTAGTTGACTTTTGGTTGATTTTTCAAAACCGACCATAAACCAACGTTTCATCCACGGCCATGAACGGTTGGTTGATGGATGGATTTGTGAAATTTACAAATCGAGAGTTATAAATGTTTTACTTCATTTTCTATTTCAACATCTTATTACTTAATACATGATGTTCTGTTTTATCGATAAAAAAGCTCCACGAAAATTAGAAAATAATCTTGCCTTATGTATAAAATGTTTATGCAAGAACCGAGCATGAACCGACATCTCGTTTAATTTTTTTCTTTTGGATTTTTAATGGCTTTTTTCGTAAAAATGTTTTAAAAAATCGACGCAAACTTCTATCCACTCTGGGTCAAACTAATACAGACAACTTTTGGACAACTAATACTGAGTTTTTGAAAAAGAATTAAAATTTTTTAATTGGTCCAAAACATTTAAATTTGAAAATATCATGAAAAAAAGTTTAAGGACAAAAAAGATGACAGATGGTAGAGACACTCTTGAAAAATTTAAGTTCATGTTGCCGACTGGAAGTTTTAATGCATAAGATAATTGTCCAGTGGCCGTACAACCATAAGAAATCTTATTTCTGTCTCTTTTTCTTTGCACTCGCGCATTTTTCAGACACTGAGACATGTGCGGTGATTGAGGCGTTCAACTTAAACTGATGTATTCATTTTAATGTACAAATGTAACGTAAGATTAACGTACTTCGACAGCAAAATTAATTTTAATTATGAAAATTAAAATTCCTGTAAGGATTTGAATATACCGCGAATTGATTGCATATCACACTTGTGTGTCAAATTCACAATAATGGCAAAGATAGAAAAAAGATTTTTTTAAATGAAGAAAGTTTTGCGTTCACTGTACATTGGAAAAATGTTCAGTTGCAAAAAAAATGTAATAAAATAATGTAACAACAACTGGTTAAGCACGCGAAGCGCTCGTATGAGCTGGTTTATTTAAAAAATTCATGGAAGAAAAGTTCCAGTGAAAAAAAACCTAAAAAAAATTAAATGTGTTTTTCCCTGGCGAACTCTGTAAGAGTTCGCCAGGATTACCCCACTGAAGCGCATGGTGTACATAGTCGCGACTGTAACTGACACTAATTGCAGTTTTTAATTTATTAAATGTTTTTTCCCCGAGTTATAACAATTAACCGAATCCTATGATCGTTCATATACCGTACAATATACAAGGTTCCGACAGTTACTGACACTAATTGCGGATTTGTTTTTTGCCTCCTCATAGAGGAAGCTTCGTGATACTGCAAGATTTTCTTTTGTTATTAATGCCAATGGATTAAAAATTGCCAAAGCCAAAGAGACATAATTTTGAAAAAAAAGTCAGGACACGTGTGTGCGTGTGCGTAATTTGAACGTCTATAACTCGGAGAACTAGGCTAAAATTCCTCAGCCAAGTAAAGCAATAAAGACCTCCGTGTTTGTTATTTTCATAAATGAATTTATTTTTATAAAACATATTAATACAGCTTCTTAAATTGTATGGCTTTTTCAATTTTTTTCAAATGTACTCTAAACGCTCTACACTTCGCAAACTTTGAAATACCGAGCAGAAAGGAACGATTGATCGAACTTGCCGTAGCGAAGTTCGATCGCAATTACGTGAGCCTTTTCGTCCGAATAGATCAGTTATGTAGTAACGTTAGTTGCTCGATCCTTGCATAGTTCGTCCCTAAGCCACGTAAGTATCGTGGCGCTGTCTAGCTTCGCTTACGGACTCCACGCCAATGGACCGGTGTTTATTTCAAAGTATTCAAATCGCGTAAGACTACATTTATTTATTTATAGTCTAATGGGATCTTGGGAATCTGTTCAGGGTGGGTATGATCTATTCGGACGAGACGGCTCACATAATTGCGATCGAACTTCACTTAGGTAAGTTTGTTCAATCGTTCAATTATATTTCGACGTCTCGTCCTCTAGATGAGTTATGTAGAAGTTTAAAGAGTGATGCGATTTGAATTTACTATTCTGTTTTAAAACACGCGAGTATATTTTACATCGTACAACGAGTTTTTCGCTTCTGTATTAACAAAGTTTTTTTTTAAATCGATTCCACGCATAAGGACTTTATCAACGCTCCATAACTTGATTATTGTCTAAATCCTCAACGATTGCGGTAGCAAAATCTTGACCTTTTTCTATGCAATATAATTGCGCAAATACATTGGACGTCTGAGTCCAGCCTGCAGTCTTTCCAATTGTTTCGATGTTTACCCCTCGACGGCAAGCAGCCGACGTTGATGCATGTCTGGTGCTACAACCCGTAAACATCCCAGTATCAACTCCGCTTTTGATTAAGGCATCTTAAATCCAACGACTAATTAATTAATCTACTTCCTGATGTAGGACGCAAGTCTTTAGTTCTAGCCATGTAACTTTGTAATATCGACGCAGCATAAAGCTTTGGTTGCAGTCTTAAAGTGCGGAATCTTGAGCAATGGTTGATTCTGATTACGACCCGTTGACTTTATACAATCTACTAGCTTAGTTACTAGCTTCAACATTCTCAAGCGCGATCGTTTCATTCGAATATAACGTCGAGAGCCACCTCAACACTCGATCCGGAATCTAAATGTGTGGATATTTAGACTTTTACCGTTGCAACACCCTTAAAAAATCTTTTCACTCATGGATCGTTGCCCAATTCGTTATTCATAATTAACGCATACATGTTCAGTGTAATATACGAGTTAACTTTATCAACCAAACCGCGAAGGAAATCCAGGATCTGTGTGATATTTACGAGAAACAGTTGAATTCCATTGCCTTGACAGTATTCCCACCATAGTCTCCATAGTCTTATTGGTTTATCGTATTGTGTTAATGTTTCGGATGATATCGAAGCGATCATGATCGAGATGGCTGTTGGTGGTGATCCTCTTGCTGCAATCGCCTGCCCGATCAAATGCAAATCCTGCTAACAGGGTGAACACCGCCGATAACGGGTGAGTTTCTCTGTCGGGACCGTACAGCAAATTATTGGAAGGATGAAAATACAACGATTTCGCGATAAGTAAGCGTTTAAACATAGGATATCAACATTGAGTTGGCCATAAAGGTATAACTACTCCCTCCGCTTGATCGTTAATGATTTTTTGTATCGCTTGCAATATTATCGAAATATTGCATAACTGTCTTACAAAGGTCGAACGGTATACAATTAAATTGAAATAACTTTCCTTGAAAATAAAAATCGAAGAATTTTTCTATGCTTTTTTGTAATCGGCACTAAAAATAGAAATCCTTCAAGTCCAATCTTGCCATATAGCATTTTCTTGTGAGCAATTTTAATACCGATTTAATATTTTCCATTTGGAACCGAGGAGCGATAACAAAGTCGTTCATTATTTTAAGACTTAAAACAAATCTTTTATCATCACTCGGCTTGTCTATAAAAAAAAATGACGATATAAATTGACCCTTTTCCGACTGACATTCTGATATCGCCCCTTTTGCCAATAATTCAGCAATATTTGGTGAATTTGGCCTGGGTTTATGAAGGATATTATGAAGGAGCGACGTGTGATAGATAACGAGTGCAGAAGATTGTACAATATACGCCCGCTGTCACTCAATACTTCAATAAACTTCGGCCAAGATTCAATTACTCTTTCGTGCTTTAAGGCCTCCAATAAAGCGATGCCAATAGCATTTATTGCCGCCGATAGTTGGCCCTGGTGAATTACCTAATAATTATACTTTTTGATCGCCGTTGCTGATAGCGTAGACTTTATCTCCGGATTGAGTAATGGCGACTTTGTCATTTGACAATTACTTGCCGCTGGGTATTTTTTAATCAAATCCTGGCAGCTCTCCCTGATGTGTCCGGCCTTGAGTATTGATGTCGAACGATTTGCAACTACATAGTGAATCTTTATTTATTTCCTCATCGAAAAAGAAAACCGTAGCTTCGTCTATAGCTTTCTCAGCCTGTACGGTCTCTCCCACTTAAATATGTTCCACCGAAGTTTCGTACATGACGCGGTTCAATGGGCTACGCTTGCCATCTTCCTGACTTTTTAGGGTGGCGTTTCTCGCGGAGAATGCTCACCGTCTTCAGAACTCCAGAGGTTATGTGTGCTCTACGCGCCTCGCGGGCTCTGCTCACCGTCCACTAAAATCGATAGGTTATGTATGCGCGACATGCCTCGCGGGCTACGCGCGGTGCGAACTGAAGAATAGGCAGTCTCGCGACTACGACTATATTGGTTAGCATTAGATCCACTGCGACTACGATATCGGTACGACTTGATGCGACTGCGATAACGTCTCAAGTCGAACGATACCGACGAGCGACGTCTCCAAGCCCTTCTGTCCATACGATCGTAATGTCTCTCATATACGGGCGTCCTAGAACGTTCTCTGGATCTCGATGTATTAGCCTCCACACAACGCCGCTTCGAATAATGCGAATGACGGTCGTCGTAAGCTTTTCTCTTCTTCTTTTCCTCTCTCAATGATCGTGGTCCTTTCTTTTCTGTGGTGACGGCAAGACTTTGCCGTTTTTTTTTGTTAGTTAATGATAATTCTGTTGCGAACGAAGAACGCTGTGACTTCGATCGCACAGAAAATCATAACGGCGGTCCAGTGGCGTGGGATCCGTGAGCGAAGGTAGACAGCGCCGTGAAAGTTTCCTGGCTTAGGGACGAACTATGCAAGGATCGAGCAACTAACGTTATTACATAGCTGGATGAGCTAGATGAGCTCTAGATAGAGGACGAGACGGCGAAATATAACAGTTCTTTACAGATTATAAAAATGTTTAAGGATGATTGGTGTTAAATTTGAGCCAAATCTATAAAGAGCAGGTTCAGACTTTATGAGTTTTGAATTTTTTGGAACAATAAATTCGATCCCTGAATTGTCGTATAACTTAATTAATTCAACTGAAATAAGTTCAATGGAATCTGCGAAAAATTGACAGTATGAAAATGGAATATTTAAATTGTTAATAAAGTCTAAATTACTATACCAAGTTTTTTCATTTACCATTACGTACCATCTTTCTTTTTTTATAAATCAGATTTTTTGGAGTTTCTGGCCTGCTTAAATATACTACTTCCATACTGCTGATTTTTCTGTAGATTACTACACACAAACTTACAAATTCTACGTACATTTTTCAGATACCACATTGAACGAATTTTTTCTTTTGCAAAAATAAGTTTCATCCCTTAATTTTTCTAAATTTTGAATCAATTAACTCAAATGCTTAACAAGAAAAAATAATATCCAGCCGTGCCCCATACTAAAAAAGTATGTATTTGGACAAAATATCGGTATTTTGGTTTTTTAAAATAATATAAATTTGGACAAAAGATCCGTAGAGTAATTTTTGTTTTGTAAGATTTTGAATTTTCAAATTTGTCTGTGTTGCAACTTTGCAGAAGTTTATGAAGTCGTACCAAAAGATTGTGAACATACTCAATGAAATAACGGAATGCTCGATGTAAAATTTGACAATAATTAATAAAGGCGTTAAAATTTGATAGTACATTAAATTTGTTTAATTCAAGATATTCTGTAGCTGGTAAAATAAAAGACTCGTAATTTGATCATTAGTCGAAAAATGTTGAACAAGTTCTCATATAATACACGAAAATTTCTGTTAATATATTATATTGTAGCAATAAAATTTTATATCACTTCGAATCTTTCAATTTATTCATCACTCAAATTTCATTAAATACCATTTTCAATCTTTTTAAAAAGAAGGATAAAAAGTTCTACTTTACACATTACTTTTTTTAGTATTTCCAAGTTTTTTACACATATTTCTCTGTGAGGAAGTGAACATTAGTCAACGTATACTCATGTTGGCTTTGCAGAAAAAGAGAAATAATGAGAAAGCAACGTGCGGAGTTCTACTCTTTATAGCCCTTTCTTTTTCTTCAAGTTACCATCAACTATAATTCCTATACCGAAACAAGACAAGCTTGACAAATTCTCTGCTGAATTCTTTCATCGCGTGTAATTTGTTCGATTGTTCGCGTTGCTTTTGCCGAGCGAGGTCGCTTACGGCGACAAAAGATAGCTTTTGGCAGTGAATTTCACGGTTCTGCCGCTTACTGCATTCTCGATGTCCTTATACTATACTTGCTGGCCAAGCATATACTATAGACACTCACATCACTGAGAATAGTATATTGAGCATTCCACACCAATTCGACCTGGGTCTAACCCTCGACCTTTCGGATTTGATCGACAATTTTTTTTGTTATTGCTCCAACTCTAAGAGACAATCACATTTTTTATTAATCTTTTTTTCATCATTTGGATACACTTATGATTATTTAAAACCAACATATCGTTCGACATAATCTAAAAGTCTGAAAATATTCGTTAATATCCTGTATCAGGTATCAGTATACCTGAGTGGACGAGACCTTGCTTCTCTTTTTTTCACGAATTAAAAAGAAAAAAAATGGACAAAAATGAGTCAGGACTTCTGAGAATTTTATCAGATTTTTTTAAAGCGATTTTTATTTATTTCAATAAATCGTGATAAAATCATGGTTATTGAAGAACGTTTTGATTTTGCTTCTTCATAGAGGAAGCTACGTTTCCTCTATACGTATTATATATTTCTACGTTCATGAAAAAAAAAATTGCGAGATTTTAATGTCAACATACTTCAAATAGTCTAAAACGTCGAGAAATGCGATTTTTAGTCGGCGTCCGGATTGCACGCGAGTCGAGTTATCGCTAAGGTTGCTTGGTATTGATGAATTACCTCGAATCGGTTGATGGATTCAAAAGTTATGAATATTTAGTTTTTCGATTTTTTTTTAAATACTATAACTCGAGAACGGTTTAAGCAACTGATCCAAAATTTTGCATAAAACTTGAATAACATCAGCTGTGGTTTTTTTGTGATGTTACACCCGTAACTACCAAAGGTATAGAAATAACGCATTGAAAAAAATGTGTATTCAAATAAAAGGGTTGCAAAGTAAAACTTTGCACATTGCTTCCTCATTAATTTCCATTTTTTACACAGCTTCCTCTATGAGGAAGCCAAAAATAAATAAGCTGCCTCATAGAGGTGACTTTGTGAAAAATGAAAATTAATGAGGAAGCAATGTGCAAAGTTCTACTTTCCAACTTTTTTTCCAATTTTTCTTTTTTTCAGTTTTCCTTAAAACAAAAATTTTATAATAAAATAGAAGCGCGATCCAGCCCACTTTGAGTTGAACCTTAAAAATACTAATGTCTGATACAGGACTTATGAGAATTTTTTCAGTTTTGAAAATGATGTCGAACGAATATGTTGATTTTAAATAATCATAATTATATGAAATGTTTTTAAAAAATCTACTAAAAATTATATTTGCCTCTTAGAGTTGGAGCAATAACATAAAAAAATTGCGGATCAAATCAGGTAGGTCGAGGGTCATACCCAGATCGAATTGGTATGGAATGGCCCATATACAGTCGTAACGGCATTCGAGCTCTATAGTTGTCACGAAAAATGCTTAAAAGCAGTAGTTGCCAAGTTTTAAGGTATAACGCGGTAAGGATATTGTCAGGAGTGTAGAAGAGACACTCTTCGCTTTCTCTCTCTCATCCCTTCACTGTATTGCCTCACACCCGCCCAACCCCGAAGATCTCTGCCGCACGGTCTTCTTGGTAACTTTCCAAGAAACTATCCTCGCTTCCTTCTCGCGTCTCGTGTTCTCGCGGTGAAGTTTTGCGGGTCTCGGCTATGTAACAGCTACCTCAAGCGTTCATCCAACGACACTCTGTAGTCGTTTTCACCTCTGTTTCATATACTGCTGCACACTCCCCACCTTTTCACCTTTGCAGCTGTCCTGAAGATGTAGTTTGCTCATTTCACATTCGATTTGTCGTGCTATAAAAAAAGGTGCAAAGTAGAACTTTGCATATTGCTTCCTCATTAATTTCGATTTTTCACAAAGCTTCCTCTGTGAGGATGCCATTCCTCATCAAAATCTAGGAAGGCAAGGAAGCAATATGCAAAGTTCTACTTTGCACCTTTTTTTTTTTATAATGTAAAAAACTGTATACCTACATGTTTATAGTTCTAGTCTGTTTTATGATATCTCTCTAAACTATAACCTGTTAAAATAAAAAATTCAAATTGCTCCAAAATCCGAACCTATTTACCGATTGTCACCAAATTTAGTACATAGCAACGGAAAATATTTATGTCTGTATTTTTCATTCATTAAAAGTTTCGGTTCATTCATTGTCAGTTGAACTGAGTTATATCAAAAGGTTAATTTAAAAAAAAATTCAAACTCATGTAAAATTCGAACTGTTCTACCGGTCATAACCAAATTTGGTACGTAGAAGCGCTTAATGTTATTTTTCTTCTGTAGGAAATTTAATTTCGTTTGGTGAGATTTTACGTGAGTTAGAGCAAAATGATTCTTTTTTAAATTCAAAATCCCATGAAAACCGAACCTATTTGTCGATTAATCCCAAATTCGATACCGATCCCCCTTTAACATAGCTTTATTTGTAAAAAATTATTTAGCTTCATAGCTACAAATTTGCGGAAGCTAGAAAACATACAGACATTTTTTGAAAAATTCAAAATTGAGTAAAAAATAATCTTATGTTTGAATTTTTTTGAAAGTGATCACTAAGAAAGGTCCACCTGTCCCACGTGTGTGCCAAATTTCAACTCGATTGATGAAGTTGTTCTTTAGGTAGCTAAGATTGAATTTTTCATGCTGGCCACACACACACACGCACACATTCAGACATTTTTTTCTAAACCACTTTTCTCGACGTCTTGGACCATTCTGAGTGTCCTGACATGAAAATCTTAAAAAAAGAAAAATTTTCACGAAAACAAAACTTCCTCTATGAGGAAGCAAAAAGATTAAACTTATTAGCCATGAAGGTGGGTGTATACATTTTTATTCAGAAATTTGTCTTCTTATAGAGCAAAGTCCTGAAATTTGTCTTATTGCAGATCAAAGTGCCAAGGATTTTTCAAAAGATTAAATAAAAAATTATTCATGCACATGGTTACTGAGATATAAATTATGAAACTGTTCGTTGAATGACTTTTTCAAACTTCTTATATGTAATGTGAAACTTTGTAACGTAAACATGTCCCAAAATCTAAGCTTGAAGGTGATTTTCAAAATCTTGATGCTGAAATTTGTTATATTGCAGGAAATAAAATACAAAGGATTAAAAAAAAAAATTATTTTCATGGTTGTCGCGATGTAAAATACAAAAGGTTCGTCCATAGGACTAAAAACTTTCTCTATGTACACTGAGAAACAAATCAACAAAAACATGTCCAAATTTGAAAGCTTCAAAAATTAATAAACATCACAATTATAAAAACACTAAAAAAAATTGATATGTTTTCTAAAAAACAGAGGATTTATTTCATAAAATAATTATAAAGTTTCTATCGAATTTGTTAAACAGAGACAAAAAAAATCAAATATATATAGTAAAAGCTCGGCGGCTGTTAATTTTACACAGTCATTTCGCATTACAGAGAAAATATAACATAATCAAAATCAAATTAATTAAATAGAAATTTTGGGCTGAGTAATATATTCTTATACATGACGCACAGTTTAAATGGTTCAAATTTATTTTTATATATCCCATCTTCAACAAGATTCTAGCACATTTACACTCTAAAATAGCTCACGCAGAATTTGGATCTTAAATCATGATATAGTGAGAGGATTGTATAAAAAGTACGGTTTTTTACACATTTCAACATAGTAAGCAGATTCGCCGACTTTTACACCCAAATTTAGAGTTACGTATGCGTGGTTTCTCTGAAAACTGGAATAAAGTAAATTGTTATTTGAATAGATTATTTAAATAAGACGAGATCTGGAAGTGTAGGAAAATATAAGCGAGACACTCTTGGCTCTTGAGCTCCGTTCGTCCCCTCTTTCTCCTGTTGGTATATGGAGAAGAGTAAAAGCAGCAAGGGCGAAACAGGCTAGTGGATAGAAATTCAACGAGCGTGAAACCGAGAGAAGGAACGCAAATTATCGTATAAACAGGGAGTATAGTTTCACCAGTGTCCAGTGAAATAGAGGGCTACAGTGAATTAGGTCTTACAGCAAAGGATACAATGTCCAACAACAGGATATAAGAATGATATGATACTGATTCTACTCATTGTTAGCTACTCCGGTTTTTGAAATGTAATGTGCTTCGGCGAATGACGGGGTCGATGAAAGAAAGAAATTTTCATTCAGAAATTTATTTGCTTTGTATCTATGTATATGTATTCACAGCTGGGCAGTACTTCAAGTACTCGACACTTTGGAAGTACTTGAAGTACGCAGTACCACAAAAGTACTTGTAGTTATTGTACTTAAATTTTCCAAGTACTTTTGCTGTACTTCAAGTACTTTTCTTGTCGCATCAAGTACCAAGTACTTTTATAAAATAAGAAAATCTTGAAAAATATCGCTCATATTGGAGTTGCTGAGGACAGATTATGAATAATAACAACGTCTCAAAGTTATTGACAATTAAGTTTCTTCATAGAGAAGCTTTGTGTTCGTGGGAAAAAAATGTTCTCGACATTTTAGTGAAAACGTGTTCAGCATGTTCGAAACGTCGGAAAAACACATTTAAAAAAATAATTCGGTGTATCCGTGTGCGCGGGAGCCAAAAGTATGCTAAAAGGATAACAATCGCTAATTTTGAATGATCGGTTCAACGATATTACATCGGTTCGTTCTAGGTCATGCAATTTTCAAATTTGCGGACCGGAAATTTAAAAGAAAATTTTTTTAGCTACAATGGATTCGACCATTGTTCACATATTTTGTAACTTTCAAAAATCTCGTTCATAAAAAAACGTTTTAGCTGTACTTGTGAATCTTTTCAATTAATTATCTAGATACTTGTTGAGGGTAGCAAAAAATCGAAAATGAGATGTACATCTGAAAAAATTCATACGTATTCGGGTGAATTGATGAATCAATTTTGACTAAAAAATTCTGCGAGACGATACGCTCTATCGGACAGCAACTTTGAATGACTCGTTCTTTTGAAAGACTTTTCTAAGACGGAGACTAGAAGCATCTGTAGGCGATCTGCCTTATATCTTCTTTGTCACATTCGTTATACATAATAATAAACTTTGATAAGAAAGTCCTATGTTATTCTTCCATTTTTTAGCTATACAATTCTTAATAATGATTACTCATCGTTCTCTGCGGATGTTGCGTATGTAATTTGAAGCCGCAAAATCTTCTTACGATGTAACAAGACGATTTATAAAGGATACTTGAAAAATTACTTGAGACAACAAGTTCGAGTACTTGAAGTACCGAAAAGTACTTGAATTACCGAAAAGTACTTGTAACGACAAGTACGAGTACTTGTAGTACCGAAAAGTACTTGTAACGACAAGTGCAAGTACTTGAAGTACCGATAAGTATTTGAGACAACAAGTACTTAGAACTTAGAGTACTTACGGTACTTTTGTACTTAAGGTACTTCTCAGTACTTTGCCCAGGTCTGATGTATATAAAAAAGTTGCACAGCAGGACTTTGCACATTGCTTTCTCATTAATTTCGATTTTTTACAAAGTCATCTCTATGAGGAAGCTTATTTATCAATTTTGGGTTCCTCTTTAGAGGAAGCTTTGTGAAAAATCGTTTAATGGCTAAATATCGAATAATTAATTAATGAACCAATACGATAAAAAAAACTGTACACGTGTTCACAGCTCTAGTCCGCTTTATGGTATTTTTTAAAAACTATAATCAGTTAAAATCAAAAATTCAAATTGTTTCAAAATCCGCGTTCAATTTCCGAATGGCAACAAATTTGGTACATGGCAACGGTGAATATGTTTCATCTATGCTTTTCATTCATAAAAAGTTTTAATTCAGTAATTGTCATTTAACCTGTGTTATAACAAAATGTTAATTTTTTGAAAAATTCAAACTGACGTAAAATTCGAACTGCTTTACTGATCATCACCAAATTTGGTAAGCAGCACCGCTTAATGTTATTTTTCGTCTGTGGAAAATTTCAGTTCATTCGGTGAGATTTGACGTGAGTTGCAGCAAATTGAATTTAAAAAAAAATTCAATATCCATAAAAACCGAATCTGTTTGTCGATACATTTCAAATTCAATACCGATGCCCCTTTAACATAGCTTTATTTGTGAAAAATTATTTAGCTCGATAGCTAAACATTTGCGGCAGTTAGAGCGTGTAGAGATATTTTTCGAAAATTGTAAAGTTAAATAAAACTTGAACATATTTTTCAGTTTTTTTTTAAAATTATTACAAACAAAGGTGACTGCTCCACATGTGTTCTAAGTTTCAGCCCGATTGTTAAAGCCGTTCTTCAAATATCTAGGTTTGAATCTTCGATGCCGGCCACACGCACATATACTCACATATCCATCCAGACATTTTTTTCTAAACAACTTTTCTCGACGTTTTGGACCATTCGGAGTGTCCTAACATGAACATTTCGAAAAAAGTTTTTTTCATGAAAACAATTTTTGCTTCCTCATAGAGGAAGCAAAAATTTAATTGCGGCCAATCGCGAAATACAAAACAGCAATTAACAGAAATTAAACAAAAATTTTACTTGAATTTTCACAATATCTTGGTTTTTCCATCTACAAGAGGATCAAAGACTAAGATGAAAAGCAGAACTGAGTTGACGGTGGTATTAGTGCATCGGCTCGGGTTCTCCGCATTCAAGTCCAACTTGGTGGTTGACAGAAATTACTTTGGTCAGTTCACGTTGAGGCAATTACTCTGTCGAGTATACCGAGTAATTGGCCGCAGCATTTGTAATATGATTACGCTTTGAGTTCAGCGCCGACTAGAGTTGTATTCACCGTTATAGTTTAGGATGTACTGTATTGTTAGTATAAATGTGCGATGTCCTTGCTACTCGACGTTATACCGACGAACAGACATCTCTATTGGACTTCTGGCTCGATCTGACTCTGCTATACTCTTCATGCCTGTTTTTGGTTTAAGGTAACGATACGAATACTTAATAGCTGAAATCCACATTAGAGATAGGAGTTTCCATCTGCGTAAACCAAGTAATTAACTTTTTAAACATTTAATCAATTGATTAAAAACTTGTCATCATTGGCTACAATTTTCATAAAAATATATCGAAGCAATAATTGTGTATCACGTGAATTTTGCTAAACTTCAAATTTCTGTAATTTTTGCTTTCTCACAGAGAAAGCTTTGTTTTCATTCAAAAAAAAGTTTTCAAGATTTTCATGTCAGGGCGCTCGGAATGGTCCAAAATGCCGAGAAAAGTGGTCTAGAAAAAAGTGTCTAGATGAATGTGCGTACGTGTGTGTGTTGTGTGTGGTCGGCATTCAAAATTCGAACCTACATATAACGACGAAAAATAACATTAAGCGTTGCTACGTACCATATTTGGTGATGATCGGTAAAGCAGTTCGAATTTTACGTGAGTTTACATTTTTTTTTTAAAGTTTTGTTATGACTAACGTCAACTGATAAAAAATGAAGTGAAACTTTTTAATGAATGAAAAATACAGGTGAAAAATATTCACCGTTGATATATACTAGGGTTAGGCGGACCCAGGCCCTGCAGCGCGTGGGTCTCCTTTTATCAGATTTGACATTTGACATAAAGAAAAAGATTCGATACGTGAACTTGGCCCCGTGTATCAGACGACATTGGCGACTAATCACAGCACGAATAAAACGGTGTCAATGTTTGCGATTTTTTGTACCATAAACTTTTTAGAAGGACGATAAAATTTGGTGACAATCGGTAAATGGGTTCCGATTTTTGAGTAAATTGAATTTTTTATTTTAACCGATTATAGTTTAAAAAGATAGCATAAAGCGGACTAGAGCAGTAAACACGTGTAAAGTTTTAATGCATTGGTTAAATAATGAATAATTCGATTTTTGATCATTAATAGATTCTTCACAATGCTTCCTCTATGAGGAAGCGAAAATTCATGAGTAAGCTTCCTCATAGAGGTGGCTTTGTGAAAAGTCGAAATTAATGGAGAAGAAATGTGCAAAAGTTCTTCTTTGCAACTGTTTTTTTCAAAAGCAAGTATTACAACTAACAACCTTGCGTATTGCTTTCTCATTATTTTCCATTTTCAAAACACAGCTTCGATTGTAGAAAATAAGAAATAATGAGGAAGCAACGTACAAGTTACGTTGCATTCATTTTTTTTTTAATTTCGTTACCCAACTTGACCCACCCAGGAATAGTTCGAGTTATTTAAAGAAGTTTTATTTTACTTTTATCTTATTTAAATTTGTGGATTGATGAACTTAATTTTAGAACATGAAAATATTTTTTAACAAAAATTGGTGTAAACATACTTCAAAGTATGCTTAATAAAATATCCTTCTCCAATCCTTCTCCAATACTTAATAAATTGAATAAGAAAAAAACAATCCCACCAAACATTACCCTCTTTTTAATCCAGCGAACATAGCCACTTTTTTTTAACACAACAACAAAAAGTGACATAAAAAGCTCTCACCTTCTCCAGCTCCAAATCTTTCTATATATGAATCATATTCTTTTGGTTTTCCATAACTGGAAACCGTCTAGTCACAGACGAGGGAGTCCGATATGGGAGCGAATCCAGTGCTTGGATTCATGAGCCGATAAAAAAAGAGAGTTTGTGGCAGTCGAAGGTGAAAGAGTCTTTGTCAATTTTTCCTCGTATTTTCACATTTGGTGCAGAATATGGAATATATACGTATGTATGAATACGATCAATTGTGGCGTGTCAAATATACAGGGAGAAACGATCTTTTCCAGACTGGACAACATCCCACAGACGTTGAAATGACGGTTCGAAGTGAACTTCTTGTCACCGTTGACCAGTGCTGCCCTCTTTTGGGAAACTGTCCGTACAATAGGCACGTCGTACCACGTACAGAAGAAAGAACAAAGACTAGGCGAATACAATCTTTTATTCAGTGTCTCGGCGTTATTCGAAAAAAAAGGAGGGTTCGAAGTGAGAGGGTGACACTTGAAGGACATTCACGCTATAACACGAGCACCGCATCACTGGACACCCTATCCTGATATCGAATAAAAACCATATAAGAAGACAAGTTTATCCAGTCGTCAGGTAATAACGATAATAAGGATAAGAGAAAAAAATACATAGGTCTGTAAAAATACCGTAATATACACGTAAAAAGAAAACTTTCCTAACATTTCCCTATTTTATCATCATCACTTAACCACGTCATGAAAAAAATGCAAAATATTTTACATGTATATCGTAACATCATGCAGGTAGAAAAAATGATGTAGGCAATAATTCATAACAAATCTCAGAGATGATACACGAATGGCCTCTGACAGATTGAGAGGGAGCACCTGGCCATGTAATTTAGTATTAAAAGTTGACGGGAAGCCGCCCAGTAAAATAAAAGTTTAAGTTTGCCAGTAATGTTCAACGATACGACGAGCATTTACATATATATCCTTTTTATGTAGACCCTGACAGTTTGTTAGGGAATTGCGTCCATGCACATTCGATTCAAATGGGTAAGAATAAATTTTATTTATAATTCTGTACGGCAGGCGTAATCAGCACATGTTGACAGAATGAAAAATGCGAAGTCGTCATTTGACGGTTAATAACCGAGAAAAAGAAAATATCATTGACCAAAAATGAAAAAGAGCACCCGGTCATTCAGTCCTATTATTACTCTTCCCGGTCATCCACAGTCCTTCTACTACACATTCCGATGATCCACAGTCCGGTTACTATACATGCCGGTCATCCATAATCCACTTACTATACATCCCGATTATTCACAGTCCTGTTACTACTCATATCGATCACCCAAAATTATTTTACAACACATCACGGTCATCCACAACCCTGTTACTACACATCCTGATCGCCCATAATTCTATTACTACTCCACATCCCGATCATCCACAGTCTTGTTACTGTACTTTTCGATCATCCACACTTCTCTTACTACACGTCCTGATCATCCAAAGTACCCGGGGTCTTATTCTACCTTATCGTAGGATACTCACGTACGTCGATATCGATTGAGGTACTACGTAGCATCGGAATATAGTGGAAAGAGGATGTATACAGATTCGACATGTAGGAAAATCGCAGTACAGGACTGGGTCTGTAGAGAAACGAGTGTGGTGAATTGATATGTGGGACAAAGAGGGTCATTTTGCATTTCTAGGCCCAATATGTCGGTGCATGCAGTACACCGCAATGCAGACTTTAGGGCCTCCGTGGGATTGGTCACCCTTGCTCTCATACATCGAGCGTTATATTAGTATTGCGGAATGAGCGGTTCTCCAATCGCGTAGGTCATGTCCGAATGGTATCCAGTATGCAATATTCGCGGGTCACTGTGAAATTGGTCAGGGTTGCCGCGATGTTTCGTTGAATTGCGTTTGAAGCCGTTAACGTGTACACTGACCACTCGCACTAGAGGTGAACGTAAACCTTTGGGGACCAGACGACCCTGCATCCTTCAGCAATATACTTAAAAAAAATATTCGATATACGTGATAGGTAGTGACAATATTTCGCAAAATTTGTTCGCCCCGCAATAGTCTATGGAAGATATAGAGACAAAAAATGTGGGACGAAAATGGGAAAAGAAAAACCATGGTCACCAGATTTGCATTTGAAGAGTAATAATATATTACCGCAGTAGTAAAATATATTATATATATAGTAATAATTTCTTATAGTCTAGCTTAAGATAACAATAATTTTACGTCTATTTTATTGCTCTTAGTCAAACCCAAGATTAGTCAAACTCCATTATTTGTCATGAAATTGACGCCGTACTGCAGTTATTGTACATTATTTCATTCATATTTTAAAATCCACGTAGTTACACGAATTTAAGTACCCCAACATTATTGTGCACGCTTCAAAATCTATTGTAAATAGCGATTATTATATATTTCTTTTCTCATACACCTTAATGTTTTCCTCCCCAGTTGTTTGTGCGCAAACACAGCGAGCGGCTATTGTATCGCAACACGCTTCGGTTATACAATCTCGTAACGGCTGGTCGCACGGCTTCTGAATGGAGTCGTGTGGAATGATTCGACCTCCCGTTGCTGTTACGAGCGGGATAGCCCGTTATTGAAGCACGGTGACCAGCGAAATCACGTTCTGGGGACGTTTTATGGCAATTCAATTACCTTCACCCTTACTTATCACATTTTTCCCCCCCCCACTTCTACGATTCATCCCGTGCTCTGTATTATGCTCTGGTAAATAAATAAAGTAGTAAGGTAGAAGGTTGTGGTCATACCGGAGCTTTTTCAAACTTTAAATCTTGTTGAAAATATTTCTTTGACGAAATATAAGCGGGCAGTTTACAAATTTTTTTTTACAGATTCTCCATTCAACATAGCGCAATTCGGCTATGCTCTACACGGAATACTACCAATTAGAACAGTTGAACACAGAATAGATCAACACAGAATCGTTGCGTGTTCGACTTGGCAAAATCCTACAGAACACAGTTCGACACGGAACAGTTTTACCCGACAAAGGTTAAACACAACATAATTCAATACACAATAGATTATTTTTCTAGTGCAGACATGAATCTCTTGAGAATTGGAGTGATGTGCAATATTGCTGTATCGATTGATGATGTGTCCAAGACTCATCCCATGTAATAAAAAAAAAATCCCTTACTAAAAAATATCTCATAAAAAAAATTCCTTGCTGAAAAATCTCTTGCAAAAATATTAAACAGAATCCAATATATTAGCCAAGTAAAATCCCTCGGTAGATGTTTATCAGATGTAGATGTTTCTCTACAAACAAATTTGGCGAGTCAGCGTTTTGCTTCCGTACATAATCCATTGAAATAAGCGCGAAACAGAAACTACTTTTATATGCATATTCAGAATATTATTTATTTATTCCAAGAAGCTCGCCGAGCTATGTCGAATCCCAGTAAACATAAAAACAATCCGCTTCGTTCGCTGTTATATTACAATTTCCTACTCAGCAATGTAACTGTTCAATAACGATATCATAGATAACGGTAACATTAGAGTAATCTTCGTGTAATTATGTTAACTGGGACTATTCTATGAGGCCCCACCGCAGACCCATTTTTTTTCACCTTCGTAGAGTCCCGTTTGATAGACTTTCTTCTTTATTAATCTTCATCTGTTTATATGTGTACAACATTGTTACGTCAGTGTAAACACTATTTATGTTAATATTTTTCCCTATTACCGCTGACCTTCTCGCCATTGCAAAGTATTCTTGTGATTTTCCGCTTTGAGATTCTTGAAATTGCAATCTGATGGTTTTGTTCCGTGGGATTTATCTAAATATACATTTCTTTACTTTTCATATTTACGTACTAAAAGTACTCTATTTCATATGGTTCTAGAATCGTGGTTTTAAGCACGTGAGGTATGGGTAAAATCGTGAAGAACTACATAAAACTTTCTGAAGTAAAATTTTGTACAATACTCATTGGGAAAATTTGTTCTTAACTCGTGTGATTGCAATACTCGTCAGAAATAATTCATTATGCTAGAAGGGTGGGAAGAGCGCGATTTTCACCGAGCGCGAGGTTTGGGTATGAGGTGAATGTCGCGCTCCCTGCCGCGTAGCATACGATTCTTTTCTTCCGATTGCGTTGAAATATGACGTGATTTCTGTCGCTGAAAAGCGAGAGGAAATTCGACTATACCTGGCCGTGAGCCGTGTGCACGCGCAGCGGGCCGATATACGTGGCAAGACTCGCTCGGGCATCGTGTCCCTGGTTTGTGCGCGCTTCGAGGTTCGCAGCGCGAGCGCCGTGGTACGGTATCGCTGGGAACCTTGAAGTGGTAAAAAATAGGGGGGAAGATGCCCAAGGGAGTTTTGGCTCGTATATCTTGCCCGCTACACATGCGCACTGCTCGCGGTCAGGTATCGGCGACTTTCCTCCTGCTTTTCAGGGACGGAATCACATTATTTCAGCGCAGTCAGGAGAAAAAGTTATAACGCGCTCGTATCGTATTAAAGTATAGTTATATCGTAAAATCTCGTAATTTTCTTAAGCCGGGTTTGCTAAATTTTATATGCTTTCCAAATAATTGCAAAGTCATACAGAGATATTTCGGTCACTCATCAGTGAATAAATACCACGAACCGTTTCTAATTAATTTAAAGCTGATCTTTCTGCGAATCTTAGTAATAATTGGAAGTCAGTAGTGATCCCGTCCTTATTTCAATGGACTATGTACGGAAGCAAAATGCTGGCACACCAGGTTTTTTTGTAGAGAAATAACTACATTTGATAATTTTGACTTGGCTAACATATTGATTAATATTTTTGTAAGATATTTCAGCAAAGAACTTTTTTTTTGCGAGGGATTTTTTAGTAAGGTTTTTTTTGTTATGAGATGGCTACACTTTTAATACTTGGCGTAACAGTTTTTGTTTTGTTTTGAAAAAACATTTTTGACCTTAGAACGTCATGAAAAAATAAAGCAAACTGATGTTCTAGATATATATCTGTGTTTATTAAAAAATAAAAAATGTACAGTGTGAATAAGGCACTACTAAAGAGTCACAAGTTGCGATGAGAAATAAAAAACTTAATACAATATAACGTTAGGCATACTATTTATTATTTATATGCTGTACCCAAAATTTTCTTTTAAGTGTTGGCTGCTTATACAAATTTTTAAATCACTGTCTCAACATCAGTTTTTGATGTGATTTAAATTGTGGAAATGCAGTTTTCAACAAATTACATACATCCAAATCGAGGTTTTTATGGTAAATAAAAACATTTCCTTTTTAGACTTTTTCACAATCACTTTTACACCATTTGCTTGATGATCATGTACTCAAAAAATTACAGTTTTTCTGGAAAATCAATACCTCTTATTTTTTTTTACTTGTAAACTATACTATACATTTTTAAATGCAATTTGAAATTATTTTTTCAATAAACAGAAGGAAATTTTTTTTTTTTTCAACCAAATTAAACCGTCAAATGACGGTCGTTTTTTGGTCTTTTCATAATTGACGAAGTCTATCGTAATTTTGGATCAGGTTGTCATACAGCCAGGGGGATCGCCTTTTGATTGGAGCAGGCCCCCGCGAACTGATTGAAGAAGACGAAGAAGAAGAAGATCGTCACACAGCGTCAAGCTAAGATGGCGGAAAGAGGCTCCAACGAGGACTTTTCGATGAACGGTAATAATAATTTTTTTTTTATAACATTTATTTTTTGTTATTACAATTTCAAGAAAATAATGTATAATATTTTGTATTGTTGTAAATTTTCAGACGTGACGGCAACTGAAAAAGGACAAGACTCGCCGCCAAACATCAACGAAACTCCGAACAACCAGCTGCCGCTGTTGGAGAAACGCTCTGCTCCGGCAAATAATGGTGAGCCATTTTATTCAGATTTGTTTTGCTTCCTCATAGAGGAAGCTTTGTGCGCATGAAATTTTTTTATTTCGAGATTTTCATGTTAGCATACCCAGAATTACCTAAAACGTAGAAAAAAATGGTCGAGAAAAAATATCCGTACGTGGGTATATATGTGTGTGTGTCTTCTCTTTAATTTGTGTGATTTTTAACAAAATGTATCCATATTATTAGGGTGGAAAAAAAATTCATTTTTTTTCTCAACGGAAAATGTTAGTACATTGTGAAAAAGTAATTTTTGCAAAATTTGGATGGTCTAAAAAATTTGTTAGAATGTGCTCAAGCGACATTTCGGTTTTTTTCTCTATTTTTCGATGATAATTACGATATAAATTTTGGCCTGGCTTCAAGATTTTTGGATACGGTGGCATTTTTTAATCCTGTGAATCAATAAATATATATAATTAATTCGTAATTGTAATATTTATGTTAGCATAAATTATTAGGATTAGAAATAATTAACAATATATTATATAATTTTTATAAGTAATAGTGATTATTATTATTTATTTGATCTAGTTGAGAAAATAAAAACTATCAATACGAACCTCAAAAACCGCGACCGGCCGATATAAAAAAAATCCACATGCCACTGACAAGGCGAGAGTAAGGAATTTTATAAAAGAAACACCGGACAACTGTCAACATCGATTTTTCTGTCATCGCATACTGATCAAACGACAAGGCGCAACCTGGTCGCTAGTACCGCTATTGCAGACGATCTTCGCGAACTTCGGCCTGTAGATGCTGTGTGTCGCGTCTTTTCTTTCTTTCACACGTATATTCTCGTATATGCGAATGTGCGAGGGGATAAATTGTATAAAGATCTGTGAGTTCGGATAAATCACGATATTTACTAGCTATCAGCATTCTGGGAACCAATTTTATTGCGACAGGTTTTATTTGAAAGGGAAACATTTTTAAAATATTGGCGCTGATACATTTAAGTGTCCGCGACGTGTTGCCTTAGATAATTAGAGTTACAGACGAAATGTGAGTGTGAGATAACACGTCATGCACGCATATGCGAAGAGGCAAATCTCGGTCTTTGTAATTTTCGCTTTTTGGCGTCGAGTCGCTACTGCGACTCCTCATACAGGTTTCCCCTGTTCAGGTCGTGCCGTGTACAATTTTGGCCTGTTGAAATCAGGGATTTGTGCATCAAAATCTTCGCGATACTGCCATTGAAATAATGACGTGTCACCCACAAAATAGGTATGGAAAAATGTCTAATCCTATAAAATACTACCCGAGCAGAAACTTCAATCCGGTTGGCTTCAGGGCCATTTCAGGAATGTCTAAGTTCCAGACCTGGCCCCATTACGACTCAATTATCTGACCCTGCTCAGACGTGTAATGTGATTTCTGATCCCGCCATGATCAGGCTTCCGGATCAGGCCCATATTTAAACCCTGACCGTGCCTTGACTAGGTTTTAGTGAAAAAAATGATTAAAATATTCAATTTCGAGTAACGGAACTCCACTTTATTATTGATTGTTGATCATACTTCATTGATGAAGTATGATTATTACGTAGATGAAGGGAAAAAACAACATCAATTTTTTGGCGATTGGATATCGAATCCGGTTCCTCTGAGCGGAAGTCACTTTAAAAAAAAATGATTATTTATTGAATTATCTTCGTACAATCGTGTGAAATTTTGGTTACATAAAGACATAAAATACAACCATATATTATTTACATAATACCAAATTGCCCGCTACGCTAGCGGTTCGCGGTAATCAGATAGGTTATAAAAACATATATAGATAATTGGCTCGATAGAATAATTAGTTTTGAACTACTTTTTGCTCAGATCGCTTTTGGTGCTTGACAATCACCTAGGAACTAGAAGGGAAAAAATGAGTCAGAAGAAAAAAACTCTCTAATCTCGTTAGTCAAGAAACTTAATCAAGAGTCGTGGTGGCGACTCGACGCCAAGTATTAAAAAAAAATTAAAAATGACCGAGACGCTATCGCTACTCTTCTATTTTACTCGACCCTTTTTTGTCTGCTAGGAAATGCTAACTTGAATTATCTGAGGCAACACGTCGCGAACGCCATCTGTATCAGTTGGAATTTTTTTTTTTTCGTTTTCTCGAATAGTTTAAATAAATAATAATTATCACTATTAATTATAAAAAAAAGATTTTTATGCAAGCAGTTTGTTTTTGTTTTTTTTTTTCATTTTTGTAATAGATTTTCTACCAAGGAATCTTTTTTTTGTGAGACATTTTTCTGCACAGAACTTTTTTGTTGTGGACACTTCTAATACTTGGCGTAACATTTTTGTTTTGAAGTACTAACTTACATTAAATTAAACTAAAGTGAGTCTAAGGCCCCAACCGTACGAACCAGGCTAATCATATCTTATGAATCAAATGTTGAAACTTACATATAACATATCTGAAACTCAATTTAAGTTGTATTCAAACGAAGATTGTTATATCCGTTTATTCATATGAAACTTCATTTTTTTTTACTTGTATTTAGTCGATATATTTTCGTATTAATATACGGAGTTCTTCTTATTTGAATTATTTATTAGTTTTTATTATTCCTGGTCTCTAGTTTTCAAGATTACAATTGCTTGGTCATGGTTGTAGAAAATTGATTTGCTAAAAGTTAGTGATGAACAATTAATTATGAATATTTATAATATAAACTATTTGTGATATTTTAGATGATTTTATATTCATATGATTAATTTTTACTACTTCCAGGTTTAATTACGCTTCCAATACATCGTGACATCAATTCAATTAAGGAAAGACGATTAGTGGACAACATGTAAAACAACATAGTTCCTACATCATCGATGGAAGTCGAGTTTCACGGGAATACTGCGTTACTGTAGATTCTCGAGCATGTCACAATGCACACAATAAATTAATACGGTTTTCAATAATTGAAGAGTGCTTATCGAAAATGATGTATCGGGTTGTTCGCATAAAATGAAGTGCAAACTCCTTTGCATTTCATATTATGCGTATATTTTCATATTTCTCACAAAGCCACAGAATTACTATACATTCCCTACTGAATTAGGTAGCACCTAATTCAGTTTTAAAATATCCAATCAATACTCAATCTGGGCCTGACGTTAGCTATTTAACGATGGGCTCGTTCGATAAGTCTTGGTAATATTAAAATTGGCCCGGACCCGGTTGAAATCTGGTCAGCCTGATGCGGGATACCCTATCATCTTTTAATGTGGCCCTGATGCCAGTGATGTGACTTGACATGGCCAGCCACTCCGCTGCCTGACTTGACCCCGATATGGTTTATTTCAGGTCAATCCGAATGAACAAGCCATGCTGATACCTGATCTGGTCCCGAACCGGTTGACATCCAGCCCGCCTGATCATGCATCTCTTATTTATCCTTTATCTGGCCCACATCAGGTATCAGCCGGCCTGACTGAAATTTCTGCTCGTGTAGAAGCATCCATAGATGGTACCCAAGCCAAACCACTAATCTACCCTATATCGACAGTATAACATCCATTATTATTTCTGAAACGTGTAAATCACTCTCGTATTACTTAACATAGATCAAAGGTTAATCAGCTAACTATACCGTACGTTGAATATCGTTTACCAGCACTACAGGAGATTCGCCACCGTAATCTTTAGGGTCCACAACGGATATTTGATGGTGCGCCAACCGAATACGGCGTGCTTACTGAAAGGCTACGGGTGCATACACGCTAAGTGGCTCTTATCCTCTGGGCACGTGAATTGGAAGTTGAGTGGGTGGTCATGCCGTAGAACCCCCACCCGGATGTTATCATGTGACGCTGACGCGCTGTGCAGGGAAGATCGACAACATAAGCGTGACTGAGGGAATGCACACGCCGTTTCGCCGTACCGTCAACAACGTCGTGTTCGTCAACCGCATTCGAGGTTCCGATGTATATGAGAGAAGATCAGGCTACACCGGACAAGATGGGATGGTATAGCGACGGTTCGAGGACCAAACAACAAACAAGCATTTCTCCGAGGCTGGCCTCGTTAATCTTGCGATGATAACAAAGGGAAAGCAGCCTCGGGAAAGCTGCTTGTTGCAGGTCGGTCCTTTCGAGCTTCTTCCTCTTCTATCTCGGTCTATCTAGTTGCTGAAAATACGTACATCCCTTTGTAAACGAGACACACCACTCCAATATCAGTTCGAGAGGGTTTTGACAATAACCGTGTTTCTTATTATTGAAGATTAAAACAGTCGTTCTCTGGTTATTGCTCTCGTTGCCTTTAACTCTGAAGTGAGATAATGAAAGTACAATGAAAGAAAAATGTGGTATTAATATAACAATAGTAGATTTTAAAAGAAACAGCAAAGACGAAATTTGCACATTGCTTTCTCATTTCCTTTGGCCTGCTGTACTTACAGCCTCCTCGAAAAAATAAAAAAGAGTATATTGCTCAATTTTGGATTTCTCTCGTTGGAAGGTTTGCGTACTGCGGATTAAAATATATGAGAAGACAACGGGCTTTCTACTGTTCGAGTATTCGTTTCAATTATGAAGAGACAATTTTTCTATATGTTTCATAACCTTGAATTTGAATTATTAGAGAACCTAGCGAATAGGGCGCTTTGCGACCGGACAATTTTTTCAACTTTGATTCCGAATGTTTTCAGATTTATCCATTTGGTAACAGTCTGACGCTCATGTTTACTATATATATTTTCGGTTATTTAACGTCGCATCAACTACTACGGTTATTAGCGACGGGACCTACTGTTTATTCCTTTAATGGGATCCGATACAACTGTGGGAGTTACTTGATGCGAGATAAAGCTATTTTTACTGTACTTTGGGTGTTCGTAACTGTCGGTCATCTAGGTTTGTTTCATGATACCGAAGCTACATCGTGTTGACGCTGTTGCTAAACATTGGACGACTAACGGACATTTATCGAATATAGTACGATAAATGCCCGGAGCTTCGTCGCGCCAAAATATTTTTTCCAACAGCGAAAACGGCGGCACCGAAAATTGAACCCGAGACCTCCCGATACTTAGGTTTAGAGACTAGTACTACTATCCACTAGACCAAAGTGACCGGTGCTTATGTTTATTATTCCTCGGCAGGATGGTACTCGAAAATGAAAAAAAAACAGCCATATTTTACCTCAATTATCGCTGGAAACACGAAGAAACTTATCGCCGAAATTGAAAAATACATATAAAAACCGTAATTATTTACTTTTGGGGGTATATGAGGTAAAAAAATACATCCAACAGAGTGCCTGTGTGGACTCACATGCACACACATACGTATATGGACATACGTCGCTAATAATACGCTTTGCGACGTCAAAAAGTCAAATGTCGCCAGACATTTTCACAAACTATGGTCGCGCATATTTTCGAATTTATGATTTAGCAGCGGTTTAACGCTCATACTTGCTCTTCCCCGGCTAGACCGTACTCCATAATGCAAAAAAATGGGGGTCAGAAAGATAGTTAGGATTATTATATATAATTGAGTCACCTACAAAAGCGCATGCGATTTTTTTGCATTAAAAGTTACCATTATTGAAATAACTATACAATACTGATTATTGTTAATTTAGTTCGTTAATTCTACTTTATTATTTATTAATTCAATGCTAATAGAGTTTACCTTCTGTTATTTATTTTGACATTAAAAGATGAAACTAAGTAGACACATTTTTGTATATTATAAATTAAAAAATCCATTGTCTTCGATATTGTTTCCACATAAAATGGTTATTTTTGCAAGCCGTTACAATAGTGATGGGGGTATGAAGTTAATATCGATTTGCATAAAAACTGCACCAGCCAAATCTAGTGTAACGCAGCAAAATCGTCTAGCCCATGGTAGGATTTCGCTCACGGAACCCTCATCATCCTTATTTATGAGCGGCGTGGGTCTGTCGGCCGTCCATCCATTCGCAGACCCTCTCGAGTCTCGTTAATCATCGACCAGGGGGTCGAAAGTGCCTGGCCGAAGGGCTGGTAACGCGCGAATGGATACCCTCTATATATGACTCGACTCAGGGGCTGCTCTGTTACGGCGGTCAGCGCGCTCACTCGCACGAGTTCAACAACAAGGGTAACAGCGGTAGCTCGTTACGTGCTGGGCCTTGTCGACGACTCGACACCTCGTTTGCATGCGTGTCTGCTGAACGATCATCATGTATGCCTAATAGGTATATAGGGCCTAAAGAACAAAAATGATTTAAAAGTGATCGCAATCGATAGAGAATAGAAAATAGACAACATCTCAACAGAACCTAAAAACCTAAGTGATGAACAGTGATCGTAATCGACCAGGAATTGAAAAATAGATAACAGATTGACAGAACCTGAAGAACCTAAGTGATTCGGTGCTATGACGTTGTGTGTATGGAGAATTCTATACCGATACGACCTGAGTTTGACCCTCGAGCTTTCGAATTTCGTCCGCGATTTCTTGTGATACTCTGAGAGCACTTAAAAAAAGGTTCAATTTTTTTGCTTTTTTAATTAATTTCTTATATGAAAATATTGTTAGCCCGAGTTGAAAAATGTGATAAACGTGTCAAACATCACGCATCAGGCATAAACATCTTTAAGACTAGACTCAGAGTGGGTTGA
This sequence comes from Perithous albicinctus, assembly GCA_964016905.1. Classification (NCBI taxonomy): domain Eukaryota; kingdom Metazoa; phylum Arthropoda; class Insecta; order Hymenoptera; family Ichneumonidae; genus Perithous; species Perithous albicinctus. Next base: position 6,700,307 of record OZ024697.1, read on the forward strand.
CATTTGCTTCTATTTCTTTTTTTTCTCACGTATACCCTTTCGGGTTTTTACGTACAACCCTTCCCATCCTTCCTCCTATCATTCCCTATCCGCACTTCGCTAAGCTACCCTAATTCTCCATTTGCGACCGCAGCCGACTTAACTACACTATACCGCATTTGCCGTGGGCACGGGGAATCTACGGAAAAACCGTGCCGGTACAGACGGCACTGTAAAATGCCTCCCGTTCACTGGTTGATGTGGTAAACGATGCACGGCTAAGCGGTCACCTATCCGAGTAGTGGCAGCACGAAATGCTGCTTAACTCGGAGGACCGCCGAAGCCGCACAACCATTGGTGCCGGTTTCATTTGCTTCTATGTTTTTTCTAAGTTGTTCGCGAAAAAAAAAATCAGGAAACGTTTTTTCCTGATTTCGATGAATTTATACATAAAAAACATCGATGTGCTTGATTGTTCCTAATTAGTGTTCTAATCATGTAGAAAAGAAATCCCAGAAGTGAATATTATAAACTATGGGAATAAAAATTTTCACAACATAATTTTTAATGTTCACTATTTAACAAACGGAAAACCTATAGTCTTTTAGATTGCACGATTAGAAAGGATGTATTATGACACGTACATTATTCCCGACCAAAATTGCACCTACTGATTTTCCAAATAGCGGATTTAATACAGCAGTAATTAAATTCTGATTGGGAATAATGTATGTGTAATGCATCCTTAAAACTACCTAGAGTATAATTTATTATCCTCTCGTTATTTCGGGGCCGACTGAAACAACCACGCAATGAGCACGTAATCGAGTGACGGTTCCCGAGAGAGAGATTTATTTCCTTTTCACTGAACGTACCATTATCGAAACCCGGAGAAAGTGACAGATTGTGGACGCGCCATCAGTAACGGGATAGGAAATTGCGTGGATCATTATACATACTCCGCTCACATTGAATATCTAACGATGATTCATCACTATTCTCGCATCAATGCTTCACAGGTATCTTCGAGAGTATTCTTTTTTCTCAATTTCCTTTTCTTTGTGGACTCACGCCTTATGCACTCAATCATAGTAATACAAAAAGTCTTTTTCCTAGAATATAAACATTTACTTACTATTTACATGAACGTCTCAAATCTGCAATTTTGTCGTCGTTTGACGGTGATTGAGAATTACAGTAATTTTACATCACTAGACATAAAATTGCATAAAGAACGGAAATTAAATAACTAACCTTTTTTAATATGAGAATAAGTAATAATTTTGAAAAAGCTGCAAAGTAGAACTTTGCACATTGCTTCCTGATTAATTTCGACTTTTCAGAAAGCCACCTCCATGAGAAAGCTTATTTATCAATTTTGGGTTTCTCATAGAGGAAGCTTCGTGAGAAATCGATTAAGGATTAAAAATCGAATAATTTATTAATCAATGTAATAAAAAGACTGTACACGTGTTTACAGCTCTAGTCTGATTCATGATATCTTTCTAAGTTGTAATCTGTTGAAATAATAAATTCAAACTGCTCCAAAATCCGAACCCATTTACCGATTGTCACCAAATTTGGTACACAGCAATGGTGAATATTTTTCATCTGTATTTTTCATTCATAAAAAGTTTCAGTTCATTCGTTGACTGAGTTATAAGAAAACGTTAATTTTTTGGAAAAATTCAAACTCACGTGAAATTCTAACTGCTTTACCAATCATCACCAAATTTGGTACGTAGCTTAGCGCTTAATGTTATCTTTCGTCTGTAGAAAATTTCAGTTCATTTCGTGAGATCAGACGTGATCGCTAGAGCAAAATGAATTTTTTTTTAAATTTAAAATCCCATAAAAACTGAACCTATTTCTCGATTCATTCCAAATTCTATACCGATCCTCCTTTAACGTAGGTCTATTTGCAAAAAATTATTTAGCTCGATTGATAAAAAATTGCGGTAGCTATAGCGTGTACAGACATTTTCGAAAATTGCAAGGTCAAATCAAATTTGAACATATTTTTGAATTTTTTTGAAAATTATTACCAACAAAGGCCTACCTGATCCACATGTGTGCCAAATTTTAGCCCTGTTGTTTAAGCCGTTCTTGAGATATGATAGGTTTGAATTTTAAATGCGGACCACACACTCACGAACATCCATTCAGACACTTTCTCTAAACCACTTTTCTCGACTTTTTGAACAATTCTGAGTGTCCTGAGATGAAAATCTTGAAAAAGACAATTTTTCACGAAAACAAGGTTGCTTTCCTACCTAATAAAAGATTATATTATTGGCAAATGAAGCAAAGACAAAGTGAGCCCAATGAGAAACCATGTAGAAAGATTTGTTCAAGTCGTGAGAAGAGAAAAGTGCGAGTTTCAAACAGAAGAAAGACCCTCTTCTCGGGACGAAGATATCGTGATGGCGATAACGGAATTCGGCTTGTAAATCCGAAAAGAAGGGAAGAATCGTCTTGGTTATTGGAGGTACGAGACATGCCAAAAGGAGAATGAGAGGCGGAAGGTACGAAGGGTAAAGGGAGCGTTTATCTACGGTAGTACGCCTTCTAGATCGACCCACTATAACCAATTGTTCGGGAGCGAGGATGAGATCGTGATATAGGACAAACGTGTGAGAGAGGAAAAGCTGAGGAGTCGAAGCAACCGGAGAGCGATGCGAATAGAAGGACTTATCTTGAATCGGAGATTCGGAGTTCGGACCCTTGGTCTGGCAAGAAGCCAAAATGGTAATGCAAGACCGGACAAGCTGCACGCTCGGCAACGAATCACATTTACTCGTATTCACTTTTCGCTTTTCCCCCCTCTTTTCGTCTCTCTTTCTTTCTCTCTCCCTTCGTTCTTTCACCATTTTGTTTCGCTGGAATAGCGAATCGCGTGTGCAAGAGTGCAGCGTACGAAAAATCGGTATCAACGGTATGATTAAAGGAGAACGTTGATGGTGGAAGGAGGAATTAAATGGGGAAACATATCGGCAGCAATGAATTCATGAAACGATGCACGTCACAGAATAATAACTAAAAAATAAAGATTGTAAGGGGGAACGTTGCACATTCAGTCTCTCGATATTTTCCGTTTTTCACAATGCCACCTCTGTGAGGAGTATGCAATGTTCTAATTTGCATCCTTGTTTTCGAAAAAAAAAGTATGAATCTTGAGTTCGTAATATATCAATAAAATATGGGCGGTAAAAAGGTTTGGCAATTAAGTGGGCTCTTAAATCTCATTGATTAAATGTATGTCAACGAAATTTGTTTCCTATAATGGGATTTTCTGAGAAAATGAATCCTTTTCGTTCCTCATAGAAATTTTCATATCAGTATACTCAGAATGATCCAAAACATCGAGAAATGTGGCTATTCTTTTGGTTCGTTTCACTCTCCCCTTTTTTTATTCTTATTGGATTTTTCTAACGTTTTTATTTTCGTAATTTATTTAGAGTTTTTGTTTATTTTCAAGCTTCCCAAATAATCGCGAGCGCTCCGACCATCGAGGAAAGTATTGCTACAGTTGCAAAACGTGTTTCTTGAATTGTACTACTTCGATGAAAAAAGATTTGCCCCAATTTAAAAATCTGAAAAAAAAATTAGAAAATTTGGTGTGATAAAATTATCAAGTTTATGCAGAAAGTGTGCAGAAGGACATTCGTTCGATTTTAGACAATTTCGATGTTTTTTATATCTCATTCAAGTTTCTTTCTTTTGGATTTACAAAAAGAAATTAAATTCGGAGTGTTTCATTCAGAAAAAATAATAGCATAAAACATATTGGGACGAATCGAAAGGGGTTTTGGTGAAAAGTTTGCGTGTTAACCAGGATCTCTTCGTATTCACTGACTCCTGAAGTGTCTACTTATAAAGAAGTATTTAGCTCAATAGCTAAAGATTCACGTCAGCTACAGCAAATGCAGACATCACAAAAAAAAAAAAATTGTAAGCGCCATAAAATCTTAAATCTTCACTAACTTTCCACGATTCACGTAATTTAATATTTCCTGATTTTTTACACCAAAATAAGAACTGCATACTAACATTTGGTTATAATCGGTAAAGGGACTTTGTAGCAAATTGAATTTTTAAAGTTTTAACCAATTTTAGTTTAGAATGAGCTGACAAAATGAACTAGAACTTCAGACATGTGCGCAATAACATACATAGATATTTTATACGACATTTGTTGAAAATCGGCAAAATGATTTGAATTTTATAAGGCATTATACTTTTATATTCACAACTGTATTGTAATTTTAAATTGATGTGCTAGTCATCCAGGGGTAAAACAGTTATGGGCTGAATGCACCAGTACTTGAACAGTCACCAGTGAATGAACAACAGCTTTTTGAGAGTACATAAGAAATTTTGACGTCTCAGCTCAACATTAGATTTTGAATCTGTTTATTTTTTAGCTATCTACTGCAATTATGTTGTTAATGAAATCTATTTTTGAGATAAAGTGTAGGTTAGATTGGCCCGTTTATTTACTGGTGATTTTGAATGTTGGCGTTTAGTATTTATTTTTATATACTATGCGATGAAAGTACGATATTTTGCTTCTTCGTAGAGGATGCTTTGTGTTCGTGAAATTTTTTTTTTTCGAGATTTTCATGTCAGAACACTCAGAATGGTCGAAAACGTCGAGAAAAGTAATTTTTACGAAATGTGTGTGTGTGCGTGTGCGTGTGCGTGTGCAGATTTCCTTGTAAGCACGATAACTGTCGTAATTTTAGATGTATCTTCCTCAAATTTGGCACGCAAGTGGTCTGTCATACAACAACGTTTGGGATTGTGGTTGACGCGTATCGGTTGGAAAATTCAAATTTTGCAGTATTTAAAAAATTTTGAAAAAATCATTTTCACGCTATAACTTTCGCTAATTGAGAGATATCGGGCTGAAATTTTGTACATAAATGGACTACCATCAAACCATGATGTGAACCAAATTTGGCGAGAATCGATAGAGTGGTTCTAATTTTATTGGAATATCAATTTTTTTTAAATGCCTGCAAAGACTTCAACTCCTGTAAATTCTCAGACATCCGGCGGCAATTTTTGGACATGATTTCACGATTATTGATTATCGATGATGAATTTAGTCAGAGGAACTGTCGATATATCGATAAATTTCGATTTTGGTTCATAAAAAAGAAAAAAATGCTGTCACGAAAAAAAAAAAAATTTCAGAATTTTTTGCAGATTTAGTTTAAATAGGGTTCACATACAGACTACCATTGAACAATGTCTGAGTACAAATTTGACGCGAATCGGTCGAGCGGTCCAAATTTTATGACATTTTGCATTTTTTTGAAAAATGATTTTCGAGCACAATCAAGCCTGTGACCTTGCAAATCACTTTCTCACAAATTTCTACCTTTGACAAACCTTTGTTTTACAAAGCTTCCTCTATGAGAGGAAGCCAAATTTGATCAATATACTTTCTCATAGAGGTAGCTTTGTAAAAAAAAAGCTTTGTCAAAGGTTGAAAATTGTGAGGAACCGATTGCATCAGATAATTCAACATTCTGGTTATCTGCTCAAATTTTTACAAACGGTCTGGAAAAATTACATTTTATAAAACCCCATGATTATCAAATCGTTCTACTTAAATGTTCATTTACTGGTGACTCTATCATATGCCGAATCTGCCAAAAAACAGGCGAAGTGTTATTCTTGAAACGGGTTTAATAAATTTCTTCAAAGAATTCGCCGTTAGCGCCACTATTGGAATTCTTTAAAGCGTGCAGGATTTTTTTCCATTTTATAAAGTTTACCTACGTGATCGCAATAAACGTCATTCTTGATATTTATGAGAAAATATGATATTTGTTACATACCAAATTGCATATTTTATTTATTTTGAGTAAGTTGTTCTCATCATTTTAAATATTAGTGTTATGGAAAGACAAAAGCATGATATTTGTTATTACAGATTACCCGTAGGTAATAAGTTTGTAATATTTTTTTTTGTTTTCGTATATATACGTACATATGTTAATCAAACTTTTCTGCGTATAATTTCTTTTCTTGGCAACTTCGTCGAGTCTCACTTTGGCAATTTTTTGACAACTTTATCACGCACTGATGAACACCCAGTAAAATTTACAGTAAAATAAAAACGGTCGCATTGGCAGAAAAAAGATTCTTTTTACTGAAAAGACCTTTTGCAATACGAATAAGAATATAATATATATTCCTTTGTATAGTTCATGAGAAATCGAAACTTTTTTGTTAACATGTTTTTCTTGCCCGTCTTCACCTTTCCGAGTTATATGGGATTAAAATAAAAACAGCATCTCCTAAACGGATGAATAAAAAAAATCTGAAATAACTCATAGAGAGTACTTTCAAGTAGTACTAAAAAGTGACAATATATCCGAGCGATCTGTGAGGGTTCGAAAGAAAAGTGGTTCACTTGACGAAGGATGCCTCATATATTGCCAAAGTTTCATCGAAGCTTATTGAACTGTTCTCGAGATTTTTTTTTTTTCGGAGTCTCACATCGCCTGAAGGGTATAAGAAATAGTGAACTTTTTATTTTAAAAAGATTATGGAAAATGAGCAATAAATGATATACAAATGTAACATAATTTTTTAATTTACTTAAAGCAAGCATGCAAAGTTGAACTGCTGGAAGCGCATTGATTCCTTATTGTTTCAGAATTTTTACAAAGCCTCTATGAGGAAGCCAAAATGTAAGCTACCATTTCGTACTCTTTTTTTTTTCAATACAATACGTTTTCCTTTAAATACATTGTATGTAATGAAATAGTAACAAAAAAGATGTCAACGAGATATAAAGTATGAAGAAAAGGCGGCAACGTTGGCAAAAGTTAGAGAGAATTGGCGCGATCAAATTGCCAAATGGTCAGCATCAGCAAAAGTACCGGAAAATAGCAAAGAATGCATATGTGTGTGTGTGTGTGTGTGTGTGTGCGTGTGTGTGTGTGCGTGTGTGTGCGCTGGCTGGTTTGCACTCTGATCCGCTCTGTCGGCCTGCGGATAAGAAACGAGGAGAATTTCATTTCGACAGTGTTCGCCACGGGGTCGATTCAAGCCCATTCTGTAGCACTGTTAGATACGTAAAGGAGAAAAGTTGAATTCTCTATATTTTTTTTTCTTGGGGGTATATACGATGAGTTATGCGCCATTTTTCACGGCTGAGAAGCAGTTCTTCGCGCATTCGGAGCACTAAAGTAGGAGCGGAAGAGGCAAGCCGCTGAAGGACCGTCCAAAGAATCCGAAGAGGAGCTGTGTGAGACCATCACAGAAGAGGACAGTTGATATGTTGCCGCAAAGGTCGGTCACACCTACCACAGATATTTCATTCGAACTCGATTACGCCTATCTTTGCTATCGAAACACTATGTTCTCGTTTGGTGTGCCTTCTGGCAAAGCTTTTTCTCGTAATACAATGCACAACATTCTGCCAGAGAGTCACAGTCATGATTGTAGATCAACAAATTAACAGACGACTTCTCGGACTTGGAAAATCTTTAAATTTTCTCTGATTTCGTTACTTCACGTATAAAAAAAACCAGTAGGGTAGACGTACTATTTTTGGTCACTGTACCGCTTAATAATATCTCTATTGATAGTAAATATTAAGATTTATTGATTTCAAAGCATACTTACTAGTAGGGTACCGTAGTGAATTGAGAATTAGGACAGCCACAATTTTTGCTACTTTCGAGTCATTTCTTAGCGACACGAGGGAAAAATACGACTAAATATCTAGCACCTCGGAAATTCTGGGTAAACCTTGCGAAAAACGTTTAACAGACGTTTTGGTAAGAAAGCCTTTAATATTCACTCATTTCACCGAATTCTGAAGATAATCATGTATACATTATCAAAGTAATTACCAAAATATAAATTTGTAAAGAATAACTTATAATATACTACAAACACGATCCGACTACAAATAGCTAGGACAATGAAAGTATCATTGTACTATTTGTGGCCACCCAAGTGGCCACATTCGGCGCCAGCTATTACCATTTTTGGTCAATTGTGTTCCTTAGTGGTAGTTTTCGATTGCTATTATATAACTATAAAATAATATATCCTTAAATCAATTATTTATTTATTGATATTTAATAAATGGATTGAGATAATGCAGGTCAAAGATAAAGCAAAAAATAATTTTACAAAAATCTGAAAAAGGTGTTTAATTGATTAACAATATGGGTAAACAAAACATGGAGAAGTAATTAAATAACCATTCGCATATCATAGTCGGGAGATTTGTTCGTCATTAGTGGTGGAAATCTCCCGACTATGATATGCGAATGGTTATTTAATTGTTTCCCAATTTTCTATTTAGCCATATTGTTTATCAATTAAACACCTTTTTCAGTCGGGAGTTTTTTAATTTTTGTAAATTCATTTTTATTTCATCCTTTTCAAAGTTATTCAAACACTCTGCCATATGCGCTATGATGTGAGTTACAGAATGCGCATTAATGGCGGTCTTTTTACGATACTTCGGTATATTCAAATAGGCTTGTTGAAAAATTCATTTATCTATGCAAGTCAACAATTGATCACTTCAATTTATGGAAAAAGACATTGGGCGCTAGTCATAGAAACTACGTACAAAATTTGGTTCAGTAATTTGTGACCGTTTTCGAGAACATAGGCTGCAAAGAAATCGGTCAAATCAGCTGATCGCCGTGAAACGCATAGCTCCTGTCATTTTGCCCCAGAGCGGCAATTAATTACGATCGAAATGAAATTCCTCTCATATTAATTCGATTCCTTATAAGTTTCGGATAACATTGATCAACTTTTAACGTGCTTATATGGATTTATTTAAAACTTATCGCTAAATTAATAGTAGGATTATGCTTAAAGTGGCCACAAATGGTACGTCTACCTTATATTCTGTTTCACTCCATGAAAAAGTGAAAACACAAGTGGTAACGATTTTTCGTACTATAAAAATCTTTTCCCTTTTCTCTGGTTCAGTTCTACCTCCCGTAAACTTGGCCTGAAAGTTGGTGAAAATGTACAAGCCGTGAGACGCAAAAGGAGAAACTTATAAGCTTCACTGTGTGCTGGTCGGATACCTCTGCACACCCTCTTATATCCGGTTATTCGCTTGGGGCTGTGTGCTTTTGCTCCTAGAACTCACTCTGTAGAAGGGTGCAAGCTGTAACACATGATGATATATTTATATACTATATAACACGACATTGTATATCCAGTTCGGTCTCCTCTTGAGTGCTGGCAGATGTATCTTGGCATGTTGCCAAAGCTCTAATGTTATCCGGAGACCCTGCAGCAGGTTTTCCTTTCGTATACGTATACGAAACGAAAACTCGCCCTGTCTACTTCCGTACAAAACTCACTCGAGCATTCGTGTCTTTGTTATAACGTAACGCATTTGACACTCTGGAGTGATATGATTATTAGCGACTACTTTATTTCAATGTTGATTCTGATTAAAAGAAACGAATTTTGATAACCATATCGGACTGAAAAAGTACAAGTGTTAAGATTTTGACTTTAATGTGCACCTAAAAAAGAAATTTAGGTGAAGGAACTAGATTCTATTTATCGGGAATAATTTTTTTTATTTTTCATGACTTCGAGTTTTTTTTTTATTACGTATAAAAAATAGATATAATAATAATACATTTATTCAAATCTAAGAAAAAGATATATATATTTGAATGAAATACGTCTTTTGTTTAAATAATGATTCTAAAGTTATTTTGCCCTACATTTTGGATTCCAAAATGGCCGACCTTGTAAGACGATCTTGCATAAAAGTGACTAGATTTTGAGGAAACTCCGTACTCGAAGATTCTTGAGAATGCTGATTATGAATTTGAACTAAAAATGACGGACAAAAATATTTCATTAAAAAACGTTAAGATATGAGCATTGATTCCTATAAAGAAATATATTTGGTATGAATATACAAATATACAATATACATATACGAATATACAAATAAATGCACATTTAATTGAAAAAAAATTCTAGTTTACTTCAATAAAAGGTCTTGATCCTTGACCCTTTCGATTGGGCCCGCAGTTTTTTGTATGATTGATACAACTCTAAAAAACACTAATTTTTATTTTTTTACACATCTTTAATCATTTACGATTTTTTTTAGGAAAAACTTTTTTTGAAAACAAAAGTTTTTGATAACCAAGGTGAAGTGACTAGGTGATTACTTCTATTTTTTTGGTCTTTAAAAAAAAATAGAAAAAATTAGAAAAAATAACAAATTTACGATGGATAGCAGCTAGACAAATTTTGTATGCAACACATGATTTTTGAGAATTTTTTCAAATTTCGTCAAATAAATGTTGAGATTTTGCTTAAGTAATCCCAAATTAGATCTTTTTATCAATGGCTATTTAACGTTCATTATGAAATAAAATATATGTACATCGGAAAAATCTGAAAAGAAAATCTAAAAATCATGTGTTGTATAAAAAAACACAAATTAGGATATTTTTATGATAATTAATAGGTATAAATTTTCGTACATCATAATTATCCTCCTTCGACTCGTAATATCTTTATCAATTTTAAAAAATTGTCGCTGTGTAATAATTGAATATTTTTAATAGATAGTAGGCACTAAATAATCTATGATGTAATAATAATAATAACAATAATTTTAGATTAATCAATATAAGGTCATACTATTAATTGCACTTGGGAATAGCAGAAGGGAAAGTCAGAAAAAAACATTAACTTTCATGAAGCTAATAGTATATTGTGCAACAAGGGCCGAAAGTTGACGTTTGCAACGAGAGTAAGGTTTGCTGCCCAAGCGAAGCGGGTGCCGCAATCACACGAGTCGCAATCGCCAACTCCGCCTATACTACAAACAATACTGTTTGTAACGAGTGCAGGAATAGAGGTGCTTTGAATGGCAGTGTTTGCGGGACGAACGGTGACAAGTGAGGTTAGAATTTTTCGGCCCTAGGGCAAAAAAGTTCACTTTCTCGCCCTACCGAAAAAAGTAATGTTCGCCGCATGCGCAGACCAACTTTTCATCACTGCTACGAAAAGCGACACTTTCGTTCCGCAAAACTGCCACGAAAAGCGCCGCGTTTCATGCACGAGTTACAACAAATATTTTTTCTCCTGATTGCGCTGAAATAACGTGATTTCGTCCCTGAAAAGCGGGAGGAAATTCGCCGATACCTGACCGCGAGCAGTGCGCATATGCAGCGGGCAAGATATACGAGGCAAGACTTGTTCGGGCATCGTGTCCCCTGTTTGTGCGCGCTTCGAGGGTCGCACCGCGAGCGGTGAGAAGTGGGTATATCTGCCCGCTGCGCGTGCACACGGCTCACGGCCAGGTATCGTCGAATTTTCTCTCGCTTTTCAGCGACAGAAATGACGTCATATTTCAACGCAATCGAAAGAAAAGAGTCGTATGCTACGCAGGACGGGGCTCTTCCCTTCCTTGTAGCATAATGCACTATTCTTAGGGTAAAAATAAAAAAGTTAGAATAATACACATATACCGTACTAGTTGTGTCTAAAAATAGTGCAAGGATGAAAAAAAGAAAATGAAACAAAAAAAATGTATACAAAATTTATTTTCAAAAGACAATTTTTTTTCAATGCTAAACAAATATTTGAGGATCTCGCCACTTTGCCAGTAAGTCGGGCATATTGTGAAGAACATATAGCAAAAATAAAAAAAAAATGAAACTCTTTGCCAAAAGTCGAAAAGAGCTAAGCATTCAATACATAATAAAAATAATCAAATACGAAATCAAATAAAAATGTTGTAAAAAAACTCCCAATTAAAAAATTGTTAATCTTCGAAAATGATTATATCATTTCACAAATTAGGTAAAAGTATTCGCTGCAATCGGGGCAACGTCCGTTAGATTCGTGTATTCACGTTTCCCAACTGTAGCGAATACATTTTTCTAATTTGTAAAATTGTTTTAATTTTTTTTTTGTAGATTATCAATGTTTCCGATGGAAATTTTTTTTACATAATTTTAATTTTTTTCATCGTTTTGTCCCACAGTTGAATTTTCTCTGGGTCATATTAGAACCCTATCGCATTGCTTCACTGGTACTCACGTTTCGAAAGCACACTAGGTCAAGTGTGTTTTCGCAAATGTTTCGAAACCTCGAATATCCAGAGGGGATGAAATGAGCTTTTTTTAAAGAGTGGGGGATGAAGAGCCAAGGTACAAGAGGCATCCAAGCCTGCTCGAATTCAAAACTCGTTCGAGTACTCCAATGTATTCTACGTTGCAATCTGCAATGTAAAATCAAATATATATATATATATATTGATGATACTCCGAATATAATGACGATATAAGCTGGATTACTCAAAGTACTTTCCAGATGTATTATCCGTTTGTAGCTGTTCAGAAATGAATACAATATTTGTCGCTTACTTTGAAATTTATTATTTTATTATTTATTTATTATCTGCTAAAATATCTGGGTCGGAAAGAAGTATTTAAACATTTTTGGCGCATTAGGTTTGATGTGTCTAGAAAAAATCTTACACAAAATTAATAAATCATACTAATGGATTTCTCGAATGAAAAAAGTACGAATGAAATTTAGAATTAAAGTTGAAATATTTAGCAAATAATTTTGTACTTTATGCATGAGTCTGAGAAAAAAGTTTCCAGGCATAATATTGAAAATAGCACTCGGTGCTACATATATGTTTTGAGAAGTATCATATTTTGATTGCTATAAAATTTTGACACATGTCAACTCAAACCGAATTTTAGTTGTAGTAATTTTTTTGTACAAATAGCTAAACGACGGTAAATCAAGGATATCATATAGAATCTTAAACACTGCTCCCTCATTATTTCCCATTTCTACCTTTATGAAAAAAATGTTATGCAATTTTAATCAATTTTGGTTTCCAAATTTGGATAGCTTGTACTTTGCATTATAATTATTTTTTAAATTGTGAAAATTGAAGTTCAATGAAATTTGAGTGATAAGTAAATAAAGAAATGTAAAGTTCTTTAATATGTCATTGCTACATACATTTTTATGTAATTTGTAACCATTAGTAACAACTTATTCTGTAACTAGTAAGACTGATTTTACATCAATTGCTTAACTGGTTTCTAAGTTTTATAAGTTTCATTTTGTAAGCTATAGAAGTCTTAAATACAAGATTCAATGTTTTACAAAAGTTGAAGGCATCCATCGACTTTTACCATATTTTATATCAAACATCGTTTAACGTTATTAAAAGTATATTGATAAAGTCTTAGGTCAGACCGACCCATTTCGGTCGGATTTTGGTCATATTTATATTTCCGATCACAACCCGATCCTTTGATGTAGGAAATTGGTGATCGGATTATGCTCGGAAATTTACAACCCGACCGTGATCCAATAATTTATTTTACTCTTTGTACGGGCGGGTTATGATCAGAAATAAAAAAATTCGACCATGATCTAACCGTCTATTTCTCTCTTCATAGGATTGGGTTATAGTCGGAAATAAAAAACCCGACCTTTTCATACATCGGATGGTCGGAAAGTTTTAATCCAACCGTTATTCAACCATCAATTTCTATTTTCGTAGGGTTGGATTATAGTCAGACATAAAAAAAATCTGATCGCGATCCTATCATAAATTTCATTCATCGAATGGCCGGATTGTGGTCGGACACTAAAAATCCGTTCGCGATACAGCCGTGTATTTCAATCTCCGCAGGGTCGCTTTAAAGTCGAAAATTAACAAACTGACCACAGCTCGACCCTTCGATGTGCAAAAATGGTCATTTGGATTTTTAACTTTCCCACTGTAATCTGACTCTTCTACTTATTGAATGGACATTTATTTACAATCAGGTATTCTGTATTGTAGACAATTGTGGAAAGATCTCATAGAAACGGAGAGGTTTTATTTCAGGAATATCACTATTTTCCGATATTTTCCAAGTTACAATAGTGGATCGGCGTGTGGTACGTAAGGATACGCAATGGATCCGGTACATGTGAGGGAAGCGAGTCTGTACTCGCCACCTAGCGGAGGTACCGGGTAAGTCAAAAGACATTTCGTTTAAGGTCGCGTTTTTAATTCCGACTACAATCCAAGCCTTCGATGTGGAAAATAGACGGTCGGTTATCGGGCGAAATTTAAAAAATTTCTAACCACATCCCAACCTTTTGGTATACGAATATAATGGTCGGATTACGGTCGGATTTTTTAAATTTCCGACAGTATCCAAAATTGGTGATCGGATCACGGTCAAATCAAAAATAAATTTTCGACATCGAACAGTCCGGATATGGTCGGAAATAAATCAAACCATTAATTTCGTATATCGAATGGTGAGGTTGTGGTAGGACTTTCTTTGTTTTGTTGACGTGTTCGGATGTTGATGTGTCCTGAAAAACAAGTCAAGATCCGAAAGTCGTGATCTTATTATGGTTGGAAATTAAAAATCTGACCACTCAAATATTTCTCTATATTATATAAAGATCTCGCCGCTGCCGCCGCCGCCGTGTACAAGAATGGAGGATGTGTGAAGTTGGCCACAGATTTGGATCCATGGCCAACTTCACACCACTCGCTCATAAATTCCATGGCCAACTTCACACCGCTCGCCTTTCATTTAGTGGCATCAACATCTGAGGTTATTAGCGACTACATAACAAGCACAAATAAAAACAAAAATAAAAGAGGTGATAATATTACATAGTATGTCTTAAATAGTAGTAGAACTAAATGGGTCTATATCCGTTTGTAGATTTTAGTTTTTCGGCAGAATTCTGAGACTTTGTCGAAAGTCTTGGCGTCATTTAGGCATCCCGGCCTTCAACCTTGGAGGGATTTCGAGTCTCTATCGTACCTGTTGGTATTCTCGGCAGTCTGTCAGGATATGCTCTATTGTGATTCTAGTGTTGCATGTTTGACATTATAACGCGGGGGAGTGATCAAATAGATAACTACGAGTGAGGTGTAAGTTCCCGATTCGGAGTCTTGTTAGAATGTATTGATTTCTTCGCGTCTGGTGATTTTTCATCTATACCGTCCCTAATATTTTGTAGCTTGGTGTCGTTGCTTTTCCTCCAGATAGTGCTGTATGGTGTCCGAGTACGTTTCTGAATCGATGTTCCGAACTCACGGCAGGAGATCGCTAGTTTGTTCGTGAAATCCACTCCCTCCTGAAATGCTTCTCTTTTGCTGCTAGAACAGCTCTATCGTTGCCGGCAATTCCCTGACGGGGCGGTATCCCTCGCGCACTTGCCCAACCCTAATTAGTGGTTGGTTTTTTTTGTTGGTTTATGGTTGGTAGTCAATAAATGGTTGATTCAAGGTTGATTTATTTAAATTCAACCCAAAAACAACCGTTGGTTGGTGCGTTATTCCAACTGAAAAACCAACAGAAATTTTTTGGTTGGTTTCCAAAAAATCAACCGAAAATCAACCTTTAATATTCATTTTACGACAGTTCGAAGATGGTTAATTTCCAAAAAACAAACCGTAAACCAACATGCGATATTTATTTTATGATAGTCGGAAAATAGATGGTTTACGAAAAATTACCCAAAAATCAACCGTTGATATTCTGTAACAGTTGAAAAATGGTTGGTTTATGAAAAAGCAACTGTAAATCAAACTTCTATGACAGTTGGAATAAGTTTGGTTTATAGAAAATCAAACATAAATCTACCTTTCATATCCATTTTATGCTAGTCGGGAAATGCTTGGTTTACGAAAAACCAACCATGAATCAACCTTCGATATATATTCTATGACAGTTGGAAGTTTGGTTCACGAAAAACCATCTATAAATCCACCATCACAGTCTTGTAATGGTTGAAACATGGTTAGAAGTTCAAATTCCAACTGTAAATTGAACCCAAATGGTCGGGTTGGGGTTGACATAATGCGCCAACCAAACGTTGGTTTTCGGTCGGTCGAGCTCTTCCTGAGCTCGTGTGGAGTCTCTCCCGCCACTGCGAATACACTAACTTTTGGACTGGACCGAAATGCCCGAAATGCCATTATGGCTAACCATAGTGCTGTCGTTTGTATCGGGTTTAGCGTCTTTCTTACGTTATCATTTCAAAAATATTGAAACACAAGCTAATTATTAAAATTTCCAACCTCCCTAGTCCTCTTAATGAATTTAACGCATATGGTTAATATTTAATTAATCGCTATGTTCTTATCGTATTTTATTTTTTATTTTTAACATTTTCTACCATAATAAGTGAACAACATAATTTTATACTTGTATTTTCTTGTATTAGAAATTTGTTAACACATTTAACCCATTAACGACCAAGAATGGCAATTTTTTCTATCATTTTCAAGTTAAATTTTAATCATTAAAGAATAAGAATTTCCAAAAAAAATCAAAAAATATAGTCCGTAGTACTTTCGTGTGTGCTCTTTCAGAATGCGGGGTTAAAATTGAGTTTTGTCCACTAGAAAAAAATATGGCCGATTAAAAAAAAAAACACAACAAATCAAAGACTTTTTTTTCAATATTTTTTTTCTCATAGAAGACGCTTGAAGACCACCCCTTTTTTCAACCATGAGTACACAGAATGGTTGTATTTCAATGACGTATTTCTTAAATTTGTCGTAATGAACATTTTCACCCCCAAAACGACGTTTTTCACCCCTTGAGCGGCGAGAAAAATTTCACGCTTCGCGTAAAAAAGGAAAAAAAGTCGGACCTTCACGAAAATTGGTGTCCCGGGGTTTTCGAGGTCGCTGATTACGATTCTGCCCTCAAAATTCAAAAATACAAAATGGCGGGTCCAATATGGCCGACCTAAAATGCAAAAACTTATTTGAATCGGATGAAATAAGAAATGGTGGATAAAATTTGTTTACTTTCAAGTTCAGATTATGATTTTACCCTTAGCGCAACCCAGAGACAACGGCGTGGACGAGGTAAAATTATGTCTCCTTTGAGGTGCTTGTTTATAGTGAGTCCCCTTGCCTCTCACTATTTCGGTCGCTTGTTTATAGTGAGTCCCCTTGCCTCTCACTATTCGGGGTGTTTGTTTATAGTGAGTCCCCTTGCCTCTCACTATTTGGGGTGCTTGTTTATAGTGAGACCCCTTGCCTCTCTCTATTTGGGGTGCTCTTTTATAGTGAGTCCCCTTGCCTCTCACTATTCAGGGTGCTTGTTTATAGTGAGTCCCCTTGCCTCTCACTATTTGGGGTGCTTGTTTATAGCGAGTCCCCTTGCCTCTCACTATTAGAAGTGCTTGTTTATAGTGAGTGCCGTTGCTTCTCACTATTTGGAGTGTTTGTTTATAGTGAGTGCCCTTGCCTCTCACTATTCGTGGTGCTTGTTTATAGTGAGTGCGTTTGCCTCTCACTATTTAGGGTGCTTGTTTATAGTGAGTGCCCTTGCCTCTCTCTATTTGGGGTGCTTGTTTATAGTAAGTCCTCTTGCGTCTCACTATTCGGGGTGCTTGTTTATAGTGAGTGCCCTTGCCTCTCACTATTCGGGATGCTTGTTTATAGTGAGTGCCGTTGCCTCTCACTATTTTGGGTGCTTGTTTATTGTGAGTCGCCTTGTCTCTCTCTATTTGTGGTGCTTGTTTATAGTGAGTCCCCTTGCCTCTCACTATTTGGGGTGCTTGTTTATAGTGAGTCCCCTTGCCTCTCACTATTTGGGGTGCTTGTTTATAGTGAGTCCCCTTGTCCTTCTCTATTTGGGGTGCTTCTTTATAGTGAGTTCCCTTGCCTCACACTATTCGGGGTGCTTGTTTATAGTGAGTGCCCTTGCCTCTCACTATTTGGGTGAAAAACTACCCATGTCCATTTTTTCGATCGAATACTTGGCAGCACGTTGTTACAATGTCCATTGTGAACATCAACCCCACCCATGAACCGATTGTAAAGGTGAAATGCTTGGGGAAGCGATGTCTCGATTTTGGTTTTTTCATTCGAATTGTACCCCTTTCATGACAATAATGGAGTAACCCCTGCAGCTGTAGATAAGATCAACACTAATTTTGAATCTGTTACAGTGATGTAATTGATTCCACTGTTTTGGTCATGCTTCACTGCATAAGTTCCTCGTGGAGACTTCTTACCGATGACATTTTTTTCACGTACACGCTTCTCTCTAACAGTTTCAGTGCATTTTAATTTCAATCTCTTCAAATGTACAACAATATCTAAAAATGTGAAAATATTATCAAAATAAAGATGATGCTGAGAAACTTTTCCAGCAGCTGCCATTTCAAAAAATGGCTTCAATAAATTCATTACCACGCGAGAACCTAATACGCATTTAGTCAGTTTGTCTCCAACTGCAGATTTTTTCCACAATATATGTCGAGATTCAGCAAATACCCATCAGCAGTGCAGAGGCCCCAAAATTTAATTCCTAAACGTGTAGGTTTCCCACGTATAAACTGTTTCAATGAAGTTTTAGCATACGATTTAGCCATCATTTTATCTACCGACAGAGCAGTTCCCCAGATGCCAAACTTCAGAATATTTTGTTGGACTACTTTCATCAATGCTCGAATCCGTCACGCCTTATCGTTATTATCATTGTCTCTGGACTTCGAGTATTTCAATTTGGACTTGATTTGCTCGAACTTAGTACGAGTCATTGCTGAAGCAACTACTTCGCAAGATAGAAAAGGATCGGTTGACCAATAATCTCTCTGAGACTTTCTTTTATTGAATGAACTCATTATGATGATTCCAATAAATGTACATTCCATTCCGTCCTTACACGCATCGATAATGTATTCTTTCTTTTCAATTGAAAAAAAAAGTCTCAAACAGTTCTACTGGCTCGCTTTTTCGAATTTTACGTTTTTCAGACGTAGACAATAATATTTAATTTTCAATATCATCAGAATACTTTTTTTCACCATTTACCCATTGAAATTCATGATCCTTTTCCAGCTTAGCTTGATCTGCTTGGTTACTTTCTTGAAGCTCTCCTAAAAGTGACACTCGGTAATTTTTCGTCACGGTCAGAATCAGAATCGGAATAAGAATTGTTTGAAGGACCAGAATCATCTGGATTCGGTATTAGAACAGTTTCATCATCTTCTGAGGTATATGTTTCATCACCAGAATCAGGAGAAACAACACGTCTCGATCGTTTTTGTGACATTGCGTAGGTAAATATAGCAAAAAGTCGAGATATGATATAACTTAGTTGATTTATAAGATTCAAAGAAATTCGCGACAAGATTGATCTGATACGGAAGATTTTGCGTAATACCGCTGTAACAAAATATTGATAACATATATTACAAATGTACAAAGAGCCTAAAGGTGTTTGAATAATATATTCCTAAGAATATTTCATGGAAAAAACTCTTCAAAGTGTGAAACGATTTTCGCACATAATATACCCCGATCTCATTTCGCCGATATGATCAAGTTTTAGTACCGTAGTTTAAAGAGTACTGTTTTATTGATGATTCATTAAATATCCAAAAATTTTAAAAGAGTTTGGAGGGAACATTCATTTTGACTCTAACGCTATTATATTGAATTCGCTAACAAAAATTTTATAAATTCGACAAGAAATCACTACAGAATAGAAATGTCATACATAAATTCTCAACTCGTCCATAAAAATCCAAAGATCGATAAACAGTTGAGGAAAGGTGCATATTTCTGCTGCTTCAAACTTGTAGTTTCTCATTGAAAAAAGATCGGAATAAAACTTTATTTCTTCATATTTTGTCAAAAAAATGTATTCTAAGCGCAGAATCGTAATCAGCGACCTCGGAAACCCCCGAGTGCCACATTTCATCTGATTCCAATAACTTTTTGCATTTTCGGTCGGCCATATTGGATCCGCCATTTTGAATTCTTTAATTTTGAGTGCAGAACCGTAATCAGCGACCTCGAAAACCCCGGGACACCAATTTTCGTGAAGGTCCGATTTCTTTTTCTTTTTGTAAAAATGTCAAAACTCACTAGTCCTCTTAACGAATTTAATACACATGGTTAATAATTAATGAACTCATAGTCTTTTGTATTTTTGTCATTCTTTTTTTAGTATTTTTACTTTGAAAATTTTCAACCGTAATATGTGAAAAGCATAATTTTTTATTTTTTCAAACTATTATATTTTTTACGACATTTAAGCGTCTTAGCATTACCGACGTAACATTAACTTTTGATAAACTATCCCTATTTCATAATATAACAATAAATACTCCTATCAAATAAAGACAATGAACCACAAACGAATTATAAAAGTATCCAACCTCCCTAGCACCCTTATCAAAATTAACAAGTTCCCTTCACCAATCATTTAATTTTCTCGTATACAGTGCACCAACGTAAATTTGATGGTCCACGATAAGTATCCACTCTTCTTCCAAACTCAGTAAATCAAGTGTATTCTCTAATTCCATCCAGCGAACGAATTTGTTTTTTCTCCTACAGAGTCAACAAATACGAATCTCGAAGGAATTTGCCAAGAGAAGGAGGGTTAAAGCTGTACTGAAATTCTCGTTGATTTTCTACAGCTTCTTTGCAGACGAAGAAGAGCGGGGAAAAAAGTGGAATAAAAAAAAACGAGAAGCCGTATATATACTTATCAGACTCAAAGACTCTCTCGAGTTTGCGACTTAAGACAAGCACTGGCTAATGAATCTTCACGCTGGCGTACCAGCAGCAAGCAGCAACAGCGCCACTGAAGGAGCCGCGCATTGAAAAGAGGGACGCTCAGAGAACCGAAAGTTTACGCTCACTAAACACTCGCAACTTTTCCATACGCCTTAAAACCCTTTCTTTCGCATCGTACCTTACTTAGAAGGTTGAAGGCGCGTGTGAACCCTTTGAAAAGTTTTCCAGATTTTCATACACTTTCCCGAACTTACACTTTCCTTCCCTCTGTTCAACATCGAAGGAATCCATTGTCGCTAGACCCAACAATTTACGGCAGTTACAGTTGTTAATTGTTTATGCGAATAACCTTCATCGTTACTCTTTATTTTCTTTTTCTTTTCTTCTTAGAGTCACTGTGGCGTGACGAAAAGGATTGAAAAATTTAAGGGCCAGCATCGAATCTATATATGGGGCATTCCACCTGGTCTCGACCTGGGTCTGACCCTTCACCCTTCCCATTGGGTCCGCAATTTTTTATATGATTGACATAAAAGCAAAAATCAAAAAAATTAAAATTTACATATTTTTAATTATCTACGTTTCTGTAAAATAAATTATCGAACGACACATTTAAAAATTCCGAAAAAAAATCTGAAAAACCTTTTTTCGAAAATAAAAACTTTTGGTAATCGAACCGAAGGGGGCCGGCGATTCCATCTATTTGGCCTTTTTCAAGAAAAAGGAAATGGAAAAAATAGTAACTTTATGATGGGCAGCAGCTAGAAAATATTTAATTTTTGAGAATTTTTTCAGATCTTTCCAAATTATTTAACGTTCATTATGAAATAAAATATACCTTGGAAAAATCTAAAAAAAAATTCGAATAATCATGCGTTGTATATAAAAATTTTCTAGCTGCTGCCCATCATACAGTAACTATTTATTCTAATTTGTTCCATTTACTTTTTGTTGAAAAAAAAGTCGAAAAAAAAAAGTACAAATCGCCGGCCTACTTCGGCGCGATTACCAAAAAATTTATTTTCCAACCAATGTTTTTCAGACTTTCAAAAGGTATTTTTCGATAATTTGTTTTAGAAATCGTAAATAATTAAAAATACGTAAACAAATTTTTAAAAGTGCTTTTTAGAGTTATGTCAATCATATAAACAAAACCCATACCCAATCAGAAGGGTCAAGGGTCAGACCCAGGTCGAAACCAGGTGGAATGCCCCATATAGAACTCTCGGTATCTTCTCTTATCGTCGGCACGAGCGGCTATATGGATTTTCTACGAAACTTTGGATACACTTTGTTTGCTTCGGAAAAGAGCCGAAACGCAAGGAATAGAACGAGTTTTCGAACTGGAACACGTTGATATAAAAGTTTTCTCTGGTACTGGCGTTGCTACTTTTCTGCCTGTTTGCTATCCGGGATACTCTTGGTTAACGATCGATGTGCCATCTACGAGGAGGCATTATTCATAGCTCTAAAGATCTTTTATTTTCGAACGCTGTTTTTACGGTAATCAATGTAACGATATAAGTATAACCTACGTGAAAAACAAAGAACAAATTTATATAAATTCGGTACTTAAGGGGATGATCCTCCAAAGGAGACACCCGTTTTTTTTTCTTTTTCTATATAATATTTTTTCTATTATTTTGATCTTTTTCTTTCGCATCATTTTCGATGTTTAATAATGTTACAAAATTTAAAAAAAAAATAGAATTTATATTTTTAAAAAGTAGATCGCAAGCGAACTTTTTAAGTTTTTAAAAGCTTTTTTTATTTTGGATGTATATTGTACGTGTCAAAAAATCGTCAACTCGAATAGTTATAACTTATGAATATAGTTTCTGTTTTTTATATATTTTTTCTTTTTTTCTTTCTGACTCATTTTTATTACGAATAGCAAAATAGTAGCAATTTTTTCCATTTAATTTCTATGTAAATATCGTATTTTTTTAAAGTAAAAAGATGAAGATTGTATTGGTTCGACACATTTTTTTGAGTTTTAAATAACCTGGATGCTACCGCTTTACAAATAATAAGTTGATTAACAATTAACATCGTGATCATTAAAACAAAACATTACTACGCGTGATATTTTTTTTAAACATTTTTTCGTTTAGTTTTTATCTTATTTAATTGTTGCAGTTGTGGATAATCGTTTTCAACCGGATTTTTGTGAGATGATAAAGACTGTTTTTTTCTTCTTTTTTTTTTTGCAGCATCCAAACAATTTTATGTAGTTTTTTGTTGATGTTTCTTGTAAAATTTAGCTGGTAACCATTAAGTGACAATCTAATAATGAAGAATTTTAATTTTAATTGTTATAATACCATTTTTCATAAATTGATCTATTTAGTAGATTGGAACGCTTGTTAGTAGTCAAATCTATACCATCTCCTCCAAACATTTTTTTAAACTCTTTGTAGTTAATTACCTATTCTAGGTAATGACATAAATAGCTGTATGTATTTTTAACATAAATATAAAAGCAATAGGCATGTAATAGAAATAATATTGACCAATTTACGCCAATTTCCGAAAAGGTTTTGTTTGTCCAGTTTTTAAAACGTATAGATAATAGTTTTGGTTTAATTATTCAACGCCTAGATTTTTATTATTATTAGTTGTTTAAAAGTTACTATAATTTGTATGTCTAGTACCGTATAGGCAAATGGTTATCATTTTTAAACGATAAATAATATTTAAGAATGAATGCAAAGTAGAAATCTGCACATTGCTTCCTCATTATTTTTGAATGTTTACAAAGCAACCTCTGTATGAGGAAGTGTGTTGATTAATTTTGGCTTCAACCTAGAGGTAGTTTTGTAAAAAAAATGTTATTTTCTAAATTATGTATTCTTAGTTCGATGCTCACCAAATTCAGTATTAAAAAACCACACATTGTATTTAAGTTTTATACAAAATTTTAAATCAGCTGTTTGAATCTGTCTCAAGTTACAGCATTTTCACAAAAATTACGAAAATGCAAATTTCTATCAAATCTTATCGACTTTATGAATTTTTCCCAAACTCAGCATTAAACATTGACACACTTTATTTAAGTTTTATATAAAAATTTAGGTCAGTTGGTTGAACCATTTTCGAGTTATAGCATTTTCAAAAAAATTACGAAAATTTGAACACGCCATAAAATTTGAACCCGCTTTTCCGATTTCTGCCAAATTCATTCAAAATCAGAGCGACTTTTTTTTTAATTCAAAAAGCTGTACAATCTAAATGCCTGCATACATTTTGTTGAAATCACAACAGTCAAAGCTGTTGTGGGCGAAGCTAGGGCGAAGCTTGCTATATGAGAAATCCAAAGTTGATCACTACACTTCCTCATAGAAGTAGTATTGTAAAAATTAAAACATAATGAGGCATTCCTTATTATTATTATTATATTTTTTATAAAAGATCCTGACCGTCCCTGCAGGGCTCCGACACACCTACAGGACGGGCGGGCTAATAAACGTTGTTCTGCCTGACTGCTCCTCCAACCCGGAGGTAAACAGTCAGGTCAGAGTCGAGAATCATGTGAGCTAAGCAGACGGAGCGAACCCAGAATGACCGCCTTCTGGATTCGACCCGCTAGTGAGTCAACATTCTGCTGACAGGCGAGGGAAACCTGAGGTTCGTGACGAACGACGGTTTCATTCCGCCGAGAACGCCGATTATAAGGACTTCGTCCGCTTGTCGACTTCTTTTTTAGCAGCGATATTGGACTCGCTGGACAGCCAGAGGTAAAATCCCGGATGGAGTCCGCGGGAAAGAGTCCCGGATGGAGTCCGGGAAAATGTCCGGGATGGAATCCGAAATGGACTTCGAGTAGTCTCAAATGCTGAAGTCCATCTGACAATCCATCCGGGACTCCATCCGGGACTACTTTTTTCTGCACGGGATTATTATTATTCAAAGTTTTACTTTGCATCTTTTTTATTGACGTCACAACATTGTTTTTAAATTTACGTTTAATTCTGAAAATCCGTTTCGTTTAAAAATAAGCATTATCATGTGCAATAGAAAACATTAACCCTCCATTTTTTTTTTCGTTCAAAAACTTCAATTATTTTCTTATATTGATATAATAGCACAAATCAACATCCGAAAAGAAAAAAGTCACGACACAGAATCACAAAGAAGATTTCAAAAATCAAGGATATAAATAGAAGTAACCCCCTGTAAAAACGTTTGTCTAACTTGATGAAACAACTTCACAAAGTTTTCTTACTCGTCGTTCTTATCCTTAACCACTTTGTCCTCTTACAGCAACACGACGAATAAACGTGCTAAAAGTTCACTGGTTAGTTCAATAAGTGAAGTTTTCATTGCCATTGAAACTGTGACATTGAATCTCACGTCGATTCGCATCGGGAGAGTTTACTAACAAAAACTTAATTATAAATTCCATTAATAGCACCTGCACATCCGGCGAAAACTTGAAACTGTGATTATCTCGTCTCTCTCCCGCTATTCTAGAAATCAACTCATCGACGGTGCTACCCAACTGAGTGACTCGAATTAAGTAAGACTCCTGAAAAGCGTCGTGAATTCAAGAGTCACCCACACTCTCTTCGATGGTAATTTTCAATTTACGAGAGTAATCTGATCCGTTTATAGGGCTTGTGGTGGGATAAATGGGACTATTATACAGCCACGGCCTTGCAAAGAGTGAAGTGAGGAAGGAGAATATAAGGGGAAGAAAGTATGGAAAGGAAATAAGGGGGAGTATTAAAGGTCCCCCGGAATAATGAAATTTAAAAACGCTGCAAAAAGTCCGATAGACGTTGGAGGGTGAAAGCTGAAGCTCGCACCACCGATAATTACGGACGTTCAAATAATAATAATAATACAAATTCACTGTTTAACTATTTAAGCTTTGGGAAGAAATTAATCGTAACACTGTTCATCGCACCGAAATTGGATTAGTCAGGATATTTCGACTGCTCCGCGACTGCGGTCACATCTCGTTCAACACATCGATTACATATAAAAAAAGTTATTCATGGAAAATCAACAAACTCCGAAGTAAATATTATTTTGGGAATAAACAAAATCTCGCAAACAATCATCTGGTACAATTTCTGGACGTTCTGGGTAATCTGGATAAACTGTAAGTTTTTAAAATGTTTTGTAATTTGAAAATTCAGAGAACACTAGGTAAATTCCCAGAATATTGAATAATTTATGAATTTCGGATAATATGGGAATTCATGGAACTTGGGGTAATACAGGAACTGTCGATAGTCAGGAAATTCTAGGAACGCTAAATAATCTAGAAATTCTGAAAATTCAGGATAACCTAGGGATTACTCGGAAATGTTGGATTACTGGGAAATATTGGACTACTGAGTAATCTTAAATTACCGGGTAATCTTTTGGATTGCTGGGAAATCTCATTTTTCTAGAACATGACGGATTTCTGGGAATTCTTGGGTTTCAGGAAAAACTCGAATTTTCGAGAAATCTCGAATTTCAGTAAAATCTCGGATTTCAGTGATATCTCGTATTTCAGGGAAATCTCGGACTTCAGGGTAATTTCGAATTTCAGGGTAATCTCGGACGTCAGAGTAATCTCGGATCTCTTTGAAATCAAGGAATTTCTGGGTAATCTAATAATTTCGGACAGTGTGGGATTTCTAGACTATTTGTGAATTTTGGATACTCAGGTTTGGTACTCAGATTGTATAGGTATTCTGGAGTTGACCTGGGATTTCCGCCTATCATGGCGACTAAAAATTCTGGGTAACCTGGGAATTCTAGATGGTCTCGGAATTCTGATGGGGTATTAATAGGGTATCAAAGAAGCAATCATTTATTGAACAAATAAAAACATATAGTAACTATGATAATAACGGGATCATTATAACTTTGCATGCAACACCAAGCAGGATAAGACCAACATATACGACGATAGATATCGCAAGATTACCCTATTCAATAAATATTACGGCCAATAGTATCAGAAAACGAGCAAGGAAAAGAACTTCTTTTTTTCAGAGGAAAGGCAAGAAAAAAAAAACTTCGAAAGAATAAGAAGATGCAAAAAAATTGAAGTTGATCGGACTCATAATAAGCCTGATATTGATACTCGGCACAATTCACATATTTATATCTATTTAAGGACATATTTAGTGCCCTTCCCTTTTCCATTCGTTAGTTGACCTCGGGTCAAAAGACTATTGATTGCTTATTCTGATATCGCTTCCATCTTCCAGTATTTACGCAAAATCTCCGATCTCTCACAGCCTCCGACATAAACACACGCAACGCGATAAAATTGCCCTCCACTCTGAAATATATTCTATCCGGCAGTTCCTCATCCCTTCTGTGCGTAGTAATAGCAAGTGGTTGCTTCGGAATTGCCTGTTTTTGTGTCTTGAGACTGCGCCGGGTGTCCACGATTCCATTTATCACGTTGTCTCCGGGTATACCGGGAGGCGAGAAGAGACAAAAAAAAAGGGGAGAGAAAGAGAGGTCGAGTAAGATAAGGGTGACACGCCAATGAGAATCATCCGGCAAGAGAGGAAGAAAAAAGAGATACACCGTATACGTGTTCCGTCATGAGAATTAAATAGTAATTCTTTCCTCCCGTCCGCCAAGAATTTTATCGCTTTTCATCTCGGCTTTATTTGTTCAATTAACGTCGCTTTTATATTTATATTTTTTATTTTTCCTCATGAAGTGAATTTAAAAGCAAGTTTAAAATGGTTCGTACATTACTTAAAGTTATAAATGCAATCATTTTCTATTTGTGACTTGTATTTTTTACATCCACACTTATTTGTATTATTTTGTGTCATTCGTACGATTAGATTCAATATTTTCGAAAATTTTTAACACTTATACAACCAATATTCGATCCAATACATGGTCATTTTTTGTATGTTAAATCGTGACACCAGTTTTCGAGGCAATAAGCCCTGTTTTCTAAATTTGAGAAGCAGCAGAATTTTTTTGCAAATTTGGTAAATGTACAACTTTGTTTTTTTTTGGTAAAATAAGGAGTGGAAATAAAGTGTTATATTAGAATTGAAGAAAAAAGTTTAACCTTTACAGATTTGCAACAGAAAAAGGTGAAGATTAGAAGTTACACATACAAATTGTCAAACTTACAATTTTTTACTTTTTTTTGTAAAACTGTTACGTCTCACAAACAGTTTTTCGTTGTTTATCAATTAGAATATAATATACAAGGTATCCCACGATACTTTAGCACCTTTTAACTTGCACACGCCACTAATACTAAAACATATTAGCCGCTACAGATACCTCCCGTTCATGGCGCTACGATTACTCACCTCTGACCATGTACCCCTGTACACCCCATCCTATGATCCCAAGACACCCTAATACCATTATCCCAAAACCCTCTTGGATGTCCCACCAATGGGTTACCACTGTTTATTGATTAGAATATAATATTGAATGTATACCTCAACATTTTGACACCTTTTACTTGACACGTGCCACTATCACTGATCCTCGACTTCATGATTCCGCGATTAGTCACTTCTGACTACATACCCCTGTGCACCCCCCAGCTTCTCAGGAAGCTTGTATTCCCTAAAGCACCTGCCGATGACCATTCTTGATCAATAAAACATATTCTTATCCAGGCCGAATTGGGGTATAAAAAGGGCTTGACTCACAAGAACGGCATTTAATAACCATCCAGACTTCGATGTTACTAGTCACTGACTATCTCCGATTCTATCCTCGGCCCCACAGCCAAATATGTTGTATTGTGAGCAAGCGTACCTTAAACTTAAATTGTTTATGAAGTGCAAAATAAGTATAGTCGCAAAACGAAGTTAACTCGAAGACTACAACTTATGTACGAACTGTCAACCCAAACCTTGGAAAAGAGACTCGACGCTAAGAAGGGTTCCAGTCCAAACAACCAGCAGCCCAACAGTTCGCAGTTGCGACGTAACAAAACTAGAAATTGACAATGAAATTTGTGTCAAAATAATAACAAGTTTTTGTAGATACTTGTGGACTTAAACTTTCTGCTAAAACTAAACAAATTTTAATTCAGGTTTTACTGTATGCATAATAAAAATATAAGGACAAAAATCTTAAATCTCGACTAAATAAAAATGTAAAAAAGTAAACATTCTATTTAAAAAACCTCGACTAAAAAATGTTAATCTGCAAAATGAAAAAAAAAAGAAAAATAAACTGCATAAACTTTTTGCTCTTTCTCAATTTTAGCTGAGAGTTTTTTCTGGTCTAAGAAAATATTTTATTATTCTTTGAAGATTACCAATTTTTCAGTCAGTGGTTCTCGCAAAATTCAAATTTTTCTCTGCTCTATTCATTGGTCATAGATTGAATGTACATTTAAGAGCTGTTCTTTAGTAGAGAAGCAAAAGTACGAACTGTTCCTGAAATTTCTGTCAAATTTCTTTGTCAACAGAAACTTTCCGTTAAAACGACACAAATCACAATTTATTTTTTCAATGTGTACATAATGAAAATATTAAGATAAAATTCTTAACGTCCGGCTAAATAAATAAATAAATAAATAAATTCTGTGGAAAACTTAGTCTGAAAAATAGTTAGTATACAAAAATTTCTAAAATATTTGATAAACTGCAAAAAAGTCATCACTCTGTCTCCTAACTTTTTTCCAGCCAATAACATTATTTTTTTTATTTTTCTATATTACAAATTTATCAGTCAGTATGGGTTTTTGCAAACTTTAAATTTGTCTTTGCTCTGTTCATAGATTCAATATTAATTCAAGAACCATCTTTAGTAGAGATGCAACAGTATCGTCTGCTCCTGTTGGATTAACGTTCGATAATTAAATTAGCCGTTGTTATTGGTTAAGAGGCTCTTCCGTTTCGTAGAGGCTGGACCGCAACGGGATGACTCTCGGCATTCTCGAGAGGTATTCGTTGATCGCTATACACAACTCGTCTAATTGCAGTCTCGAGTGAACCACTTTGGACTCGTGGCTGGTCCAGCGCTGCAGCTTCGAGACACGATTAATTCAGTAATAAATATTCCCGGATTAATAGTTAGCCCGCCATAGTGACTATAACATCCTCTTTTCGCTAACAATGCCCGAAGAAGAAACTAACGGCTACCGGAGCATAAAGCTTCCAGCCACTTGACATTTCAATTTGTCGTTCACCTCGCACTGGAGATATCGAATTATTGCAACAGTTCGTCCAATTGATGCTTACCAGAGAACCAATGAAAAATCCTTAAAGAAAAAGTGTCTGCACTCGTCAAGCATTTTTCACCAAAGTTGAGTATTTTTTCTAGGTTTTCTGAACTCTCTAAATTCTCTAAAAATTTGAATGTCTTTTTAATATTAGATAGACAGATAGATTTGTGTGTTGCTGCAATTCGCATTAAGCTTTCAGTTTATGTAACTTTAAAAAAATATTATTCGCACTACATTATATTGTAGATTTTAAAATATTAATATTATAAATACACTCCGCGCTTCACGCGCCGAACCCCGTATCACAATAATTGTAAATTTTCCTTTTGCAGTTTTCTAGATTTTGTAAATTTGATCTATTCTTTAGAGGGGTTCTTATTGGGGGCTTAGAAAAATCAATATTCTACAATAGACCCCTTTATCCAGGTCCGGATTTTCTGAGTCCCTCCTGTGAGCCCACCTCCAGGCCAGGATTTTAATAATCCCGCAATACCCGCCCTCCTTTCAGGCTGGTATTTCTCTAACCTCCGCGAAACCGACCTCGGGACCAGGATTTTTCCAGGCTCCAAAATTTGTCTACGTCCTCCCTACGAGCCCCCCCTCCGAGCTAGGATTATTCATAGTCCCACAATATCTCCTCTTCCAGGCCAGAATTTTTTCAAGTCTCCCTATGGGCACATCCCTCCAGTCCAGAATTATTCTAAATCCTCCCCATGAGCCCCTCTCCAGGCCAGGATTTTCCTAACTCCTCCCTATAAGCCACCTCCATGCTAGGATTTATCTGAGCCCTGGCATCCCACTATGAGTACCTCTCCAGGCCAGGATTTTTTGGGGATCCTAGCCTGAAGCGGGGTCTTGTGGGATGCATGTATCGCGGGATTTAGAAAAATTCAGGCTCGAAGGGGACTTAGAAAAATTCGAACTTGGTGACTCACGGGGGGGGGGGGGGGGGGGGGTAGTAGAAAAGTTCTTACCTGAACGAGAACATGGAGAACTTAACAAAAATTCGGGTTTAGGGGCTCAAGGGGGGACTTAGAGAAATCCGGGTCTGGGGTATCAGGATTATTTAAATGTTAATACGTTTGTTATAACCGGTACAATGGTCTAGTGGTTAGCGTACTCGCCCCTAGACCAGACGACCGTTAGGTCGCGGATTCGAGTCCCGGTGCTGTAGTTCTCGCTGGCGTGAAAAACATTGGAGGTGACGCAGCTCCAGATATACAGGGCGACATGCGTATCTGTAATCCAATGTTTACACCCATCGAGACGCGTACTGGCTCCGGCAACGTGAAGCAAACTCAAGACCGACTGTATCGGTACAGGTTTTTCCATAGTTTCCCTGGGTCCACTGGCGAGTGCGATACATTAAGGGGTAAGTTGAGTACGGACGCATCTCGGGAGGGATTTAGAAGAAATTGGGGGTGAAGGAAAGTAGGTGGAGTTGGGGACAATAAAAGGGGAAGAACCCCGTATGGTGGAACACATATAAAAAAAAATACATTTGTTATTTCTATTATTTGCTAAAGTATAGAAGAGTACAGCAAGTACGTTACATAATTTAAAAAAGCCTAGCATAGCAGATTTTGTTGTACGAAGTTGTGGCTACTTGAGGATTTAATTAAAAAGCAATTTTGTTCACTTTACATGGATGCCGTGTAAGTACTTTTAATTGCATATCAAAAATCGTTCTGAACAGATTGTAGAAAATTTATTTATAACAAGCTATAACCCACCAACCAAATCGAACTTGTTAGAAACAACAACTTTTGTGGTTTACACTGTTAATTTTATTCTGCATTACTTATATTTGCTATGCACAACTCTAAAGAACACCCTTTTTTTTTTTTTTTTTTTTTTCATAAAATGTATTCTGTGACAGTTTATTTTAGGTCATATTATACCGTTACAGCAACGAATGACTGATACGAACATTTTTTGAAATATAAATTCTATGATTTTTTTCGATCGTATATGTGTTTTTTTATAAAATAAACCTTGACTTTTAATTTTTTTTAACTATAAATTGTGATGTTTCTTGAAACTTTTTATTAGGGAATTTCACTAAATTTTGAAGATTCAACAACAAATGTTATTAAAAACGAATAAAAAATCATATTTCGTCTCCCAATCCCAAGTATGATTATAAGTAACTAACCATTACTTTCTACAAGTAACGGGCTCTGGCGACCAAAATTGATAAAAATTCTGCGCATTTACCAACATTTCTAAAAAAAAGAATTTCTCAATTTCAAGAAAATTATTTTTTAAATCATGTGGAAAAAATTAGAGAATTTATTTCATATACAAAAAATTAAGTTTTCAATCGAACTTCTTGAACAATTTCTTGTCTCTTTTCACTAATTTATTAATAATTTTTTAGCATTACAATAATTAAAAAGCGAATGTCCGTGATGTAAAATGATGATACCCAAATTCTGATCAAATAAAACTTTTTATTCATAATATTATAATCTGTGTCGTCATGATTTTTAATTAGGTCACATCTAAAGCTAACCCCTTTTTCTTTCGAGAACGACAAGATAAAGGAAAAGTCAGAATAAATGCTCTTAATCAATCAATCTCGTTCCCTCGTAGTAATAAACAGATTATTTCGAACTGAGATATTAATATTTATCTCCCAATCTTCAATCAATTTAATGTCAGCTATTGTGATCTTGTACGTCAGAGCTCCTCTCGAAACTGATCAAAGTAATTGTCCGAGTCGACTGAAAAGATAATCCTTCATTCGTCGCTCGATGGATTGATTTATCAATCCTCAGCAAAAGAGGCCAATTATCAATTAAATTAAAAGTACCTGCTAAGAGCTTTTGATCTCGTTTAGAATAGACTTCGTACTTGTTGGGTCCAACGTCTATTTTCCCTGCTGTGTGGGAGGCACCATAATCAGGTCAATGGGTTGTATCGATCAATATCGAGCTGCTATCATGCATTTAAAAAAAAAGAAAAAAAAATACAATAAAAACACAAAGCATTGTAACGCAGACACTTTTTTTGAACATCTTTTGGTCACATATACGTTGTAATTTTGTTTAGAATTTACAAAACACAATCCTTATATTGTAAACTCGATCAATTCATAATTCTTTCGACTTTTAACTTTGTTTTTGCTCTTTTTGCAAAAACATATTGCCCGCTAGTATCCAAATTTTGTTGGTTTGTTAAACTAGTAAAAAAAAATTAAGGAAAAAATATAAATTAAAAAGACGAATGAGTGTAAGACATTTTAATTTTTTTGTTAGATCCATTCAGTAAAAAGAAACAAATTTTAGATTTAACTACTGAATTCGAGATTGATAAAACATTTGTGTAAAATAAAAATTTGTTCTCAGTGATGCATATTTTACAAAAATAGCCAAAGAAAAATTATTCTCAATTTTATTTAAAAAAAATAGTAATCTCAATTATGTATTTATATTCGAGGTACTATGGCTGACCAATGGCGGACATGATCTACTTAGAATAATCGAATCCGGTATTTTCTTTTGAAATGATTGTAAAAATATTCATCAAAAATGTTACGCTTCCCTGGAAATTTTCTCTCAAATGTTTGGTCATCCTCAAATTATCGTAAAACGACTTATAAAACATCAATGAAAATAATTTAATTTACTGATTTTTAAGGCACCCAGATTGTTAAAAAAAAAACAATTATTTGTAGTTGTGCTCATACGCAGAGAATGGAGTAATTTGTTACTTTCATTTTTCTCGATTTTGTACACGAGAGCTTGTTCCGTTATGTGCTGCCGCATTTCCTTTCCTTTGTAGTTCTCTTCTATCACACGTTGCACTTCGCTGTAAATCTCCCTATCTTTGGGTCCAATGAACACATAGCTTGCTGCAACACATCCAATATCCTGAATAGCGATTCTCCAGTTTATCGCGATTTTCTCATCTTGTCAGATTGTCAATCGCATTCCTGCGAGGAGTGTTTCACAAAGTGAATATGCGACTTCGAAGCGTGCACTATACGTAACTACACTGAATTTCGATTCCATCAGCAGCGAAGTGCAATGTGCATTTTACGAAACGGGTAACGTTTTGACAACAATTTGCTGGCCTACATTTTACTTTTTATTTGTTTTATTCTTATTCTTTTTATTTTATTGCATTAAGGAAAGATTAATTTTTTTCATAATTTATTCTTCGAAGTGATGACAATAAAAGTGAAACTACATTTTTTATAACTTACTAAATAAAATTTGTATATTTCTTCAATATGTTTTCGTTTAATTTTCAATTGTAAGAAAATTGTCGAATTTATAAACAAACAAAAATTACCTTCAATTGAACCAATTCACTATTTTTTTTGTCTTCCAACGTTGTCTTTGTATTTTTAATAAAAACTTACTGTTCACGATCACAATTTTTGTTGTTAACTATACTAAGAAAAAGTTGCAAAGTAAAATTGTGCACATTCCTTCCTCATATAGAATTTGTTAATATTATAAAAGTTGTTCTTTACAGCTTAAAGGAGGTAGCTTTGTGAAAAATGGTAATGCTCAAAGTTCTTCTTTACAACTTCTATCATTTTAACAAATTCTATATGAGGAAGCAATGTGCAAAGTGCTACTTTGCAACTTTTTGTTATTGGAGATCGTAGTTTATTCGTATGTTTGATAAACTTCATTATGAACTTCTAAGGAAACTAGAACGAAATTGTACATTTTTTTTTAAATTTAAAATGGCGTTAAATCCGAACCCCTTTACCGATTTTGTTGAAATTCAATACCAAACAAGATTGAACGTATCCGCACTTATGATGAACTATTTAGCACAATTGTCGAACTTTTACGAAAGTTAGAGACATCACGCGACATCAAAAGACGCGGTAGCGTCTCGAGACAAGTACATTTACCCTACTATACTGAACGAAAACAAGACGCTCCAAGACTCTCTTACAGGAGAAACGCATTTTAGCCGGTCACTCTTTTTTCGAAAAATTAAAAATTCTATATAATCGGTATGTCTGGATACACTTTGTTAATAATCACATCAATCAAAGAGGAGTTACTGCTTTACTTACGTGCAAAATTTCAGCTCGTTACATAGTGCCGTTCGTGAGTTATGGATGTTTGAATTTTCTGTTCTGGTAACGCACACTTTTCTCGACGTTTTGGACCATTATGAGTGTCCTGACATGAAAATCATGAAAAGATTTGTTTTCATGAAAACAAACCTCTCTCTATGAGAAAGCAGAAAAGTTCAAATTTCAAACGTATTTCTTACAGTGTATAACATTTGTATATCATTTTTCCAGCTGTGTGTGAAAACTACTAATACAATTAATTATTTGCCAACAGTTGTACTCTTTTTATTTGAGCAAAAGTACAAAATTTAACGCTACACCTTGCACAATTTGCGTGAACTCAAGCATATAAGTCTTAGCAACAAAATGAACATAAGACTTTATTTCATCACTTAGTCCTCTTTTTAACACCCGAGTGACCGCAGAACAAAAACACGAGATCTATGCTTTTAGTGTCGACGAAAAGATCTCACCTCATGTTTTTGTCATTGATGCTATAGTCAGAACCGCAAAAAATCTCTTGACAAGTTTTGTTACAACGCTTCTATGATAGTGATCATTAGTTTTGGTCCATGAATTTCTGATATGCGTAGTGTTTTCATAAAGATAGACTTTCAAGAAAGTTATGAAATTTTTTTTCGTAAATATCGAATTGATTGAGTAATTGATTAAGTGTTCGTAACTTCACATCACTTCGACTGATCAGCTGGGTTATGAGTACCATTGTCTAACGTCAGAGGGCTACACAACGAATTGCATGAACTGATTTGTCGCGCGGCAGAATAACACATAAGATTAGATAAAAATACCTTTATAATATTTTTAAAACTACTCACCGAAATTAGGATTATCCTCTCTTAAAAAAGAAATGGCCTAAATATCTCGAAATGTATTGAAATCGTGAAGCAATTTTATAAGCCTGTTGATTGGTCGGTATGTAGCATAGCCAACTTCACTCGTCTGTCATGGACGGCGCTGCAGGTCATATGGACCGCGTGCGCAGCGCGTTCGATATATGGCGGCCAAATTGAATCGCAGATCTTTTGACGTGTATAATGGCTTTCTATTTGCATAGCAAATGTGTTTACAATACAATACTATGCGGCTCTTAAATAAGTCTACAGTTTGCAGGCAAAATAATCAATACGGAGCGCGCACAGCGCGGACGTTGTTGCTAGTAGTAAATAAAAAATAGTTAATTAGGTTACCAATCGCTTATCATGGTCGGAAGTTTTCTTTGTTATTGAGTATTGAAGCATATTTTCTGGGCCTTTGGTGTTTACACTTAAGTAACATTGTATTTTCGTGTATACACCGAAAAATCAGAGAAATATAGTGCCGTCTGTACCACGGCACGGGATTTCCGCAGTTTTTCCGTGTCCACGGCGAATGCGGTACAGCGTAGCTAAGTGGGCTGCGGACGCATCGGAAGTTAGGTTAGTTTAGTGAAGTGCCGGTAGGTAGTAATAGAAGGAAGGGCGGGAAGGGTCGTAGAAACCCGAAAGGGTGTACGCTGGAATACGGAAAATAAAAAACTAAAAATACTAAACTGTGTGTGAAAAATGTGATAAATCTTCCGACTTTAATATGGGAATGGTTATTTATTATTTCGAAATTTTTGGTTATCCGATTTGTTAATTCACCTTTTATTATTCACACATAGGGTCATTCTTCGGATACCCAACATACTTATGGACCTCGCAGTCTTCGATCGCCTTAAACACGACATTCGTTTAGATATGTCAAGCAAGAGGACACTGAATTTTTTCAGATTTTTAAATTTACATTTCTGGCTCTGTTCCACTTATTGATTTTTGTCAATTTTTCAAAATTCTATTAATCTTTTTTTTTATCAGCATGTAAACGTTGATTTAAAGAAATTCCAGTTGGAGTACTTTTTTTCGTGAAAAATTCTCAACTTTTCAATGGAAATATTGCTGATCCAATTCATCGTTTGATATAATTATGGGACGTTTGATATAAGCCGTTTTTTCGTTATGAGCGTATAGTTTCAGACTAACAAGAATATTATTTTTCGGATTCCTTTCAATGTTTTACCTTCTAGGTGACGTTTTTAGACTGGGGTGAGGTATAGTTTATATGGGGTTAGCCGAGAGTGTATGTAAAACATTTTATATAAAATAATTTTGGAGATTTGTTTGTCTTAAATATCAAAATATTCCGACTATATATAAAGAAATAGATTATTTACAATTTAGAATTTTGATTTTTTGTCAAATCCGTTATTTTAACTTCTTATTTTAGTCGAGAGTTCGAAAATGTTTGTAACACATTGCCTTAATATCAATAGCAATGCATCATTATTGCATTCATAGAAATAGGGTCGTTTTAGTTAATCACCGATACGGAAAATTCCTTTTTTTTCTTAAATTTGTTTCCTAAATGTTATTGATCGATTTGATCCATATAAACACATAATTTACCCGAAGTGTAATGGCGAATATTTACTATCGCATAATTCGGTAAATTATTATCTGATTATAAAGCAAACACTTATTTTCAGTAGTACTATAAGTTTATTCAACGAACAGGAGGGGCTATTAACAAATATTATAATACAAACATAAAAATCAACTCAACAATGTGTCTATGTTTTTCCTTTGAGGCAGTCGTCAATAAATATATTCAAGTTTCGCGATTTAGTAGCCATGTCCATGTCCATGATGTCCGTGGTGTTCATGACCATGACCACCATAAGTTCCTCCGGAGTGATCGTTGCCACCGGAGTTATGTACATGAGCGAAAAATCCTCCATGAGGATCGGCGTGGTACTTGACGGTTCTTACATTGCCACCGGGCTCCTTGATAGTGTATTCACCGGCAACGTTCTTTCCTATTATTACAAAAAAAAAAAAATTATGTAGTACGCAATGTTTGAAAATTACTTCAGCAATACTATCAAACTTTCATGCAATACGAAATTTTTCTTAAATCTATGAAAACGATATTGCAAAATATTTATTTCTTTTATTTCCAATTAGACATCTTTTTATGTTCATAAAATGAATTCAATATTCCATTCCATTAATATTTCTGAAACATTGTGGATAATTTGTTTCCAGAAATATTTCATCAAAACACTTTAAGAATTATTTATAAATGATTTGGGGATATTTCGAGAAAAATGTCCGCTAGATGGCTAATTGAGAAACTGTTTCTCATACGCGATTTGTCAGCTCAGATGGATTTAAAAAAAAATGTTTGCAATATTTAAAATATATTTATGAAACGATTCACATTACTATAAAAAGAGCCTGTATTATCCTCGTTTTAGATTCAAATTTACTTGATCAGGAAAATTTTGTCATTTCTTTTCGAACCCATCCCATTAAACGAAAAATAGTTATCGTGTACATGCTCGTTAGAGAGGGCTCTTAAATTATTTCTCAGACTAAACTTTGCCAAGAAAATTCAAATCTATTTCATAATAATTAAAATTGCTATCCTTACAATAAAATTATTATAAATAAACGTATGTGAATACACAGGTCGAATCGGTATGATAATACAATGAAATGCTCTATATATAAAATCTGTTTCATCGCTCTCCACATTTACGTTGAAAAAAAAAACCAGCAACGCCTAAAACTCGTATTCTCATGTCGGTAACAATCTATTCATCGTAATGCAATTTATATTCCAATCTCTAGTATCATATCGAAATTTTCTTGGCTAAGGTAATTATGGGACGTTTGATATAATTTTCGGTGCAAGTGTCAAATGACATTGATTGATTACTTGAAAAGCAGATTACCATCTCTGTGCTCCTTTTGGCCGTGATAATCTCCGGTGTGATGATCCTCGACGCCGTAAGCGAATTCGTACTTGGGATGAGCAACGTAATCGACATGGTGGTGGCCATGCTTATCGTGAACGACAACCTCATGACCAGGACCCTCGACCGGTCCGTGATGGTGAACGAAGCTGTGAGCATGACCCGCCGACGAATACTCGACACCCACAAGTGCCAGTAACCCCACAACTGCGATCAACTGTGTCGTCGATGAGGCGAACACGTATTAGTGAAGACAACGAGATCGACGACAAAAGTTTGGAAAAAAAAACAAAAAGTTAACGAATGATGAAGAAATAAAATCTCTTTACAGGCATTTCTCTAATTGTTATTATTTTCCAAGTTTTCGAGATTTTTATTTTCCTTTCAGTATTATTTCTTTCTGCTCTAGCAAGCAAGTGCGCATCCAGCACTCATGGAAA
Source organism: Perithous albicinctus (assembly GCA_964016905.1). Classification (NCBI taxonomy): domain Eukaryota; kingdom Metazoa; phylum Arthropoda; class Insecta; order Hymenoptera; family Ichneumonidae; genus Perithous; species Perithous albicinctus. The sequence goes on from OZ024697.1 coordinate 6,739,328, forward strand.
TTCAAACTTTTATGGTTTTTATTAAAGTACGTTGCATAAACTTGAAAGATAACGAGATCGAGTCTAGGAGAGTCTGAAGGGTGCAACGATAAATGAAAAAGGAAATATTCTTTCAGGATTCTACATCCCGAAACAGTCGGTTTCAAGTGTTCAAATGAAATTGTTCTTTTCTTCATATACAATGAAAAAAAGGTATTCGTAAAGTATGTTTAAAGTATATTAAAAAATGTATAATTTTGTGTGGGAAAATATTTTGATATATTTTACATACAGTATTAAATACATATAGTATTTTTTAATTTTCTGATGTAATAATAATGAAAAAGGACAATCGAAAAATGTATTTAAGACATAGTTAAAAAATGCGATTCTTGTGTAAAGAAATATATACATTATGTATTTTATATATATTATTAAAAACATGATTTTTCGTAAACAATATATCTAATGAGGGTGAACAAGTGCTTATACGTATTTTTTTAAAGTCGTTTAACGTATCTAGAACATTTACAAAATATATCGAATTATGAGATTTTTAAATCTCATATTTCACCCAAAACTAAATACGGATTTTAAAAAAAATTGCAACATAATTTTTCAACTCACTTTATAATTTTAAAAGATCTTAGTGATCCAGAATCAATTTAACTGAATTTTTATTATTATATACGTAAACTATGAAAAAATGACAATTCATATTCTTTTATACTTTTGATCGGGTTATTCAATTTTAAAAAATGAATCACTCTTAATGTAATGTAATTTTTAATTTAAAGAAATGTTCAACGTCACCCAAAAATTATGGATTTTTAAAACGAAAGACATTATAATTTTACAAAATTTAAAGATTTTTTAAAAGTTCTATATAATTAAGGTTACATTTTTTTGTAGAATAACCCGACCGAACCCATCGAAAATATTTGATGCTATTGTGCCTATTTTAGTTTATAATCAACACAAAATCAGAAATGTTTCGAATTTAAAACAAAATCCAGATGTTTTCTTGCGAAGAACAGAATTTTTTTATTCTTCTCAAAAATACGTGAAGCGACTGCGACTGAGAATTATCTCAATCGCTGAGATAATTGTCAGCGACTGTCCACATTTATTGCTTCAAAAAAAAACCAAAGACCTACACTTTACGATAAACATTTTTTATGTGCAACATTTCATTTTCATTACACAGCAAAACCAAAAAAAAACATTCAATTCCGACAATGAGTGAAATATACGATTAAAATTTAAAAAATTATTTTCACACATTCTTGAGAGTCTAACATTTTTTTTTTTAAATGTATGAACAATATTTCACGGTAACTCGAAACTGTTTAAAAACAATTAAAAAGTGACACTGTACAAAATGTTTAAAAAAAAAAATTTAATTCTGAATGGGTTACGAGATGAAAAAATCTGAAATAAATTGTAGACATTCTTGACACTATAGACAACTTAACAAAATAAATGTATGATCACTTTTTAAGATAACTCAAAACTAGGCTCACTTCCTATGCCTAATATGTTGTATATATAGTTTTTTTCACAGAGCACAATTTCACGATTACATGTTTGGTACTGTACGAACCTTAAAAGCCATTTCTGCTAGATTCTGATAGCTGGTTGCTAACTGTTTTCCCGAATGAGAATGATACACCTGTCGATATCGTTGGGACTTTTATACTATAAGCTGAATTTGCCCCCTCGGTTCGCCTTGATCGAAACAGAGGGGCAATTATTGGTAGGAATTACGCCATATAGTATTACGTCGCTTTTTGAAACGAGAAGGCGTGTAGATTTGATCATCGAACGAGAGACAATATAGTTATAAATACACGATTTTACACAATGAACTAAGTTCTATCTTATGGACTTGATTATGTGACAAAAAAAAATGTAAAGGTGGACCAATCGATTTCCTATGCACAAGTGTCGCATTCCGATATGACAGCAAAACGACGTAACAGTGTATATAACATGGCATGTTTAACGATTGTGTATAGAAGCACACGTACGCTTCACAGATTTCACGTCGCTCTGCCTGTAGAACTTGTGTCTCTTTTACTCTCTTCTAGAGAGACGAGAAGACGAAAAAAAAGGGAAGGAAAAAAAAGCGGTAACGAAAAGAAAGATATTGTTGATCGAGACAGCGCAGAGGCTGTCGTCCGTGTATGTAGAAAAAGTGAATTCATCGAGGAAGGGGATCGAGAGTGAGCTCGGGTCTTTTGCTCTTTTGGGAAAACTATTTCAACCGTCATTACGTAGAATTTTGTCCTTTTCTACTAATCATTTTCTTCATTGTATTTCACATACGGCACGTAATTTTGCCTGATAGCTGCATTGATTTTCTTTTTCTATACGGAGAGCGAAGAATGTGACGGTATAATTAACATATATTATGCATTTGTAGTATATGAGGACTACATATAGAGTTGCCGGATTGTTAGACAATAATCGATTTGGAATGTAGCGCAGTTAATCAATTCAACCATAAATCAAGTATGAAAAAATCGATCCACCAAAAATTGATTTCTTTTCAAATTATTCAACACAGAATCTATGAAATTTAATATCACTTAATTGAAATATTATTTTTTCCAAGAAATTCTTGTCTCTTCAATGTCACTTTTTTTAAGTACTCAATATACTCTTTAATACATTTTTTTGTTTTTTGCTTCCTCATAGAGGAAGCTTCGTTTTCGTGAAATTTTTTTTTTTTTTCGGGATTTTCATGTCATGACACTCTAAATGGTCCAAAACGCTGAGAAAAGTGGTTTACAACAAATTTCTGGATGGATGCGCTGCGTGCGTACTCATTCGAAATTCAAACCTACATATCTCAAGAACAGCTTTAACAATCGAGCTGAAATCAGCTTTGTTTATAAAAAGTTTCAAGAAAATTCAAAACTATGTTCAAACTTGATATAACTTTGCAATTTTCGAAAAATATACGCGCTCTAGCTGCCGCTAATTTTTTAGCTATCGAGCTAAATAATTCTTTACAAATACAGCTATATTAAAGTAGGATCTATATTGAATTTGGAATGAATCGACAAATAGTTTCGTTGTTCTCGGAATTTTTAATTAAAAAAAAAAATCATTTTGCTCGAACTCACGTCAAATCTTAACAAATGAACTGAAAGTTTCAACAGACGAAAAATAACATTAAACGCTGCTATGTACCAAATTTGGTGATGATCGGTAAAGCAGTTCGAATAGTACGTGAGTTTTAATTTTTTTTTAAATTAACGTTTTGTTATAACTCAGGTCATCTGACAAGGAATGAATTTTATTCTTACGAAACTTTTTATAACTGAAAAATACAGAATACAGATATTCACCGTTGCTATGTACCATAAATTTGATGACAATCCGTAAATGGGTTCTAATTTTGGGGGGATTCGAATTTTTTATCTTGACAGATTATAGTTTAGAAAGATATCATAAAGTGAACTAAAACTGTAAATACGTGTACAATTTTTTTTATTGCATTGGTTCATTAATTAATTAATATTTATAAATAAGCTTCCTCACAGAGGTGGCTTTGTGAAAGATCGGAATTAATGAGGAAGCCAAGTGCAAAGTTCTACTTTGTAACTTTTTTGTTTTTGTGAAATATGAATATGAAGCCCAGATAACATTTTTCAATATATTTATTTAGATCTTATTTTTACATAACAAGAAAACAGCAAAATATATTTAAAAATTTAATGTCGAATTATTATTTCAGCGAAAAGATAACTTTTTTTAAAATCATTATTTCGTGCTGCCTTTGCTAATTCAATTGACTAAATTAATCTTGTACCTTATTAGACCGATTCTTCGATGAATCGATTTAAAAATTACATCCCTGTTACTATACGTAGCATAGAAGAGAAATATTTACAATATTTTTTTAACTCGTGCACAGAAAGTCCCGCTTTCCGAGACTATAGAGGGTGGCGAAAGTGACGCATTTCCATAGGCCGTAAAAAAATGTCCTGCACATGCGCATATCAGCTAAATTTTTTTTCTACACGCTCCCGTCATTTTTCCACACAGCAGACGAACCAGCTTTGAGATTAGGGACTCTTTCCGCTCACCTTCGCCGCCCTCTGCAATCTCGAAAAGCGGAAGGTTCCGTTCATTCGTTAAGAAAAGCACGGTGTGTAACTAGTGCCAAAATTGGCGATTGTGGCTCGAGCGAAACCTCGCACTCACAATAATTGCCAACTTTCGGCACTGGTTGCACAATGTACTATAATTCAATTAAAATATCGTTACAATTTTATGATCGAATATTGAACAACACTTAATTGGAAAAAGTGTTTCTACAACTTTCATTTTATCAAAGGTTATTGTTGAAAACTAAAAAAATTAGATCATTTCAGAAATATTTTAGAATCATTTGTGGTATAAGATTCTGCTTTTCCTTATTTCGATAATATATCGGAATGTTTCGTATGAATGATATTAATAGGTAGATTTATATCTTGGCAGTTTTATCCTATTTTATCTAATACAGTTCTTAAGCAACTAAGTAGATTCTATACAGTTTGTTGTCATTGATTTTTTGTTACATGAATCACATATACTCTGACTGTTTTGCTTCCATATAGAGGAAGCATTGTTTTCGTGAATTTTTTTTTTTTCGAAATTTTCATGTCAGGACACTCACAACGTTCAGAAAAGTGATTTAGAAGAGTGTACGTGTGCGTGTGAGTGTACGCAAATTGCGTTGTTAGCACGATACTGTCATAATTTTAGATATATCTTCTTCAAATTTGGCACGCTGTCATACAACAAGTGGGCTGAATCATCATACAGAAACTTTTGGGATTATATTTTATGCGAATCGATAGAAAAATTTTACAAAATTGTCAACATCTTGAAAAAATTGTTTTCACGCTATAACTTTTGTAAATTAACAGATATCGTGCAGAAATTTTGTACATAAATGGACTAATATTAAATTATATGATCTGTACCAAATTTGGCAAGAATTGATAGAGTGCTTCTAATTTTATTGTAATGTCAATTTTTTCCAAAATATCTGTAAATATGTACTCATGTAAATTCTGAGATATCCGACTGAAATTGTTGACGTGACTTTGTGATTATTGATTATCAAAGATGAATTTGGTATAAGAAACGGTCGCAGATTTAAATCAAACTTGATACATAAGTGGATTGTCTCAAAACATGGTTTGGTTTTAAATTTAACGCAGAACGATCGAACGGTTCTAATTTTACGACATATTGCATTTTTTTTAAACGCTTTAAAGTTCTTTAGAGCGTCTTTGACAAAGCCTGTTTTTTACAAAGCTTCCTCTATGAGGAAGCCAAAATTCATCAACATACTTCCTCATAGAGGTAGCTTTGTAAAACAAAGACTTTGTCAAAGATACTAAATAATGAGGAAGCAATTTGCAAGGATCAATGGCACTGGTATCCATGTAATTCAAAGTAACCCCGTAATATTAAATTTAATGAAATATACTATTTCCATATCATTCCGAAGAGCGTAAATATTTCAGATTACTCTGGGAGTGAATTCATGGAAATGTATTTAATACGTTGGAACTAATATGCGCCATCTGCAATGCTGCCGTGAAAGGTTGAAATTCACCGTGAAATATTTGTCGTCGTCGGTTCGCGAATATTCTTCATAATTAGAACAGATTTGTACCACTGGAGATATGAGTAGTAGTATGACGTTGCGAGAGGTACTACCGAGAGCTAAAGATAAATTCGCGTGTGGCAGCGTTAATAAGCTCCTGAACTGGAACAACATCCAAGAGGAGTTTCACGAATTTGCAACTGGAAATAAGGTTAGGCGAGTCAGAGAGAGTGAGAGAATATATGTCGGTAACTACGTACAGGATTTAAGCCACGTTATCCTCAAGTTTCAGCTGCATCACAGCGTAACATTGCCAACCAACGTGTACACGTACATTTTGTTCCTTGATGTCATTTCGACTCCGTCGCTAAAGTCTCTCTCATTATGCATTGTTTGTTCAACACTAATTGTACATCATGAAAACATTCGTAACAAAAACACTGTTAAAATACAAAGGAAATTTCATGAGAATAATAATCGTTGAAATTAGTGCGGTCCTTTTACGAATGGACATTTGTGAACTTTGACGGATACGATTTTGTCAACTTTGGGGGGGGTTATCCTTTTCCATTGAATGACATCATCAATACCAACCTATATCAAATATTCGTGATTTTGAAGTCGATACTACGTAATGATTCTGAGGTTTCGAATTGTTGGTTAAGCATAATAGTGATCTAGAACCCGTTTGGAATCGATAAATGTAAAATATCATCCTTATTTGAGGATATTATATCAGCGCAAGAAATATTTGGCAGCTCCACGTCAACTTTTTAAAAATTCGTGTTTCGAGGTTGGAAGCCGGTAGGCGTCGGTAGCTCGCTGTGAAAGTCGCGCGATACTTCGTGTGGCCGAGAGAGGTTAGGATGTCGACTTTCGAAAGTATTCCGAGCGATTCGGATAATAAGTCTAAAAAATATCATTGAAAAGGACTATATTTCATCAGTGTATATAATCACTTGGGTTGGTTTGTCGAGAGAATTAAAAAAATGGACCTCTATGCTCTATTCATTAATCTCGGCTTCCTCAGAGAGGAAGCTTTGTGAAAAATGGAAGCTAATGAGGAAGCAACGTCGAAAGTTAGACTCTGCATCCTGTTTAATTTTAAGTAGCACTTTTTATTTGTTTAAGTTTTGTTGTGTGTGTGTGTGTATGTATTTTTGTACGAAATCACAGTAACTCAAGAGTCAATACTCCGCTTATTTAGAAATTTTCATCGTCACCTCTAAATTTTTGTCGCAATTACTGATCCAACAACACAACAAAATTAAACCCGTCCACTCGAAATTTTTCGAAATTTAAGAAATTCTGTCAAATCTGTATGTGTTGATATCTCTTGTAAGAAATTTCAGTAAGTCAAGATGAGTTAACACACCACTTGTGTGCCAAATTTCAGCTCGATACATTAGTTGATTCTGTCTAATAATTCACGTGTTATGGTAATATGAATTTTAGGCCTTTGATCACGGACGCATGCACACACGCAAATATGTATACATTCGGAAATCTTTTCTAAACCACTTTTCTCGACGTTTCAGATCATTTTGTGTGTTTTGATATGAAAATCTACAAAAAGAACTTTTTCATAAAAACAAAGCTTCCTCTACGAGATGTCTCGTGAGCTTACCGAACCCCGACCGACCGAAAACCAATGGTTGGTTGGTGTATTATGCCAACCCTAACCCGATTTTTGAGGTCAATTTACAGTTGGAACTCCTAACCACGTTTCAACCGTTATACATAATTCTGTGATGATTGATGTATAGTTGGATTTTCGTGAACCAACCTTATTCCAACTGTCATAGAATATATATCAAAGGTTGATTATTGGTTGGTTTTTCGTAAACCAACTATTTTCCGACTATCATAAAATAATTATCGCAGTTTACGGTTTGTTTTTTTTGGAAACCAATCATTTTCCAACTGTCGTAAAATGAAGATTAAAGGTTGATTTACGGTATGCTTTTTGTAAACTAACCGAAAAATGTCGGTTGGATTTTCAGTTGAAATAACGCACTAACGTACAGTTGGTTTTGGGTTGAATCGAAATAAATCAACCTAAATTCCACCTTGAATCAATCTTATTGACTTATTGACTTCCAACCATAAACCAAGTAAAAAGCAACCACTTCAATTGGGGTTGGATAAGTACACAAGGGAAAGCAGAAGTAGGAATACTGTATACGTGTTTAATTTGAATTACGCAGGCTTCACATTTATCGCTTCTGCTACTCTCGAAGAAATGCGGCGTGGCCAGATTTCTAGGTAACCATCTCGTCTCACCTCATTTTTCCGACGATTTGGCTCATATTTATCGTCACTTCTCTACAATTTTCGTTACAACCATAAATGTTTTTAAGTATATAATAAGGATCCTCGTACCCTATTAAAAATAATATCTGTTTTTCGTAGTGCTGTTATTAATTACACCCAGTGTTGTACAGTGATTACACGGAAGATATAAGTGAGTAGGTCTAATGAGAGCGACGATTCCTCGCGCCGTATGACCCATATATTTTCGTTACGATTGGTGTTAACTGACCCATTTAATATCTCGAAAAAGAAGATTGTAATAGGACTCAATTTTTTTCAAGGCAATGCAGAAACTTTCAATTTACAAGCGGTATAAATTGCGGAAACCTGTCATTATTTTGAAAAACGCGGTCAACAACCTTAAGATGATGTGTGACATGTCGTTTGTTTCACTCAGATTACTATAAGAGCGACAGATATAGCTCTTTCTTTCCGAAGTGTTATTCTCCGTCACGCTTGACTTTTCGGATAAAACGCGAGAAGTACTGACCGCGTCTGACAAGTGTGCAGTCACTACTTCTCGTCATTTTTGGCCCGAAAGATCAATCGTGATCAAGAACAACGCTTTACAGATTTTGTTTTTGTCACTACTTCTCGTCATTTTTGGCCTGAAAGATCAATTGTGACCAAGAACAACGCTTTACAGTTTTTGTTACCTACCGAGCAGTTGCACATCACCTCAAGGGGTGCGAGAATCGATTTGTTTACACGCATTGGTCGGTAAAAATAAGGTATTAAATAATTAATGCCTTAGTTTACACTATTCATCGTTAATACACGCCACGTATATGCTCCATAGCCTTTTGTACGTGAATTGCGATCAAAAACATACAAGAAATAGAATAAATCATACGTATAGTGTAAACTGCGGTTGCATGGCAAAGCCTCGGAGTCTTTGCCAAAAGCAAACAAACTACGCGACCGGAATTTACACTATACGTTGATTTGGCTTGTGTAATCGATATTCTGTTGGATCTCGAATATTTGGAAAACTTCAAGGAAATTGCGTCCGGTCTGATTTGACATATCTAAGTTCCAGAAACGTTTGCATCTTACTGCAAAGGTTTGTCGATATATCGTGTGCAGCCATATTGATTTTCGGGAGGTTCGGTGATATACCATTTTTTTTTTGTTTCTTGTAAGTTTTTTACCGAAATACGACAGGACACCGGAACGATTATGTTCATAATATATTGTTACTTCCTGTCAAATTTGAAGCATATACACGTAGCGTATTAATGATGAATAACGCAAACTGCGAAATAACCTATTTTTACCGACCATTGTCAGTAAAGAAAAGTCTGCTCCAGCATCTCCTTAAGGTGATGTGTATTTTAATCGGCTGTAAGTCGTTTTGATTTCAGTTTTTAATACCGATTGCAGTTTCCGAACTTGTGTCACGATTCATAAAAACGAAAGTGTAACTGGAAATATTTTAATTTTTTAACATAAGGTAAGGAACGACTTTAAGGATGCCTCAAATAAATGTTAGTTTAATATATTATAAAATGTTGCGTAAACCGATATTTTACGAGATTTACTTGACATCATTTCGAAAATTAAGGGGCATTAAGGGGTTTCATGATTGGTCAACGATTCATTTGCCGAGAAAATTAATATGGAAAAGTTGCAAAGTAGAGCTGTGCACATTGCTTCCTTATTAATTTCGATTTTTCACAAAGTCACGTCTATGACGCGAAGCTTATTTATCAATTTTGGATACCTCATAGAGGAAGCTTTGTAAAAAATGTATTAATAATTAAAAATCGAAGAATTAATTAAAGAACCAATGCTATAAAAAACTGGACACGTTTTTGCAGCTCTTGTCCGCACTTTATGATATCTTTGTAAACTATAATTTGTTAAAATAAAAAATTGAAATTACTCCAAAATCCGAACCCATTTACCAATTATCGCCATATTTGATACATAGTAACGGTGAATATTTTTATCTGTATTTTTCATTCATAAATAGTTTCAACTCATTTATTGTCAGTCGACCTAAGTTATATCAAAACGTTCATTTCTCACGTAAAATTCGAACTGCTTTACCGATCATCACGAAATTTGGCACGTAGTAGCGCTTGATGTTATTTTTTATCTATAGAAGATATTTTTTCGAAAATTTCAAACGAAAATTTAAATAAAACCTGAACATGTTTTTGAATTGTTTTGAAAATGATTACAAACAAAGGTGCCTACTTGCCCCACAAATTGTGTACCAAATTTCAGCCCGATTATTAAAGTCGTTTCTGAGATATGTTTGAATTTTCAATTCATTAGCGAACAAAGAAATGCAATTTCAAAAATATTTCATTTTTTGTGCTTGCGCAGTAATAGTAATAGTGCTTCCCATTAACATAAAAGATCACTCTTAAAAAAAATTACAATGAGTTTCCATTACAGGTTTTAGGAGTATTTTTACACTAACTGGTGCAATTATTTTTTGAAACACGTGAAATATAAAATTACAACCGATTATATTAAACTGCCTTGGCCCTACTAAGTCCCCTTAATAAACTCCAGTGGACTCTGATTTTTCTAAGTCCCGCTTAAGACCCCCCTAGTCCTGCGGGTAAAATCTTTGAGTCTCTGTGGGTGTTGTGTGAGTGCTGTGTGAGACTCAGTGAGAGTTTCTGGGAGTGTTTGTGTGAGTGTCTATGAGTGTCTGTGAATGGGTGTGAGAGTCTGAAAGTGTCCGTGACTCTTTGTGCGAGTATCTGTCTGAAGCTGTGCTTTATAGTATATTTATGAGCGACTGTGAATGTCTGTGAGTGGGTCCGTGTCCAAAGAAACACGCCACCCTTTATTATAATGTAGATATTTGTAAAATCGGAACTTTAATTTTAAAGTTTAGCCATTTTACTTCACTTTTTTAATAAACTTAATATCTCAGCTTATAAAAAAAAATCGGTTAATAAGAAATTGTAAATATTTCTAACAGGGTTTTTATATGTGCAACTGCTGCACCATTTAATTAACATGATTTTAAGGTGACTCTCGGTCCCCCTAAGTTTGACTCGTCAAGTGTTGAGAAGGTCATAATTCGCAGCGGTCACAAGTTTTACGGGTTTAAGTTAGCTAGTCAAGGTGGAATATATGCCCTAAAGCACCAGCATAGTAAGTGAAAGCGCTTGATCTAAGAACTTTTCTGCAAGCGTGTATTACTTACCAGCTTCCACGGATAGTGAAAAGCGAGAGAACGAAACGAAGAGATTCAAAAAGGTTAGAGGAAGGGAAAGAGAGAACGTGTAAGTTGGAGTTTCTATAACATGAGGCCACCGATTTGGCAGCCGTTTCGGGAACTGCTGCTGCAGTCGCGCCACGCCGCGGCTCACGCTCGAGTAAGTAACAGTTGCAAGAAGGATATAGTGGAAACGGCGAACGAAGGGCGGGAGAGTGTGCAACGGCCCACCGTAAGCAGTACAGAGGAAAAGAGGATATTTCACGCTGTCGACTCGAAATCCACGCCTGTTTGCTTTAGCAAAAGAACTGTGTATATGTGTGTCCGTATCGATTTCACAGAAAAGCCACTCTTGCCGCGGGACTGTCACTACCAGTTGTGTAATTCCATGTAGTACGTACAGCAAAAATAATCTGTGTACACATTACATGTTTTTGTGAATCATCGTGCAAAGAAATTCTTGACAGTAAATAATTATTATTTGTATATTTGTATATATTTTTATATATATTTTTTTAAGAGATTTAGCTATGTTTGAAAAATTCTAAATTTCGGTTTTTTGGTTTAATAATATTTCGTAATTTGATTTTTCAAGGAAATTGAAACATTTTTTAAAAACTTTTTATATCTTTTATAGTTTGGATGCCGGTTTTTTTGTATGATAAGTTGTACAGAAAAGTTACACATTCATGTAAGTGAAGCAAAGTTGTGCAATTTACGCTAATTTATCACTAGTCAAGTGAGTATTAATTAAATGAGTGCTAATTTTTTAAAACTCTACCATTTTTTTGTGTTATGAATTGGCTGTTTCAGATGAAATTTTTCGAAAATTTCAAAAAATACTTATATTTTTTTTCATATTTTATGTAGATAGATTTTGTTGAAAGAACTGGTAGTGCCTTGCACTAGTCAAATAAGTTAAATACTTTTAAAACTATTTTTAACTTTTTTGTAACTTGAATACCTGTTTTAAATGAAAAGTTGTATAGGTAAATTCACAGTCATGTAATAAGAATAAAACTGTTCAATTTGCGCCAATTCACCACCACTCAAATGAAAGAGAAATTTGTAAAAATTGCCTCTACCGATGATAAGTTTTTTATGTTCTTATTAACATAAGAAAACATTTGCAGTTCAATTGAATTAAAAATGATCAATTTACGCTGATTTCCAAAAACATTTTACGGGGCAACAAAAAACATGTTTTTCGTAAACTATAAAATTAACTTTATATATCGATATTATTTTTAGATTTCTTTGAATTTTAAAAATTCACTAAGTGCATACCTAATTATTGTCATTTTGTAATAAGAAATATTTTCATTTTTCGATTTCGGATACGATGTTACAATGCTAAAAAAAACACCATAATTTAGTCACAAAAAGTGCTTTTCTCTGAAAGTCAACTTTTGGATTTATTGGTTCATTGGTGTAAATTCTTGTTTTTTAAACATTTAACTTGCATTGTTGCACTAATAAATCAAATTGGATCTGCAAGGTCTCATTCTCGTATTCACCTAAATCAGGCATACTTCGGTAGGACCATGTTATTCTTTAATGAAATTGTAAAATTTATTTTCATAACTTTCAGCTGTCTCGGTCACAAACGTAAAATAAATAAAAAATTATAAGTAAAATTTCTTTATTCAAAGTAGTTTACTTTAATCGTGTACAAATAAATCAATCGAAAATCATCAAGGACACGTCACGAGGCTATAATTACCAAACAGTTGCACATTTATCATTCACCTCTCAATTTCACAAAAGTAAAGGCGTCGTTACTGGCAAAGAGTTGAAAAAAGCAGTCTTTTGTAATATTATAGTGTAAACTCTGGGATTATTCTGATATAGCCGAGAAGAGCTCCACGAATCAGCTGCGGAACGAGGCATTCGGTGAAACTCGTTCCGCAATATCCAACGTTGAAACGTTTTCAATGAACCATGACATCCGTCGAGCCAGATCTGAGCTATAATATATGGGGCTTTCCATGATAATTCACACAAGATGAATCCCGATCGCCTTCGATTTTCCTAGTATTTTTGTATATTGTTGTTATCACTGAAAAGAACACCTGTGATTTATATTAGAGATTTATAAACAAAATTAAGTTACAATAACAAAATGTTAACTTCAAGTACAAAAGTATGATTTCGATTTCAGTAATATGACCAGTTTTTTCATCATATAATTATTACAAGATTTTAACATTTTTAACTAAATAAACACGGCTCAATATGATGTCTATCGTTTTTGGTACTATTTTTATAAGTAAACTGGATTACACGACAAAATAGTTAGCATTTCGAATGAAGTTAAGATTTTTTTTTGTTGCAAATTTAATTCTCTGTTAAATCTAGAACGGTGCAAAATAAGAATCTAACAAGAATCACAGGTGTCCTTTTTTAGTGATAACAATATACAAAAATACTAGGAACATTGAAAAGGAATTTAAGAATAACAGAACACTATTAAGAGAAGAAACGATAACATTTTTGTTTAAATGTTATCGTTGAAATTTCGAGTTTCCAATGACAAATTTTAGGGAATTTTTCTAATTAGCTAAAACCGGGCGTACTTTGTGAAACTTTATATATTGCACTTTAAACTAGATAAACGTACTGCATATGATGTTTATCACTTTTTCTATAATTCTTGTCTTAAACTGCCGAACAGGAATTGTCTATATTATTTATGTCGAAATCATGTTCTTAATTGAGAATGAAATTTTTTAACTGTAAATTTAATCTTTTTGTTAAATTAAAAGAATGACGAAAAATAAAGATCTAATAAAAATCATTGATGTGAATTACCATGGAATGCCCCATATACGGCGAAATCCACACCATTTCGACGTGGGTCAGACCCTCAACCTATCAGATTTGGTCCATAATTTTTTATATTAGTGTTCCAACTTTAAAAAACACTCACTTCTTTTTTTAGGTTTTTTTCCTAAATTAAAAGAAAAAAACAATTTTTTTTTAACAAAATGGCTTCTGAAATGGTATGGATCGCCCCATATATATGTATAAGCATATATATAATGCGGTATAGTTAGTACTTGCTGTTAGCTATAGCCATTCAGTTTGCTAACGATCATCGGCTGTGATGGGTTCGTGGGCAAAGATGTCGAGAGGTCCAATGGCAAATAATTCTGTAGAGAGGAGGAGGGCGCAGCTTTAAAGCTTGTTGAAACCATCTCTCTCTCTCTCTCTCAGGTTTCATTCGCTTGTCTCTTTCTCTCGTTTTCCTCTCCTGAGTGAGAGAGGCGACTATGGCGCGCTCGCATTCACGATTCGATTAAATAAGGTCGATCGGTGAAGCTTCCAAGCTTCGCATATATGGGTTCTCGGCATATATATGAGGGACGAGGTCGCGATGGTTCTAGGACGAGGGGATGGAGCTAGAGTGTAGATGAAAGAGGAAGAGAGAGTGAGAAAGGCAAAAGCCGTGAGGCGTCGCACATCACGCTCCAATTCGCCGGTCGTCCGATCGAAGAAAGCGCGCCGTGGAAAAACAGGAATTCTCCCACGTCGACCCGGTGACGACTAACATGGTTACATATTTCCGGTTTTAACGGACGTCAATATATATTTTTTATACCATAGGTATAATACACATTTTGCTAGAATTTATACTCGATAACACGGATAAATTACGAATTTATCCGTGTCATCGGATAAATTTGTAATTTTTACTCGACCCTGTCGTTAGGACAATAGTTTATCTTAAAGCGTACCAGTTTTAATGGTTGTTTGCATTTTATACGAGACATTCTTTGTCAATTTAACCACTTTTCTTCTAATTCTACACAGTAAAAACTAAATTGGAAATTGTACAGTTCTAGAAGAAAGATTGTGTTCACAAATGTACATAAATACTTTATATTAATTTCACACCGTTATTTGTAAGATTTTCGTTTTACGTTACAAAAAACCTACAAAGTAGAACCTTGCAAATGGCTCCCTGATTATTTTGTATCTTTGACAAAGCCACCACTATGAAGAGGCGTGGTGTTGATCAATATTAGTTTATTCATTTTGAATAAACTGTTCACGTGTTTACAGCTTTTGTCCGCATTACGATATCTTTCCAAACAAAAATCTGTTAAAATAAAAAATTCAAATTGCTCCAAAATCCGAATCCATTTACCGATTTTCACCAAATTTGATACATCGCAACGGTAACCATTTTTCATCTGTATTTTTCTTTCATAAAAAGTTTCAATTCATTAATTACCAGTTGACCTGAGGTATAACGAATCGTTAATGTTTTGAAAAAATTAAACTCACGCAAAATTCGAATTGGTTTGCCATCATCAAATTTGGTACTTAGCTGCTCTTAATGTTATTTTAGGGGTTAAAAACAAATTCAGCAATGTTTAATTTTTTTGTAACATTTATTTAGTTCGAAATATGTGTGATATTTTTATAACATTTTCAAGATTGGCATAATAAGGTGTGAGAGAAGGCTGTAATGATGAGGTAATTTTCCGTGTCTCAGTGCTTTCCATGTCCTCCGTAAGTTCCACCGGAGTGATCGTTGCCGCCGTGATTGTGAACAACAGCGAAAAAACCGCCATGGTGATCCGAAAAATACTTGACGGTTCTTATGTTGCCGCCTGGTTCGTGAATATGGTACTCGCCATGAACCTCCTTTCCTGCGTGGTAGTAAAATGCATCATGAGATTAAAGAGATTCCAAGTGGCAGATGTATATAGATACACATATATGTACAGATACGATTTAGTCGGACTGCTGCAACCAGATGCGTTTAACTTTGCCCGTAAACTCTCAAATACGGAAAAGAGTTGAGTGGAGCCATAACGCAAGCCAGTCGCAATAGCTTGATGGTATAGTTTCATGATTTTTAGTGGTGAGAACAGCCGAAGAGAAATGAGTATGATGAATAAGAAAAGATTGGACGATGAGTCGGTGAATATTTCCATCTGGACGGGCAAGCCAGATATAAAAGTCACGAGCAATGACGACCCACGTTCTTTGTGAGCGTAGTGGATCTCATAGAAGCAATCGCACAAGGCAAATGCGCCGGTGATTATCAGACCGCAGATACTCAGAGAAAAATTTACAGTCGACCCAAGTCGATTCTAATTAAGACCAAGGTCGGGATTCCAATTAGTTAGGCGTTCTAGTTAAGAGTGAGAGATCGAGAAACCACCGGAATTGCACACAGTTCAACTACGCTGTCGGCAATTCAATATTCACACCATCAATGTTGTTGACGATTATTTCAATTGCTTAAATTGTTCAGATTGTTAGGATTTTTAGGATTTTAAAGATTTTAAAGATTTTTACGATTGTTAGGATTGTTCGAATCGTTCGAATTGTTCGAACTCTTCAAACTGTTCGATTTTATGTTCGAATTATCTTAATTACACTGAGAGAAAAACTTGTGTTATCACAACAATATCATGTGATATTATATTTACGTAATAGTCTTGCGCATTTGTACCAAGTCAATAGGTACCACGTAGCAAATCACTTAGTACCAGTTATCAATCATTTGATACTGCGTACCGAACTATCTATGCGCATGCGCTGGAGTAGCACCAACGTTTACTATACATTTGGTAAATGTATGAGATCTGTTCTCAATAAGGCCTCAACTGTCGTGTTCAATTCAGGAGTTGACCTGTCGATCGTGCCAAAGAAGTTCCCTTATAAATGATATTTACAGGTGGCTCAATCGAGATATTTATGTTTCAACTAAAAAAAGTTTTAATTAATTATTATTTTCACGCGCTAGTGTATATATTCAGACTATTTGAAAAACGTTTCTTGAATATCTCAACGTTTTTGCAACTTTCGATATGAAATTGACAGCGATTTGAGCCAGATGTGACAACAAATAAATAAAAGTCATGCTTTTAATCATTTATGTATCAGTAACCAATAAACCAGCAGGTCGAAAAACCAGATAGGGGTTAAGCCTGGTAGGCTAACCGAGCTAACTTACAATTAGCGAAAAATATCAAAATCAAAATATTATTTAGACATTTGTAAGAATCAATTTAATTAAAAATCACTTTTTCTAGCGACTTTTTTTCAATATTGCAGTTTTTCCTACTATTCAGGGCTTAAACTCAAAATGATCACCACACAATCAACTGTGGAAAAGATAGGTACGATCAAATTATCCTTAGAGGCAGCTCAATCGACATCTAATTTTAGCGATATGTATACTGTAAACGACGTCTCAAAAATTGTTGAGAAAATTTTTGTCAAGTCACACACTTTTGCAAGTTAAAACGAAGAATAAAAAAAAAGTTTTTTTCTTGCACACCTTAATCTATATATCTGTATAAGATATATCTTTTGTACGCATAATTTGTCGTATAACTTAAATAATATTCTTCATTTGATTCACACAACAAAATGTTTGGTTGAGCTTACATAACGTCCTTGTGTGGCTGCAATAAAACAAGTTTTTTTGTAGACTTGGTTCACGCAACAAAACGTATTTTTATACCACATGTTGTTATTGCAACAAAATAATTTTGAGTCATCGGTTTCGTTGTCAGTACCTTAGAGATTCAGTATCGCGCACAATATTGTTTGGTATTGTATACAAAATAATTCTCCAAAATTGTTTGTTGATACAACAAAACATTTTTTGTTGAAATACCAAGAAAAAAAATTTGCTTGGTTCAATACAATTTTTGTTACGACAACAAACCTCTTTTTGAATTGTCTGAATTGCCAGAATTGTTTAGGTTGTTTTTCATGAGTTTTTGAGATCTAAATTTTAAAAACAAACCGGCTTGAAAAATATATCACGTTATATCACGTTACTTTTGGCAATTCGGCTAGCTATATTGTATTCCTTTTTTCTAATTTCGGAATGCTAAGTTTAGATTAATAATCGGAGAGATTAAACGAAATTAAAAATTTCACGACCACGCTTTTCAGTCTATTAGCCCGACCAGATTTTCACAACCAATATAGCAAAGACATGTTGATAATTCACATCTGTAGATTCTGGCGGATTCATTCGGTGAATCGATAAATTAAGCAACAGTTAAAACAATTACTGAGAACTTAATTGGTATTTTTTTAAAAATCTTTCGAACACTAGAAGGTAAACTCATATGGCAGACCGAAGTTTAACAATTAGATGGAAGTAAACAAAATGTTTGTTCCGATAAACTGCGTAGTACACATTGAGAAATATCTAATTATTTTCATTCATTGGTAGGTGACATTGACTTGTTCACCCTAACCTATTCTTTTTTTGGTTAACATGTTCTAATTCGTGATAAATGTTTATGTTTAGGTAAGAAAACTTATTTTTTGTAAGTATGTATGTGTGTATAACTTCGTAACAATATCCTTTCAAATTATTAGAACTTTTTTTAATAAGACTCAAAAACCCTAACTGAAGATTTCTTCGCGGTCATTTTTCCTTCGTGTTAATAGAAATATACAAAAAGACAACTAACCATCACGATGTTCCTTCTGACCATGCATATCCTTGGTATGATGATCCTCGACACCATAATGAAACTTGTACGAAGGATGAGCTTTGAAATCATGATGATGATGACCATGCTTGTCTTTCCAGGTAACTTCTTGATGGTGACCCTCTACCGGACCATGAAAGTGTTGGAACGAATGAGCATGATGCTTGTGATGATGTCCTCCACTTCTGTCCTCAACGCCACTTTCGGTATTACCGCCAGCATCACGGTTCCCAAATACGTCTTCAAGGTCCTCGTTGCTGCCGGTCACTGCAAACATAAGACCGACATGCGAATTTTCATCAACTGGCGTGTCTTATAGAAAAGAAACGTGCTACCAGCTCGTTCACGTGAATTAACTCGTCGGGCCAATAAAGTAGGACTTTGCGCCTCAAGAGAACAAGAAGCTCTCTACCACGCCAGACTCTCTTGATCCTTCGATAATTTACCTTCTCGATGTCCTCCAAGAAGTCCCAAGGCTCCTGTGCAGAAAAGCACCGACAGCACGAAAGCCTGCGGACAAGTTTTTTTTATTTTTATTAATTATTTTTCATTTTTATAAAATACATTTGTTCGTCTTCTTTTCCGCCCCAGTATTTCAATGTATAATATCAATATCGGATATAATACCACACAATACCTTGCAAACAGTCATGATTCTTCTTGTTGGAAACACGACAGCTCGACTGTCTGGAATCACAACGAATCACATCGACTTTATATATTCTCAGGACCGAATGCATTTTCGTTGGTACTTTCAGGTTTTACGATTCCTCATTTCCGCTTTCGCCTCTCGGGAAATGTTTGCAATTGTTTCGGAATTTTTAGCTCCCCACCTTCTATAGTTTTGATATTCTTGCAACTTTAAACCAGGACGCAGTTATTATCGAGAACGGGCCGAGCCGGCCACAGGGTTTCTGTATATACGCTAGAAAAGCCGATTTACGAGCTTGAGACTTGGCGACATAACAGAAATCGCGCAGCAGGAGGGAGATGCTGAGTCTCTGGTATCGAGCTCGACCTGTCCTGACACGAGAGCAAATGCGCTTATTGTATTTTTATACCAACGAATTGAGAAGGATAGAACGAGGTACGAAGAAACGAAGTTAAAACGTATGGTCGATTTCTTTGGTGAAAATTCTCGCAGGACAAGAGCAAAGACGACGGGAACTTCAACGTGCCGGGATAAATAAGAATTAACTTCTTCTAGTTTTTTTTAACTGGAAGATTCTTTAAGACTCCGATTTCAGGAAAAACCGTGTTTTATTTACTATTATCGGCACAACGAAATTCTATGGAAAAATGTCGTGCGATTGATTGCCATGCTCTAGCATCGAAATATTTTTAAAAATATTATAGAAATGTTCCTTTAAAATATTGCAAAATTGACAGATGAGAATTCAATCTATCAACATTGTTGTTCAAATATTACAGCAACCGTGCTTTATCACATTAAAATATTGCATGTGTAATATTCTAACAATAATCCTGAATAATAAGGGTGGGCGTATCGAATCGAAAAGTTATCAACTATTGTTGTTAAAAAAATGGTCTATGCGCCATGCCATGGGTAGTCGATCCAATTTCATGGTGGAAAGCGGAGACTGCCAGATTCCCCAATCTGTCAATAATGACAAGGCAACATTTGCATATCGGCAAAGTCGGTCGAGAGCAAAAGATTATTTTTTCATACCGGCGATATTGTGACGGAAGCACGTATGAGATTGCTTCCCGAAAATGTGGAGCACTTCATTTTCTTGTGCAAAAACTAAAACTTAAGTTCATTGAATAAATCAGTAATATTGTTTATAAATGTTGATTTTCTTTGCATATCCCAATTAATTATTTAATTTATAGTTTTATTCGGATTGCAATGTTCGAATTTACCGAACATTTGATTCAAAGCTCGAATATTCGATTCGAAGTTCAAATATTCGAATTTACCGAATATTAGTTCGTATATTACAACGTATGACATTGCAATATTGTATTTCTTAATTATTGCAAAAACTTTGAAAACAACCATCCATCTAAAGTATGCGTTACGATAACACTTAATTCTTTTTATCGAAAGCTTTCATTAGAATCAAAAAGAAAGCTTTTATACATAAACTGGTGTATTAAATTTGGTATACAAGGTAGATATAACGTTAAAGCAGTTTCTAATGAATATTTTTAAAAATTAGGTTACTAATAAAGATTTGTAACTGTATAGATTTTTTAAATACAGATTTTAACACGAATCGTATATTTCAATAGCTTTGAAAACTTTATATTTTTCTTCCGATTGAAAATGTCTGTATCTTTATTGTAGGCGTATAGTAAATTCGAATTCTGAAGAAGAGTGAAAAATAAAATGGTCGATTTATTATATGAATTTCGATGGATCTTCAATTCCTAATATTTCCTGAAATGAATAAAATAGTTATTTGAATGGCAAGGGCGTAAAAAGGATAATCTCAAGTTTTCAAATGTTTATCTCAAAAATCATGTATGCATATTTTTTAATCGTAAATGAAAATGTTGAAATATTCCCTTCAATATACAAAGGGAGTCGAACAGTTTGGACACTTTTGTCAACTGCCGTAGTTCCATTGATTTTATCACGAAATTTCGTCACGCGAACTCTACCAACACCTGCTGGAACAGTCAGCTCACTGTAGTTTTTTGTATGCATTTTATAGTTCAATATCATCTTGATTTTTTAGTTCGTTAAGTACGCAGACACAGCTGCGCGGCTGTCAACTTGGAATTTGTCACGGTCTGATGACATTTTTACCGTCGTTCTCCTTTTCTTTCGAGCAATAACTTTCTTCACTTGTCGTTTGCGATCGTTTTCGTAACGCATAGACTCGTTATACGTAACGTTAATTGTCACTTTTCCGATGTAGATCAAACAAATTTATATGTATATATATATTAACATATGCATATAGTTATACGAGACATTTCATAGGTACTCCATCGTTTAATTTTAGGATAATAAAAAGTGCTCTTAATCTTCGGGGGAGTTAAATATTGCCAACAATTATATTATAAAGTGATTTAAAAAAAGATCCCGCATGTAAATTAATGAAACCTAAAAAAAGGTATTTTCAATGTAATTCATATTTTTAATGCGGTTTATTATGGGACTTAGAATATTTAGAGCCTGAAGAATGGAGTTATTGCGGGACTTAAAATAATTCGGACTAAAAAAGGGGCTTTATTGTGAGACTTAGAATAATTTGAGCCTGGAGGCGGCAGTTGTTGCAGGACTTATTATTGTTGTTGTAGGAGTTATTCGGGATAGAAGGGTTTTATTGCGGGACACAATAATTTGGGTCTGAAGAAGGGCTTATTACTTATTATTAATCCAGAATAGAAGGGTGTTATTGCGGGACTTAGAATAATCCGGAATAGAAGGGAGTGTTACTGTGGGACACGTTAATCTGGGTTCGAGTGAGAGTTTTATCTAATGATTTAGAATAATCTGGACCTGAAGTTATTGCGAGACATTGTTGGAATAATTCGGGATAGAAGGATTTTATTGCAGGACGTAGAATAATCTAGGCTCATAGGAAATGTTTATTCAGAATTTTGAATAATCTGTACCTGGAAGAGGGGTTTATGGCAGGACATAGAATAATCTCGGCATGTAGGAGGCGTATTGGTGCGACTTCGAATGATAATCTGCTAATTTTTTAGTTATTCTTAAAAATCCACTTTTTACCTTTTTAAGAACTCTAGAAGAATAAGAATTTCAAACAGAATGTGTTATATATGAAATTGTCAATGAACGTAGGAACGAATATCGGTGGAAAAATGTACCGGCAGAAACAATATCTAAAAGGAAATAAAATCCTCAACCCCTTTCTTACGTTGGTAAAATATCAGAAAAATTGGGGAGTACGCGGGACATGCATAAAAACAGAAAACAATACATTACTGCTATTACAGTTTGTGTTACTACAGGTATTTCAGCTTGTCGGTATTTTGTGTATCGGTCAAACGAACGGCACCCCTACAGAGCCATACGCATATATACGGGTTTATTCATAAAAACATCTGATAAATGTATTTTTTCAAAACAAAAATGTGACGCCAAAACTTAAACGTGTAGCCATCCCATAAAAAAAAATCTCCTGCAAACAAAAAACCCATAAAAAAAATCTCTTGCAAACAAAAAATAACTTACAAAAAAATTAATCCCATAAAAAAAAATCTCTTGCAAACAAAAAATCCATAAAAAAAATCTCTTGCGAACAAAAAATGCAAACAAAAAACCCATAAAAAAAATCTTTTGCGAACAAATAATAACTTACAAAAAAATTAATCCCATAAAAAAAAATCTCCTGCAAACAAAAAATCCATAAAAGAAATCTCTTGCGAACAAAAAATAACTTACAAAAAAATTAATGCGAATCAATATATTAGCCAAGACATAAAAAAAGACATAAAAAAAAATCTCTTGCAAACAAAAAACCCATAAAAAAAATCTCTTGCAAACAAAAAACCCATTAAAAAAATCTCTTGCAAACAAAAAACCCATAAAAAAAATCTCTTGCAAACAAAAAATAACTTACAAAAAAATTAATGCGAATCAATATATTAGCGAAAGCATAAAACAAGATGTAGATGTTTGTAAAAAAAAAAACTTGGCGTGCCAGCGTTTTGCTTCCGTACATAGTCCATTGAAATAAGTTCGGGACAGAAACTACATTTGCTTCAGACGGTGTGGCAATGGACATATTATGTACGCCTCGTGTGCGTAATACATCTTTTTTCACGCCTTGTAAAATTAGGTCAAATTACGTACAATACCCAACGGAAAATCTTTTTTCGCCCTTGTATAATAATTTACTATTATATGTGGTTTACAGTATTACTTATTATATGTCGCGATAAACTCGCCGAGCTATGTTCTCAGTAAACACGAACAATCGCTGTTATATATTACAATTTTCTACGCCGTTATTTAATGTAACTATTAAATAACGACGGAGTTATGAGCCATTTTCGTCTAGTTACTTCGAATCGTTTACCGCTAGGTGTTCCACTGTCGTAATAGTTTTATTGTACAAACGTCATTGTGACGTCATCATCATGATTTAGGCTACTAACCTATTATTTCTTATAAAATATATATTTCTCCGGTATTAAAGCAAATAAAAAATAACATAAGAAACAGATTGACCTGTTTGTTTTCGTAAAAAATACCATTGAAATTCTCGAAAAAGGCTAATTGCTGAGTAGGAGAAAATCGTAACTTCCGAATTATCTCCGTGTAATCTTCCTCTCAGTTCGGGTCATACTGACGTACGCAAAGTACTTTTCGTAGCTTCCTTCAGCCAGGCTTGCTAAATATCTCATGCTTTACAATTAATTAAAAGTCATACAGTATTTTCGATCACCCTTCAATGAATAAATATTGCTGGTCGATTGTAATTAATTAAAAGTTAGCAATACTAAACTTTCTCTGAATCTTACTAATAAGTGGAAGTCAGTAGTGGTCCCGTCCTTATTTCAATGGACTATGTACGGAAGCAAAACGCTGGCACGCCAAGTTTTTTTTTTTGACAAACATCTACATCTTTTTTTATGCTTTCGCTAATATATTGATTCGCATTAATTTTTTTATGGGTTTTTTGTTTGCAAGAGATTTTTTTTATGGGTTTTTTGTTTGCAAGAGATTTTTTTTTATGGGATTAATTTTTTTGCAAGTTATTTTTTGTTCACAAGAGATTTTTTTATGGGTTTTTTGTTTGCATTTTTTGTTCGCAAGAGATTTTTTTTATGGATTTTTTGTTTGCAAGAGATTTTTTTTTATGGGATTAATTTTTTTGTAAGATTTTTTTAATGGGTTTTTTGTTTGCAGATTTTTTTTTATGGGATTAATTTTTTGTAAGTTATTTTTTGTTTGCAAGAGATTTTTTTTATGGGTTTTTTGTTTGCAGGAGATTTTTTTTTATGGGATGGCTACACGTTTAAGTTTTGGCGTCACATTTTTGTTTTGAAAAAACATTTTTGTGGGTTTTCATTTTTTTTTGAAAATCATAACCCCATGGAAAATATTGAACAGTGAATAAAAATAGATAGACAGATACAGTAGGATTTATTCCGCCCTGGGACTAAAAAATCATCATTTCGGTGGTACTTTATTTTATTTTTTCTAGATTATAGTTGTGCAAGTTACCCTTCAAACATAATTCGTAAATATTGCATGTTCAATACCCCTGATCCAAAGTAAACAAAATAATATAGAAATTACACTTTTTTCATTTCTTCGATTGCAATACTGCACTGGAAAGAACTTTTTTTTACAAGTCCAAAGGAAATACATGATTTTTTACTAGATGCATTAGTAATGCATAGTAATGCCATAAGGGCAATTCTTTTTTTTTTTTTCTTTTTTAATCGCAAATGAAGCTTTAAAAGATCTAGCTTTTTGGTTCAAAATGTAGAAAAAAAGCTATGTTGTCAGTGTTCACTGCTTTGAAAATATCATTATATAAACGTCATTTACATTCAATGAAGAAAAAAAAATTATCACTTTTAATTGCTAATAAACGAAGAATGACATTTTTTAATAAATCTATTTCGCGTTTTAATTGAAATTTGTTTTTGATTAATGCTCAATTTTCTGCCCACTGCAACAAGCAGATATTCAAAGCATTAATAACGGCCAATTAAAAGGGACATCACTAGGATAGAGAAGATTATTACACATATTTTTGGGCATAAGAATAACTAATTTTTGTTTATAAAAATGTAGTCTTTTGTAATAATTATGAACAAATCAGAGTAATAATCTTTTTGAAATTAATGTTTTGATGCGATAAGACATTAATATGTTATGGGTTTTTAAATATGTTGAAGATATCGTTTTGCAGAATAACTCTTTCAATTTATGAGTTAGCTGGCTAAATAGTTGGTCAAAAATAGTAATCAATCTATAGATGTGTATAAATTTTATAAAATGTAGTATTTAAAAATAAATCTTCAGCTTACTGTGGAGCTAAAAGTGTGCACAAATGTTCAAAACTAAAATCAATTAACATGAAATTTAGATTAAAATAGAAACTCAGTTCTTCATGTATTTAGTCCTTAAGGTAGAGAGTATAGGACTTCTTGTCGCCGAATGCATATATTTCCTGTAGACGATGGTTGAGCATCACATTGACTCCAGACTCCACAGTTTCATCGGTACCTTCGTCAGCATTCTCAGCCGACGGGTTAAACCCAGCAATCTCAATTTCACTGTTTTTAGGAGTGACAAGCTAGAGAGAAAAAAGACAAGCTAAATTAGTG
Source organism: Perithous albicinctus (assembly GCA_964016905.1). Lineage (NCBI taxonomy): Eukaryota > Metazoa > Arthropoda > Insecta > Hymenoptera > Ichneumonidae > Perithous > Perithous albicinctus. The sequence continues at coordinate 6,765,183 of OZ024697.1, forward strand.
CTTCAATGATACATTTTCTCTGACAAATATCTTTTAAATGAACAAACAGTACCTTGCCGTACATTTTGTAAAGAACATTGTCGATGAGCTTTATTTTGTAGGTGTCGGAGAACATCTCGTCACCTGTAACACAAAAATCATATTTTGAAACAATTTTGCAATGCCAAGTTGATCGTCGGTAGGTTCTGTTGGTGAATCATGCCAATTAGCGCTGAATAATTGTCGTTGAGATCAGACAAACAACGAATATCCATATGGCGAAGTTATATGCTAAAAGAAACTTAATTTTCACCAAATACATCAAATTTTTAGAGCAGCTCGATTAATTTTAGCTTTACACAGTTTTATTGAAAACCATCGCCAATGAAATTAGAATACCCAAGCCTCGACAAGGATGAGAGATGACTAAACGTCATTCGAACTTCAACAAAAATGTCGATTCTCAGGTTTTTCTACATAACAAATATGAGAAATATAACTATCAGAATAAAGATCATTATTTAAACAAGAAAAAATACATCCTTCTGATTTAAGTCATCCGATACAGTTTCAAATGTATAATTATCTTAATTATGTACAAAATTATGTGTTAAATGTACTTGTATTGGTCCAATAGCATTTAAAAAAATGTACGTTTCATTAAACTTACCGCCTGTGTCCACTTTGGAAAGCCAAAGTCACTGGTAACAAGTCTATATGAGTGCGAAGAAAACCTTCAATGACTTTACGGTCAATGACACATCAGTGCCATGTACGTTGGTATTCATTGGATTCGGATATTTTCTTATTAGGGCAGCCTGTGCCACTGTTTCCCAAGGGTGGCTGCAATTTGTTAAATAAATTCAATGATTAAATAAGTAAGATCAGTCAGATTTTGAGGTTAATTTTTTTTAAATTTTTTGATCGATTGTCTATCTCGCTTTCGACTCACTTGAAATGTATGTTTCGGACGTCTAGATTTCTTCATGATGACTGTCGCGGTTACGGCACTCTTGAATTAAACGCGAACGACACTGTATAAATTTATAATATTAAACGCGGCGAGGCACTTTTTTTGCCTATGCACACCACCGCACGTCAGTTTTCCCCTTTCTTCGATCTGATGTAAGAGAATCGATTATTATTTACACACGTACGCACACGTATATGCGATCGGACAAATCAGTTTCGATGTGTGGGTTCGGACAAAAGTGAAATATTGGCCAAATATCAGCACTTCGGGAACCGATTTTATCGCAACCGGTCTCATTAAAAAGGAAAAAAAAAATATTGGTGCTGATACATTTAGCATCCGCGATCTATTGCCTGAGATTAGAGTTAAGACGGGCTGATACACGCCATGCACGTATATCGACGGACACATCAGCACTTCGACGTTGTGTGAGTGCGGTGAAAAATTTTTCACCGATTCTGAAAATGTAAGTGGCCAGATATTAGCATTGCGGGCACCGATTTTATTAAAACAGAGCTCATTGGAAAGAGAAAAAAAAATGAAAAATATTGAACCTGACACATTTGGCGTCGGCGACGTTTTGACTGAGATAATTCGAGTTACATTTCGTAGCAGACGAAAAAGGGGTGAGCTTGCTGTAAATAAGAGTAGCGCCAGCGTCTCGGTCGTGAGGCATATTTTTCGTTTAAGTCTTGGCGTCGAGACGCTACCGCGTCTCTTGATGTTAATTTCCTGAAAATTTGTGACAGAGAAAATAATGAGTTTTTTTATGCAGGAGACGCGGTCTCCATGGATCCCAGTTCCCCTAACCCCCTTCAGCCTGGCCTCTTCTCACTTACTACACCTCAGGCATACACACCTTAAAGATAACATTTTCGAATTCTGATTCCTCAAAGGCCCTGAATTCATCCAACCACATTACAATAAACACTGTAAATGGCAAAAAATTATTCTGGTATGTTTTTTGTGTAGTTTTCTTCCACGGATATATCTGCCGGACACCGTTATCAATATACGATAAAAAGCGTGGAAGGGAGAAATTTGAACGCATAATTAGAATATATCATGAATTGTCAATGGAAAAATTCGATACAATTCCATAGTAATTCCACACCCTTCGTCGTTGAACGTGCCTGGACTTCTCGAAGAACAAGGGACTAGAAAAGTGTAGGATATACTGGCTCAAACTCTCGGTAGCGAGAAAAGCCCGCAAGGAAATTGTAAGTGGAGCGTTGGTGCACGTTGCTACTGTATAGATATATCTATATATCTGTATATATATATGTGTATGTATATACATCTATCGTTGCATCAATTTATTAGATATTCATGGAATTTCATAACGCCTTCTCTCTCTCTCTCTCTCTCCCTCTCTCTCTCTCGTCATGCTTCTTCTCCTCGTTATTCCGTTACGTGCAGAAATAATGTTGATTCCATACTAAACTCACGACAGTTTTCCATATTAAGCGAACCACAACGAGAGGAGCAAGAGCAACAGCACTAACGTAGTATAGCAAAAGAAAACATACCTCATACGTGCTGTATGACAAGTTATATCCATACATTATAGCAGTAATGAAATATATGTACAATCGAATATGAGGCATTTCACGTCGAGTGGGATACTTCATTTTTATGATGCCAAAACGCTCATAACCATTTTAACCATGAGTTCTTGTCGACAAGCACATCGAAAATCGAACGACCTGCTTGTTACGAAGTGCATTATATACGAGACATTCTCTGTCTCACCTACTTTTTCTTCGGACACACACAGAATTTTTTCAATAATTAAACAGATTTTGCTACTACGTGAAAATACTTTCTACGATTTTGATTATTACTGTAACGAGACCCTGTCTTCTGCCTACCTTTTTTCTTTCCCACCGACTCTTCATACCTCTAGCCTAGCGGACGACACTTTATTTTATCACCTCCTGACCCGCGGCTCAGTCCGACGCCGCATACTTAATCTCCACCGTTTCCTAAAATGCAGCTATCGACACAGCTGCATTCTATCCGGCTACTTGTATCGCCTACGTGACTATTCCCCCAAAATTCCTTTCTTACGACCCTTTTTATCGCCTCCTTCCCACACACGCCTCGCCTAATCAACTAGTCGCGTTTCCTGGAAAACAGTCACACTTGTGTCTGTTTTCCCATAGAAGTTTCCAGACTCCGTCCCAAAAATCCTCCCCACCACTGACATTTTCCCACGATTCATCCCATATAAACACCTCCCCCGATACCTCCATAGTCAGTAACTCTGCGAGATCTAGAGTGTACAGTACGTTCAGAAATAAAGTCTTTTGTTATTTCTCATCAAGTGTCAACCGCGTTTTGTCCCCCCAAAAACCGCGCTTCGTAGCCGAGTTGGCTATTCCTTGCCGAAAATCCTCTTCTCACTCATCCACGACGTCACATTACTTATTTTGTTGCTATTTTGAAAATGATTTATATAACTAAAATATTTTGAAAGGAAAAAATAAAATAAGAAAATACCGATGTGAAAATGTATAATTTTTCTATAAACATTTTAACGTATATATTGTTACTAAAGAAGTACAAATATTTAAGCGCACAAACAATCTACAACCCACTTTTTTATCTGAAATTGTAGACTGAAAATATTTTTTTAAATTGGTAATGTTTATTTAGTACTTATTTGATTTTCGAAAATATTTTTGTATGTCATTTATTTAAATGATACATAAATTTGACGATTGGTACATTAAATCAAACTGTAATGGGATGGGTAACAGACTTCTTATTTTTAATAAAACATTTTTTTTAAATCTATGTAATTCCAATTCTCAATTAGAAAATGTATTATCTTTTTGAAATATCATTATTATTGAAAAAAATGAGCCAGCCAATTATATAACAGTTTATTAATAGTTAATAATTAATTAAAATATTTATTATGTACAGTTTAAAAAATGAAAGTTACAATGGAACTACTGTTACATTTTATTGCAGAAATATAAATTGTGTCTATTTTTTCCCTCAAGATTATAAACAGTTAAAAGAAAAGTAACTCGTAAATTTCAATTTGGTAGGATAATAAAATTTATTTAAAAAATCCCAAAATATATTCTCAAGTAGTATAAAAGACTGGCCTACTATGAGAAATATCTGTGTCAGGAAAAAAATGACTGAATTGACATAGAATGCCTCGTATGCGGCCCTTGAAATAATTTACGGATGTGCTTATTAAAATTATGATGCGCTGTTACATTATTTACTGCCGCGGTTTTTATGGCATCAATTAGGATGGTGTGTTCCAGGGAAGCAGTTGACAAGAGGCAGAGTATAGGTGAAAAAGGCCGAGGTACGTGTCAAGGAAAATTTCTTCGTTGTGTTCACCCTCCTCTACAGTTTCCACACGCATCCACCCTCAGGGACCGTTCGACTAGGCCAGCGAATATATTCCCTCGGTTTTATCGCCTCGTCGTAATGTTTTTGTGTTTCTGTGTGCATGTGTGTTAGGGGACAGGTCGCTCTTACAAGTCTTACTGCCAGAGGATTAACGACTTTTGGATAGCCAGACGTTCATCGGATATAAACACAGAGAACATAGTAGTTACTCGACAGCTATACCCCTCATTTCAGGCTACCCGAGGGATCAACAATATTTCCACCCTTGTACACATTATAATCTTTGAGACCCTCTTATCGAATAATAATTATCTCATAATTAGGTTAATGAATATTTAGTAATCCCGCTTCAACAAAAACATATATTTTCAAAATGTTTTATTTTATTACGAAAACTTATTACTTCGTGGAGTAATATGTTTTCACCAAATATCACGAGCACTCAATTTATTCACAAGCACTCTGTTATGGGAAGATCAATGGAATCGGATTTAGAATGGAGTTTTTTTTTTAATAAAGGAATTTTTTTATATTACGAAATCTCGGATGTTACCTAACCCTCGAACGCGTCCACGGGTAGCCGATAGGAGGGACCAGGACACGGGATCCTCTGCACGGGATACCTCCGGGTGGACGCGTGAATTGGATCGACCAGGAAACAAGACGGGAGTTCTCCTGGGAACTGGATTTCGGGTACTATAGGGGACCCTATCGAGGTAAAAGCCGATCTAGGGAATCTAAGGCACTGCCGCGGACCACCTCTCTGAATCCCAAGGTGTAAGCTATCGTGCCATTGGGATGTATAGCACTTGGGCAGTAGTGTCACTTACGATGCAGGCTCTGGGGAGCGGGAGGGGGGGGGGGGGGGGTCATGAAACGGATGGGTAGGTTTTGGAGATAAACGTGGATGCTCCTAGGGGCGAGGAGGTATCAGCCTCTTGGCCCCAGGAGGGCACCTACGACATGTTCACTGACAAGTCCGAGAAGGAGAAGTGTTCAACGAAAGCCGATCACATTGATTACTCTGAATCTAAGCCGAAGAAAGGACACTGCGGTGCAGTGAAGAGAAGAGCATGCAAAGCCAAATTAGCGACTTAGGTTTCACCATCGGAGCCGCACAGTAGCGACAGCTCTGAAGCAGTCGGGCTCGTCACTGGGACGTCACTGGGACAGGTGGCCCTTGTTGTTGGCCACCGATGAGGCCGGGGTGGAGTGGGAGGCAGGCTTCCTGCAAACTGCGTTAGGAGGCGATCAGCACCCTCCTAAACGGGAGGACTGCTGAGACCCACGAGGAGGTACTGGCGCACATATTTGAGGGCCATTTCCCAGGCTTAGCGCTGATGGACCGGAGGCAATTGCAGGAGGAGGCGCCATCAATCATCAAACTGGGTGATTGGTTAGCGACAGCCAAAGCTGACTCGCCGAGCAGGATCAGATGGGCGATAAAGACTTTCGACACGTTTAAAAGTCCAGGAGTGGATGGAATTTTATCCGTCCTTCTACAAGAGGGAGGGGAAATACTCATCAAACGCCTCAGTTGCATCTTCCGGGCCTGCCTGGCTCTAAAATATGTGCCAAAAGCCTAGAGAGAAGTCAAGATGGTCTTTAACCCGAAACTGGGTAAACGCTGCTATGACCGGGCCAAGTCATTCAAACCCATCAACCTGACATCATTCCTTCTGAAAACGTTGAAGGGACTGGTTGATGGGTACATGAGAGAGGAAGCCCTGATCACAAGACCGATGCAGTCCTCACAACACGAATATCAGGCTGGCAGATCTGTTGAGACCTCTACTTTACCGTCAGAGATATAGAGAGGGCACTCCACAGGAAAGAATCAACTTTGTGTGGGTTTTGCAGACGTCGAGGGGGCATTTGACAACAACTGCTTTCACGCCACACGCTTCAGAGTAGATGAGTTTATCATCGAATGGATCCACTTTATGTTTCGCACAAGGACGATTACCACCGGGCTTAAAGGGTCAACCGTTAGGGCGTACGTCAAACGGGGTTGTCCACAGGGGTTATTAAATCATCTCTCCTGTGGATAATGGTCATTGACGGGCTACTGGCGGCGCTCGATGGAGTCGGGTTAAACGTGGTGAGCCGGACGACGTTATAATAATGGTCAGAGGCACTCATCCAGCAGAGATGACGTGGAGAATGCAACAATGGTGCACCTCTAAGTTGCTTGGGGTCAACCCGAGCAAAACTGAGAAGGTTCTCACCCCGGACAATCCACTGGAAAAGCCACATGGTCAAACAGGTCTCGAAAGCTACAGGTACTTTCTGGGCCTGTAGACGAATGTTTGGTTAAGTATGGGTTCTAAAATCCGTAATGGTCTAATAGATTTACACGGTCATTCTATATGCTTCCCTGGCATGGTGGCCCGCGCTTAAACGGAAAACAAACAGGAAAATATTGAACAAAGTCTACAGACTCATGAGGCTAAGAGTTACGGTAGTCGTGAGAACTACTCCGATTCTAGCTATGGATGCGCTTCTAAATTTGGCTCCTCACACCATTGCAGAGGCCAACACGAAGAATGTGCCGTTAGGCCTCCATTTCAATGGTAAGTGGAGGATGGCAGTGGTGGCCCATGCATTTCTATTGCAACGTCACAGCGATCTCGACAGGGTCCAAGCACAAGGGGCGCGCTGCTACCGGTTCCACCACAATTAACAAGTTCTCTTTCCTAGTAGGCATGAATTGTTAGAGAACCAATGTAGCCTCTTGTCACTGGGCGGACTCATCTAGTACACAGATCCAAAACAGGATCAGGACCAAGAGTGGGTACTTGGAACAGCAGACCCTAGACAAGGATGTCGCTGGGACTCGATGCCTCAGTTCTGCAAGCGGAAATGTACGCTATGTAGGCCTGTGCTAGGTAAATTCTGGACAAAGGATGCAGCCATAAGCACATATACATATATAGTGACAATAGGGCGGCAATCAGATCTGTCCACCACGAGGTGAAAATGTATATTGAGTATTATATTTCTAATTCTTGGGTACCATTAAAGCGGTAAGCGCATCTGTTTTTGCTAGACTGAATAACTTTAATCAGTATGTTGAGAAGGATAGTGAAAGAGTCCACAGGTCGACAAGTTTATATTAACTTTATTAGGTTAAATAGATGAAATATGTATAATAGTAATTCTTAACTTGCGTGTTTTAGATTGGTTTGAAGTATAATTGTGTGGTTTTGGAGTTGAAACTTTTGAAGTTAAGTGAGTCGGTCGCTGACACGCCGGCTATAGTCGTTTATTATATGGTCGATTATAAGTCATGAACACCGCAGTGACTTCTCCAAAGAAAACACTCCGAAGGTTCGCGACTATACCGATAACTTCAGCTAGAGCTCTTCATGCAAGTTCTAGCTGGGTGCAGATATTCAAAAAGTCTACCGTTTGGCTCAGTGGTCAAGATCGAATAGTCTGTTGATCGAATTGCGTGATCAACAATTAGGTCTTCACTTACTGTCGCAATATTCACAGCGCGAGTTCATCGTGCAAGCACGCGGCCAACGGGGTGATCAAATTTTGATGCGCAATCTGGGAGTTCAATGCGCGTTAGATCGTATAAACGATTGAAGATTTATAAGAAATGTAAATAACTTAAGGAATATATTAAAGTCATCCGGTTTGATGTACGGCTGTGATGCTCTGTTATCACATTTCGCCTGGAGCATAGTAAAACTGCTATGGGCACCAGGACATACCGTCTTTCAGGAAAATGAGGAGCCTAATTCACTGACCAGGATCGGCGCCACAGTTACCGATCCAGCCTGGACTTGCCCCGACCCAATTTCCATGTACCTCATTAGGGCCCTATCAGAGCGGTGGGTGGACAAATGTTTTACGGAGCTCCGGCTACAGACAAAAGGAATAATACAATCGAGGACGATCATCAAAGGAACCTCAGAAAAGCTAGACCTGGACGGACACCAGCTTAAATGAGGAGTGGGGCTTGTCACTGGACATTGGCACGCAGGGAAACATCTCGGGCGTCTGGGACTAAATAATGAACCACTCCGCCCAAAATGCAAGGAGGAAGAAGAAACACCCTTCCACGTGATTACGAAATGCCGGGCGCTGGAGGACCGTCGGTAAGGACATTCTTGGAGCTCCTGATTTTGAGTCACAAGACTTATAGGGTGTTGGAGTGGACGGGCTTCTATGATTTGCTAAGGAGGCACACCTGATCTACAATCCTATTATAACAGATACGCTCCCATGATGGCCACAAGCATAATGGTCCATATAAGATTGAGCGCTCCATTTAATTTTAAGAATCATTCATTCATTCGTATTATGAAACATGCACTTTTTGCGACCTTTTAAAATTTCGTTGCAATTTTTTAAATAATCTTTCTTTTATAAGATATTTTGGAAAAGTAAAATAAAATAAGAAAAACACGACGTAGAAAGGGAAATTTTTTATGAACTTTTGAATCTATATATTTTTAAATGAATTTAGACAAATTAATAGATAAATAAATAAATGAAAAAAACTAATAGTTTTTCAATATAAAGTATTAGTTTTACTTTTTAAAATAGTTACAGGATCCACAAAAAAATCGGCAGTAAGGGAACAACAATTTTTTTTTTTTTGATAAATGAAAATAGTTCATTTTGGCCCGTGTTTCAGAAAGTTTCTGCCCATTGCTAATCTAAAATGTTCCTGTATTACGAAACATGCACATGCTAGAGGATTACTAGTTTCGAGTCTGTGGCGAAAGGTCGAGGGTAGCTTAAAAAAAAAGTAGCTAAATCCTTCATCCTCTCACGTTTCTCCTCATCTTCGTTGAAACCTATGCAACTCCCGTACTGCGAAAGCGTAAGTCTTCACCGAACGCCCGCGGGACTGGATCAAGCCAACATCACGAGCAGTAGCAGCAGCTCGTAATCGTCGTCGCCGGCTCGAACCCGGAATTTTTATTGAGGATTAGTCTGCTTTTACCTCCTACGGAGGACGAAGTAGCAACCGCAAACTCTCGAACGCTTCGAAAGCTGCAAGTTTGCGAGTAGTAACCGAGGCTATGAATATCGAATGCTTTTGCTGCCGGGTTTACAGAAGCTATTCGATGGTCGTTGGTTCGAACGAGAGTGCAGCGATGACGCTTAAAAGACATATTGTAAATAATTATTTCACACCGCAATCATCTAATTTTACAGAAATATATTGCATAAATGTTTTCAATATTTCACATTACAATTGAAATATTGTCACACCTTCTGTAATTAAATACGGCAATACATTTGAATTTTAAGAAATTTTGGTGAAAAAGACAAAAATGAAATCACTTCAGAAACATTTTAGAATTTTTCTGTTGAATGAATATATATTTATTTAAATATTTTAATAGTCTGTCAAAATATTTGTAAAAATATTAAACTAGAATGATTCTTGGTTAATATTTTCTAAGATATCTTACGATGTACAGAATTATACGTTATAGATCATTTTTGTTTTCTTTTTTTTTTCAAGAACAGTATTTCCAACAATCAGATCTGATCAACACACTGTTACAAACAATCAATTGAATTATTGAATGGATCTTTTTAAAAAAATATTTTTTACAGATAAATAAAATGGATTTGTGAATAACTCATTGTAAATAATGGTTCCACTCCAGGAACACAACATTGCATAAATAACTAAAAGAAATAACCAAAAGCTAAAATTGCACAATGTAACTAAGAAAGTATATCGACAAGATTATTTGTTTCTTACATTTTTTAAATAATTAGCCGATAAAGAAATCGTACAACGAATATCGATAGACTGCACTGACAATTTGAAAAATGATGTTAGGAAAAAGTTCACCCGAAAAAAGGTCAATGTAGGTTACAATAAATATAGCTGTTAAATATATCACGGTACGACTAACTATTTATCTAGTAAAACTGAATTAAATTCCGAATTTTACTATATGAAATTTTCCCGACTGTGTTAATTTGTACTTGGCAATTTTATTTTGTCCTTGTAGTGAAGGTCATATTTTGTTTTTTGTTTCGATCCGCCGTTTAAAAATTTTTTTAAGGTGTGGTAACATTAAGACCGTTGTTTGCAACAGGTAAGTAACATCGTTATAACGATACCTGGTGCGCTAGATGGCCAAGGCCTCAAGCGTGTCTCGTAAGCGATCCGTAACACCCACGTATGTATAAGATTGCGAATACATGCTGCTCCAACTAGATACTGGGTTCTACCATTTTTGTATCGTACCCCAATGGAATTAATGAATATTAGATAACTCTACCTATCGTTAGTCGTACCGGCCTATGTTTACTCATCACACACGGAGTATTTAAAAGAGAAAGTATCCAAAAAAAACAGTTCGACTGTCAGATTTTGATGGAAGAAGACGTTTTGAGCTTCCTAGATTCCATAAAAAAACATTCATTCATTTATGTCTGTCTGTCTGTCTGTGTGTGGCAGGTTCTGTCCAAAACCACAATAACTTTTGTAAAAACTTGTAGACAGTGAAGCGCAGTGAAATTTCATGTGTGTCTTCTATGTAGAAAATATACTGTTGGTATTGAAATCCAACCCAACATCTCCACTCCTTCCGAGACTTTACCTTAAACATGAAAAAAGAAAAATTGATTTTGACATTTCAGGCAAAGTACCAAAAGGCATTGGTGTTTTGTTTTCAAATTCAATACCAAAACTATATTTTATTCATCAAAGATACACAACAAATTTAGATCTGCTCCATAGACTCTATCTCATCACATATAAACTATACAAAAGAGAGATGACTGTAAATACAACAAATTCTGAAACCCATGGATCACAGAGAAACTTATTGTGAGTCCTCTAAAAATGAAATATTTTTTACTTGAAACTCAAAATAAAACACTAACTCCTTTTAATTTTTATTGTTTTACCTTAGTAATCACTCAAATGAGATGAAAAAAGTAAAAACAGCTAGCTTATAAAAAATATGCATCAAGCAAAATATGAATCTTGTTGCAGACATAAGAAATCAATTATTAGCATAAAAGGAATGACTTTAATTATCCATTGTAATTGATTATTATCTAATAATCGATTAGAAATGCACTGATAATTATTCACATTTAATGTTAAACACAAATAAACACAAATTTACGGATGGAATTTAGTGTTGAGGTTATAAACACATGGTTGAGTTTATATACACTTCTAGTTGTTAATCCTGATATGACATTTACAACTAGGTCTCCTTAATATTTTCTTCTGAGATTTAACTTTAATTATACAAATCATCGACTAATGGCAACCAAAAAATAAAAAGATGATTCCCTTTTTTTTCTCGATTAGTCTGATCGACGTATCCGATTCAATCGCCGTAACCGATAAATAAACCTGTTTTTGTTTCAGTCATGGGTGTCATCATCCTGATCGACTGCGAGAATCGGCAGAAAACTGAGCTTCGAAGTGCTCTTTGCGAGTCATTGCCGCCATGCGCGCACCTGCGGTACAAGGACCGCCAGCGGTCTTTGCGGTCCTTAACCTGGTCGAAATTCCCGAGAAAAACTTCGTCGACGCGGCTATTAGTAGTGGAAATAGTAAGTATCTACAAGTCGGTTATTTGCGAGGAAATGTGTTATTCTTCAATTTTTCGTGTTAATAAAAAGTATTGTGCATTGCAGGCGTCAAGAAGTATGCCACTGCCGCCGCTATTCCGGCAAATTATTTTATCGGCACCTCAACGCGAAACATTAGTCGTCATGGCGTACGGCTCGCTTCAGAAGTTCAAAACTGCAGCGACGAACATGTTTTATGGGGACAATGAGCCGTATATTAGTTTGGTAATCGTCCGATATTTCGACAGAGCCGTCAACAATGCCGAAGACAAACTGCCGCAAAAGCTGACATATGGACAATGAAAATATGTTCATGACCAACGGTCAGTGGCCATCCCAAATCGGGTTCCTGTCGACTATTGTCGTTGCCGCGTCCACCGCTATACATTTCTGGGTTTGGGAAGCAATGGTCCTATCAGTAACAAAAGTATACAGAGGGCACAAGTCTTCAATTTTCGACATTAATGTACAGAACTTCACGCTGCAAAGTCGGACTGAGGCAGTCGCTGTGTCGAGAGGAATGGTCAACAATGAATAAAAACGTAGTTTTCAATGATTAGACATAATTCTGAAAAAACTCATACGTATAGAGAAAAATTAATAAATTATTTTCATTTGAAAAAAAAGTTTGATTGCCGGATGGTTTGTTAAAGAATTTTTGTTTTCATTAATTTGTTAATAACATTTTGATATTTTTATTATGCAAAATCAAACTTTTCGGCACCCTCTATATGCTTGTTTTTTTTTTAATTTTTATTATTACCTTAAGGTAATATGAACGGACACTCTGACTCCACATGTATTTCAGAGAAATTTCAGAGAGAATTGCGAACAATTCTCAATGAGATAAAAATTTGAAAAAAATATCAAGCATATAGAAGTCGCTAAAAAGATCGATTGTACATAATAAAAATATCAAAATGTTATTAACAAATTGATGAAAACAAAAATTGTTCAACAAATCACCCGGCAACCAAGCTTTTCGTCGCCATGACGACTGTTTCGCATTGATGTGCCGATAAAATAATTTGCCGGAATAGCGGCGGCTGTGACATACTTCTTGACGCCTGAAATGCACATTACTTTTTATTAACACGAAAAATTGAAGCATAACACATTTACTTGCAAATAACCTGCTTGTAGATACTGTGTCCACTACTAATAGCCGCCTCAACGAAGTTTTTCTTGGGAATTTATCTGAATTACAAGTGTTCGCAATTTTCTCTCAAATCTCGTTAAATCAATGCAGAGTCAGACATTGCTATATCATACTACCTTAAGGTAGTCCTTGTGAATAGCGTTTCACTGTGCATAAGTTTCAGAGAAACGAGAGGGAATTGCAAACACTTCCCAATAGTAGAAAAGTCTGAAAAAAATGAAGCATATTAAAGGCACTGAAAAGATTAGATTTACATAATAATAATTCCAAAATGTTATCAACATAATGGCGAAAAAAAAAAATTTGTCAACAAATCCCTGGAGGTCTAACTATTTAAAAAACGAATTTTTTCTTTTTTTCTTCATCCTTTTGGGGTTACGATTCTGCAACCATTGAATGCCCAAAAAAAGAGAAGACAGATTTACTGCATTTTCCTTATAATTAGGACCTCAATAAGTTCAACAAATAATAATAATAACAAACTAAACTATTAAGATAACTGTTATATGACGATTATATATCCACGTAATATTACTGATTGCGGAATTGTAACTTATATGTAAGCTATATGTAACAACCGAGTAACATAACATGTTAGATTCGATTAGATTGCCGTTACATTGCCGCCACATTACTGCGTTCACTGGGAATACGTCTATTCCTTTGATGTAAAATTTAACACCGCATTTTTTACAGTGCACACAAACGTCTAGGTTAAAACGAATGTAACTGAGGAATTTGATCGAATGAAAGTGGTGAAGAGTGGGCGGGTTGAAAATTCGAGCCTGGTTGGTTCGCTGGATGAATTCGCACGTGCTAGTTACCCCGTCGGCTTGCGTACATATATATGGCTCTTGCAAGTGTGTAACGCATTCGTTTCCCTTTCCCTCGTCTCTCCTTCTCTCTTTCTGTCTCTCTTACTTTGTGTGCACGAGCCCTCGCATGCTCAAAGACCCGGAATATGTGCGCAGAAAAGTATGAACGTATGTACGCCCTATTTTACCTTCGACAGTCAGTCAAACGGAATCGGAAAATTGTTGTTCCGAAGTCTCTCTTGGCGACCTCGCCCTCGAATCATGTGCTTGAATATTACAATTTTATCCGAGTTTCAGCTCACTTTCAACTTGTTGTACGTTGCAAGTTATGAAACTAGCAATGAAAAAAGAAGTGGTAAATAAAAAAAAAAGATCAAATTTTAATACTTGGTCTCAGCTACTTTCACGAAAATCATACTTTTTTTCTTTAATATTATATGAGGAACTTGAAAATAAAAGATATTTCATTGTTAAACATTGTTTACGACACATCGGAATCACTATTGGTTTGCTCTAATTTTAGTATTTTAGTACAAAATTTCGAAAAGTTACAAAACCGTTCCCCGGATTTTTAAAAATCTTTGGCTAATTTCAAAAATACATTCATTTCTTCTGAAAATATTTGCATAAAACATTTAAATACAAATCGATGTGTGAAGTAAAGAATATATTTTCTAATACTTGTCGAATATTTCCAATATTTTATAAAATAATCGTTTTAAATGTTTAAAAAATGTTCCCGTGCGATTAGGCATTCATTTTAATGTCGTTAGCTTATTAGTCTATCAGTATACTAGATCAAAATTAATTTCTGGTATGGAATCCTCAATAAACAAAGCAAAAATTACAAACTGAAATACAATAAAGAAAAAGAAAAAGTTTATACTTCATAAAATAAGTCTCAACAATAAAAAATGAAATAGCAAAAATAAAACAGCAGTAGGTAAAACAACAGAAAATACTCTGTAAAACCAGACTACAACTAAAAAAAATGTAGAATTTCCAAAAATTTAGTATTCAACATTGACTAAATCGATTCATATGCTAACGAAATTATAAACAATCAATTATTACGTAATTTAAAATAACGTGGCTCCCAACTCTTTCCAGCGGCTGTTGCTTTCAGGGGGTCATAAAATACAGTTCTTCGTGAAAAAGTTTTACTTCCCGATATAGAGATTATTATAGATTAGTTATTACTTAAACTACGTAGATTACAACTTGTGAGGATTAAAGCACTTTTTTTTACTCTCGAAGAGGATTATGAAGTTCGTACCATCATTCAAAGCCGTTGTACGTATATATCAGCTTCCAGATATGCTACTGACGGGACTTTAAGATGTATGTTACACAGTTTACCGTTAGCTAAAAGCAAGTACACCTCAACGCTGTACTTCGTTCCAGACTACGAACACGTTCGATATCAAGAGAAGCAAACGGAGATAGCGATATAGTACGTAATGATAAGGCGCCGTTGCTAGTAGTGGATTGAGACATTACGTACACGAAGCTCCGGGCGTTTTGAAACGGTAGGTTACGGTTCCAACAGATAGAGCAACGTTTCAAGAGAGAGAGAGCGAGAGAGACATATCTGCACGTAGATCGACGTAGTTCTGTCTGTGGCATTTGGTATTAGTCCATATACCTCAGGGGGTATAGTCATTATTGAATAGTATATATAGTTACTGAAGACTTTGCGTTTAAGTAACTACCCAAGCGTTATAAACTATCACGAAATTCATGGACATTGCATATGACACCCTTCCGAAAACGATCAGTACATCCTGTAACTGGTACAACCAAAGTTAGCAGCAAGGGGAATGTGTAAATTGGAACTGCAGTTTCGCTTCGAATCAGTTTGCTTTTATACTCAAAGACATTTGAACGTATATGTCCAAGTGGTGAAATTCTACCAAATACCAATGAATAGACTAGCAGTGATGTAACAGCAAAACTTGTGGTGATATCGAGAACCAAATTCTAGAGATGTATTGTTTAAGGTGTAACGTTGCGATGCACATTAATCATCTGACGAGTACTTGGAAATCGTCTAATTCTTTTTTAGGCGCTCCCTCTAGATTCTGGAGTAGCCTATTGATATTGATAGGGTAGACGTACCATTTGTGGCGACTGTATTGTTTGTGGCTAGTCTCTCTATCGATGGTAAATATTAAGATTTATTAAGTTCAAAACATACTTCTAGGATACCGTAGTGAATTGAGAATTAGCTTGGCCACACTTTTTGCCGCTTTCGATTAATTTCTTAGCGACGCGGCGGAAAAATACGACAAAATATCTCGCACCTCGGAAACACTGGCTAAACCTTTCGAAAAACGTTTAGCAGACGATTGGTAAGTAAGTCTTTAATATTCACTTATTTCGCCTAATTCTGAATACAATCGTATATAAATTATCAAAGTAAAGATTCTGGCTACAAATAGGACAATGAAAGTAGGGTGAACAAAAAATTGAGGTGTGGTTTACCCCCTACGAGACGATTTTTTTTAAATGTCAACGTGGACTCTTCATTACTCCCGATGAGAAACATTTTGGTTTTTGTTTTTGAAATCGGTCGACTCCTTCTAGGTGAAACTGTATCATCAACCCTTAACATGCCCAACTTCGAAGGCTGTTTACACCCCTTAAAATTGTTTGTTGGCAGATAAAAAAAAATACGAGTCATTTATTTTTCGATGCTCTACAACATACGTGAATTTCATCAAAATCGGAGGTGGACATGAAATTGATGTTCCTTGTCAGTTGTGTATTCTTAAATAAACTATTTATTTATTTATGAGGTATTCTTGGCCAACTCAGTAAGCGTTCAAACTTGACCCCTTTCAATTTGCTCCATAATTTTTATGTACTATTGTATACGGTCGAAAAAATATTTTAAATTTTTTGTAGATTTTTTTTACTGAAACTCTTTTTTCACGAATTTTTAAAATTTAATTTTTTTGCCCCAGTTTAATAATATTCAATTTTTCTCGACCATCCTGTACTAGATATCAACATTTTTGAGCTTTGACCTAGATTGGGCAGACGTTTGCGTCGATCTTTTAAGCTATTTTTTCGGAAAAAAGCTATTAAAAAATGGGGAAAAAAATGAAACGAAATATGAGATCATGGCCGGTTGTTGCGTGAACATTTTATACATAACGCAAGATCATTTTCGAATTTTCCTGAAGCTTTTTTTATCGATATAAAAGAAAGTAATGTATTGAATAATGAGATGCTGTAATAGGCAATGAAGTGATGACACAATTTTAACTCTTGATTTGTAAGTTTGTCTCCCTCTCCCTCTCCCTCTCTCCCACTCTGCATTATACGGTTTCGAAATTTTCGACATGGCACTGGAATACCCAAGAAGCACTGAGCTTTTCGTACATTAAACTAGTTGCCTGTGTTCCCACTGGCATTAAATCGTTGCTCGCACTCAGTTCCCATATTCGCTGAGTTTGGGCTCTCACTCGAAGACGAAGTTTGGACTCGGTTGAGGCATCCAAGCATCCGTGTAAGCTCTCTCTCGCTCTCCACTTGCTCTCTCCTACCACTCACGGTCCACGGCTCCTCTCGTGTATACTTGAGGCAAACTGGCTATACCCCCTCGTCTGTCAGTTCCAATTCCCGACCATCTCTCCGATACACCCGATTTCAGAACCAAGGAAACCGTTAGTTCGCTTTACTGACTTTCTTTGGATTCAATTGCTTCCGTACAGAGGTAGAAGTTTTCGTTTTCATGAAAGTTTTGCTTTTCCGAAATTACCTTGTTTTATACCCGAAATGGCATAAGAATTGTATTTCACAAAAATTGCCAGCAAGTATCACGATTTTTTTTATTAAATTGCTGTCTCATACGAGACGTTCTCCACCAGCTCGGCCACTTTTTTTTTAACCATTCGGATGTGTTCTATAATTGGTCATATAGTAGTACTACTTAAAGGCACTCTCTGTAAATATTACTTCCTCATAGTAGAAGCTTTGTTTTCATGAAAATTTTCTATTTCGCGATTTTCATATCAAGACTCAGAATAGCCCAAAACGTTGATAAAACTGATTTAGAAGAAAAACGTGTGAGTGTGACTAACTTTTGTAAAATTAACTATATTTTGCTAAATAGTTCTTCATAAGTGCAGATATATTTAATGTTGCTTAGTAATGAATTTGACAGAAGCCGGAAAAGCGTTTCGGATTTTATGGTGTTTTGAAATTTTCGTAATTTTTTTGAAAATGCTTTAACTTTGAGACCGGTTCAAGCAGCTGATCCAAAATTTTGCATAAAACTTTAATAGAATGTGTCGTTGTTTGATACTAAATTTGGTGAGAAACCAATAAGGAGTTAATATTTTAAAGAATTTTTTATTTTATTTTTGGAAAACACTTTTTTTTACTCGACAAGACTGTCCAGTTTCACGATGCCAATTTTTTTTTATACATTCTCGATACACTACTCCCAAATACCATGTAAAAACTACAGCAAAATTAAAGATGACATTAAAAGAAAAAAAAATGTTTTCCATTTCTTTTCACTGAAAATTACCTTTTTGATGCCATGAAAAATATAAAATATATTTTATATTTTAAGGGGAGACATCTTAGGTACTGTTCATACCGTCTGTACACTACGTCCTCTGTCCTCTGTTAACAATCAACATCCGGGTGCTCCAATACCTCTAGCAGTTTAGTTACGGAAACTTAATCTTCAATTATTATATTACTTACGTTACATTCGAATAAAGCTCGAACCGTGCATCATGGTTTTCATTGACCGGGGCTCTTTACTGGTCCATTTTTCGCGTTTTTTAATAATTCTTCTTTTGAATTATATTGGACTTCTAGTGGATGTCACTACTCTCGGTAATTTGTTGTACAAGTTAATACAATTAATATCGGTAAAGGGAGCAAGTCGTGAATGGGGATACATCTGTATATACCTTACTTCTTCACTCAGGTAGTTTAACATCATTCCTTCTATAATTTTATATACAAACATATACATTGAACACTATATTTGCTGCCTTAGGCTAGCTCAAGAACTCCAAAACATTTAACATATGACGCACTCTTGTGAACTTGTTTAATCTCGAAATTTTAGGCATTGCCCTATTTTAAAGTTTCTACCAAATTTCCTAAACATGGTAAACATGCTCTGAAAATTCATTTCAACTTTAAGTGGATTCTAGTCCACATTTAGACTTTTCACATCATTCCAGCATTGTAGGAATGGTTAACAAGGATAATCACCATGCATCGCTTGAAGCAGGTGTATCAACGTAGGTACATTATTCTGTCAGATGAACCTCTGGCGTTTTCCGAGCAAACTTTGTTCGTGAATTGACTCGAGAAGCAACCATTGCTACCATCTATCTGAAACCCGACGCACGTCCCCCAGCTCGTCACCGCGAGCACAAACGTGTGGTTTACGTTTGTCACCCATCTTGAATTTCTTGGTTGAGTTCGTGTGTGATTTCTGTTGAATATATGTATATACCGTCAGTACATTATGTGCCGTGCATGAAGTAAGCCAGAGATGCATTGACAAAGAGAAACGTGGAAGGGTTAGAACAACAAAAGGATCATGGAAGAGGCGCTGTTGAAATGCCAAGATTGGTTGGCTGGTCCCGGTTTGTCTGGTGGCTTTTCCTCATTCTCATCTCTACTCTTTTTAGTCATGGTATATATAGTAACAGAGAGCTATATGTAGTGATTCACCAGTTTGCGTATTTCAAGAGATTTCTCCACTACCACACGAGATCCAGAGTAGCTTCTGTTTCTTCCATTTTCCCATTTTTATTCCTCCTTGCTTCATGCATAACAAACAGTCCGTGAAGTCGGGAGGCAACCAGTCGAATTCGTACCTTTTCTGCCTCGATTTATCTGCAATAAAAATAAGATAAATCGGAGGTAATCTCATTTACGATTTTACAGAATGAAATGCTTTATTATTTTATACTGTAATCAATTTTTACACAATTATGTAAGAAAAAAAAAGGACCTTCATGGCAGTAAATGAGGTATTCCTGACCAACGGTAAGCGTTCAACCTCTTCCAATTGGCTACATAATTTTAGTCTATACTATATAGTCGACAAAACACTTTTAATTTTTTTATGTCACTCGATGTGAGAATTCCATTTTCGCACTTGTCAAATAAAACGTTGTACGATATACGACGCAAAAACTATTTCTCAGCTCGCGTGATTGTAACACTCGCCTTCGGCTCGCGCTGCAACCTCGCACTTATGAGAAAAAGTTTTTCCGCACTCGTATCGTAATGTATTTAGATTTTTTTTACTGAAAGTTTTTGTTTGATGAATTTTTTAGGTAAAAATTGTTTGCCCCAATTTAAAAATTTGAAATATTTCTAAAAATCCTGTATTAGATATAAACATTTCTCAAAAAATGGAAAAAATTATACGAGATGTCAGTTCATGGTCGGTTGTTGCGTAAACATTTTATACATAACACAACATTATTTTCGAATTATTCTGAAGCTTTTTTTATCGATATAATACAAAATCATGTATAACATAATGGTATGTTGAAATAAAAAAATGAAGTGCGACATTTTTAACTCTCGATCTGTACATTTTTGAAGTCCAACCATCGTCCAACTCTTCTTGGCCGTAATAAAATTTAATGATCATGATAAAACGTTGGTTTTATCATGGCCATTAAATTGTTACGCAACAACCGACTGTGAACGGACATTTCGTTTCATTTCTTTCCATTTTTAAATGACTTTTTTTCCGAAAAAAAGGGTTTAAGAAAATCGACGCAAATGTCTGCTCACTCAGGGCCAAAGCTCAAAAATGTTTATATCTAATACAGGATTTTTGAGAAAAGTTTCTAATTTTTAATTGGCGCAAGAAATTTAAATTTAAAAAAATCATGAAAGGAAAAATTTCAATAAAAAAAATCGAAAAAAAATTAAAAGTGTTTTCTCAAGCATGTAGAATATCATAAAAAGTTACGGAGTAAATTGAAAGGGATTAGGGTTGAACGCTTACTAAGTTGGTCGCACGAATACCTGAAATATAAATTGACTTCTTTAAGCAAAAAACATTTGAACATGCAAATTAAATTGCAGTTTCAAATGAATTTTTCTTTTTAAGTTTCTTCAAGTAAATCGTCGGTAAGAAAAAATGGGTGTTTAAAAAAATCGCAACTTTTTTTTTTACATATGGCCTAGGGTCTCCTTTTATCAGATTTGACATTTGACATAAACAAAAAGATTCGATACGTGAACTTGGCCCCGTGTATCTGATGACATTGGCTACCAATCACAACACAAATTAAACGGTGACAATGCTTGCGATCTTTTGTTCCACAAACTCTTTAGAAGGAAGATTAGAAAATTAGAGTTCCTCATGAAATTTTGTTCTTTAATTTTCTTCAAGCAAATTATCGGCAAGGAAGAATATAATCTTTAAAGATTCGCAACTTTTTTGCAAATTATTTTACCTATAATGAGTAAATTGTAGATTCAATTGAAAACTGTAGTTTCTCATGAAAATAAAAATTGTAGATTCATACGGGGTATGTAGTTTAAAATAATTTTGTTTGTTCTTTAAATTTTTTCAATCAAACCGTCATTAAGGAAAAATATATAATTTAACGAATCGCGGCAATTTTTGCGTATGAATTTGTATATGATCAGAAAAATCAGAAAACTTTTAAGGCAATTAAACTTCTTCTGTTAAAGTACTCTAAAAATGTTATTGAATGATTTTTTTTTCTCTGGACTCAAGCGAACATTAGAGAAACGTTCCAAACGCATAAAAAAAAAATCGTGACTCAGTTTAAAAACTAAGCTGGATTGTCTTATATGCTATACAAAATTACGTAAAACCCGAAGAATTTTATTTCAGTGTTACTCTACTTCTGCATTTCATAAAATTATTTTTTATTGTCGGCTATCAAAATTTTAATGACACTGCAGTCTCGTTACGTTTGCCTTTTTTTATCTCCTATACTTACCAGTCACATGACGTACGAAAGCTTAGTTTCTATCTGTGTGATTGGTATAATTATATTGACCTCGTCAACGGAATTGCGCTTATTAATTAAAATCTGTGAATCTCGGTGAGATCAATGAAGCAGCTAGATTTAGTTGAAGGGGTGATGATGAGAGAGCGACGTTGATCCCGTACGATCATTCGAGCCTCGGTTTATAGTGTCGATAATGAAACTTTATGTCACGCGTTACTGCACCTTTCACGATTTTATTTTATTTTTTTACCCCTCTCCTTCTCTCGTATAGAGTTTACGATGTTCAGGAAAGGCATTAAACTCATTCGGTGGCGGGCAACCTCTCGCGACTCACCTCACTACCGCGCTATCCTGTGAGTTTCCGATGATCCTCACCCAGTACTCCACCTCTGGTCAGTGGCCCGAGTTCGAACCTACTCGTTGCTCGACTCTCGCGAGTCTCGTGAATGTCTGCGAGTGTACTGATAGTCCGGAACGAGAAGAGTCTATATAAGGCATTCTCTGTCAATTCGGACACTTTTATTTTCTTGGCCACTCTGATATTTCTCATACTTATACATTTATGTTAGTACTACTTCAGAATACTTTCTGTGATTTTTTTTTAGAATTTTAACATTTTCGGACACACTTTTTTTTTAAGTTTCAAAATTCAAGCTTATACGTTTTATATGGAAATGTTTTAGTATGAAATTATTTGACTTTTCAGTTTGAAATGGACGTTTTTAAGCTTTTAACGGTTAATCTCAGTTTAAAATAAAGTTTTTAATTTTAAGAATGCAGATGAAATTGAAATTATCAATAGTAAGAAATATGCGTGTGAAATTTGGCGTCAATTCACTATACATATTTGTAAAGTTATAAAGATGGTAATACTTGCATTTTTAACGTAGGCTTTATGTGAGTACGCGAAAGTATCTTGTGGTGACGTTCTTTAATGAGAAAAAAAGCATAAAATAAAATCTTACTACATTCATAAAATTTCAAAAATATATAAATGAACATTAAGCGAAAATTTGTAACCCATTTTGTTTCCTCATAGAGGAAGTTATGTTTACGTAAAAAAAATAAAAATTTCGAGATTTTACTATGAGCATACTTAAAATAGTCTAAAACGTCGAGAAATGCAGTTTTTGCTGGCGTCCGGATGTATATATGTGTGTGTGTGTATGTGACGAAAAGGACGTTACGAGGATAACTGCCGCATTTTTCGGAGATTGAGCTGATACTTTGTACTCGAATCGAGTTACCACTAAGGTTGTTTGGTATTGAATTTACCTCGAATCGATTGCGGAATTCAAAAGTTATGAACATTCATTTTTTTTAATTTTTTTTAATTTTTTTTTTTAATGCTACAACTCGAGAACGGTTTAAGTAATTGATCTAAAATTTTTCATAAAACTTCAATAGAGTGTGTCAATGTTTGATGCTGAGCTTGGAAAAAAATCAATAAAGTAGTTAAGATTTTATACAGATTTGAATTTTCGCTATGTTTTTTTTTATTATTGTAACTTGAGAACGGTTCAAAGAGCTGATCTAAAAATTTGCATAAAACTTTAATAGAATGCTTGATACTGAATTTTGTGAGTATCCAACAAAGAGTTTATTATTCAGAGAATTTTCAATTTTTTTTTTCATAGCTTCCATTATGCGGAAACCAACATTGACCAACATACTTCTTCGTAGAGGTAGATTTGTAAAAAAAAACCTTATCAAAAATACAAAATAATGATAAAGCAATTTGTAACGTTCTACTTTGCACCCATTTGCTTTCTCATAGAGGAAGTGTTGTTTGCGTGAACATTTTTTTTTTCGAGATTTTCATGTCAGCATACTCAGAATGGTCCAAACGCCGAGAAAAGTGATTTGTACGAAATGTCTGGATGTGTGTGTGTGTGTGTGTGTCTGCGTGTGCGCGCGTGCTCGTGCGCATGCGTTTGTGTGTTTACACCCCATAACTTTTGGAAATTATGAGATATTGAGCTGAAATTTTGGATGTGGATGGACTATCATCGAACCATGATGTGTACCAAATTTGGCGAGAATCGATAGAGTGGTTCTAATTTTATTGCAATTTCAATTTTTTTTTTAAATGCCTGCAAAGACTTCAACACCTGTAAATTCTGAGATATCTGGCTACAATTTTCGACATGATTTCACGATTATTGATTATCAATGATGAATTTAGTCAACGGAACCGTTGATATGTCGATAAATTTCGATTTTGGTGAATAAAATAGAAAAAAATGCCGTCACGAAAAAAAAAAATTTAGAATTTTTTTGCAGATTTAGCTTAAATATGGTTCTCCATATGAACTACCATTGAACACGGTATGAGTATAAATTTGACGCAAATCGGTCCAGCGGTTTTTATTTTATGGCATTTTGAATTTTTTTGAAAAATCTCGTTCGCGCATTAGTTTTCACACATTACGAGATACCGGTTTCAAATTTGGTTCATATATGGACTGCCAGGGACCAGGGTTTGAGTGAAAAATTGACTCAAATCGGTCGAGCGGTTCAAAATTTATGACGATTTGCATTTTATTTTAAAACATCTTCCGAGCTCAAACAAGCCTGCAAAGTAGAACCTTGCAAATTGCTTCCTACAATTTTCTATCTTTGACGAAGTTTTTTTTTATAAATCTTCCCCTGTAAGGAAGCCAACATTCATCAACACACTTTCCCATAGAGGTAGCTTTGTATAAAAAAAGCTTTGTCAAAGATAGAAAATTGTGAGGAAACAATTTGCAAGGTTCTATTTTCCAGGCTGGTTTTACTGTAGTTTACTACGGAATTTGCCTTATCTCCTTTTAAAAATTTGGTGGGTCACGAGGTATCTCGAACATATCGAAGATTTGATATTTGGATTGTTATCGTCCTTTGATTGGTCGCCGGTGTCATCAGACACTTTGAATCCGGGACCAAGTTCAAGTATTGAAACGTTTTGTTTATGTCAAATGCCAAAACTGACAGAAGAAGACAGCTGATGAGCAGTAACCGCTATGCTGTACTATTATGTTACGCTATATAATATGTCGACTGTTAATAACGAAAAGGGCAAAACTACTATGTTAGAATATATGGGCCTTTTTGATTCTTAACAGACGATGTCGAATTTTCATTAATGCAATAATTGAAGGTGGCGTCTGGGTGGAACACTGGGTGAAAGTTATGAGATGAAAATCATTAGGCAATCATCAGTGTCGTCACGATGTCTTGTTCATTTTCACGTATCATTTTCATGTATACGAGTTTAATTACAAAATAATAATCATTTAATCGTGCGAATTCTATTCAATTACTCTCGACGTTATACCAACAGATTTACCAATTTAAACATTTTTTTACGCAGTTTATTCACGGTACAGTCTGGGCATTTCATTAATTTCAATTATCACATAAATCTCAATTTTAAGCGGTTTTAATAATAAAATGCGCATTTAAACTGAAATCTAAAGATCTTATTCGCCTTTGGGTTCGATAGAAATAATTTTCTTGAAGGTAGAAAGGTAGGTAGAAAAATAAGATATTGCAAATTTCAAAATTTCAATAACTTTTAACGCAGAGTCGGTTACGCATCTACTTCCTTCAATTTTAATTTCACACAAAAATCTTTGAATCTTCAAATTAAGTTTCAAACATCGAAATGAAAATTTTAATAATTCTCCGCGATTAAGACTTGGTAAGCAAGAGAATGATTCCAGTTTCATAAAATTTCGCTTTTTTTAAAATTCATTCATTCATTCACATCGGAACGTCGATCGTTGGCAATATTTTTAATTTAATCGAAATAAAAGCCTATAGATTTTGTAAATCGTACACCAAAAATAAGAGTGGCCTTTCCTTAAAAAAAAAAATGTCTGCAATTTACATCGAAATATCAAACAATAACTTTTATGGCGAAAACCTTTTTTCTATGATTTACAGGTATTCGAGATAACTTGACTTTAAAAAATTCGTCATTTTCTGAAATTTTTATTTAAAAAATCTATAACAGTAGTCAGAAAGTACTCTTAAATAGTACTAAAATTTAGCTAAATAATAAGAAATATCTGAGAGAGTCAGAAAAGGTGGCTGTTTTGACACAGAATGCTTCATGTATAAAGCGGCTCATCGTTCAGCTTCCAGGATCAGCTCCGATCGGACTCTCCGACTATTTATCTCGTGGAATTCTCCACCAGGATTCCCTCGCCAAGAGTGAGCGAGCCATATCTCTTCGCTGCTATTTTCGTTTAGTTCCAACTCGTATCACCATCTAACTTTCTAACAGCGATGAACGGCGATGAGTTAATATTTTTATTCTACTCCGCTATTTAATTAACCGTTTCACGTGAGGTTGAAATGCGTATCAAATTTACATTGAATATTTCATTAAATTTAAATACACATTTTAATTACGATCTATCAACTGTTTTATTTTACTGAAATATAAAAATTAAATTTTATTGAATTTCATTCAATTTTATTTAATCTATTATCGACAATATTATAAGAATTTTTACTAAATATAAAATTTATTGGAAACTTCAATGCTTTTGCTACTATTTGTGTTATTATTATCAATAAATACTGTTGTACTATATAAAAATGTAAAGGAAATAAAAATTAAACAACACCGCAACGTGATAGGGAAACAGTTTCATAAAAAAAAGATATAAATGTATTATTTGTCCCTGGCATACCGGTTAATGACGAGATAGAATTTTACGACACCATTACCTACATCCAGGACATTCTCGAATAAAAATATTTTTATCGAAATAAAAAAATTTGTGATTGCCGAAAAAACCAACATATTTTTTACTGGAAATCTGGTAACCGTTTTTGCTCGTTTGCATTGCTAAAATATATTCTCGTTCCATATCAAAAATATATATATATATATTTCCAAAAATATACTCTGTCATCTCGAAAGTTTCGCTAGTTTCACAGGTAAATTTTTAATATATTTTATTTGATACAATAAAACAAATTCTCAGTCTCACATCAGCGTTTGTGCTGATCGGACGTATTACCTCATGCCAGACAGCGAGGTGATTACAATTCGAGTAGTGTTTGCAGTTAATATAGTGAGAGTTCGTGGAAGAGTGTATCAAGTGCAGCACTGTAAATACCACACGGAATAAGGACCTAACATTGCAGCGAGCCTACGCTCGTTGTTAAAAAAAAAAAAAAAAAAAAGAACATGTCAAGCCAACCAAGCCTAAACTATGCTAAGGCCGCCAAAGCCGAATCCTTCCCTACCAAAGAACAAGCTGGCATCGTCGATGCTATTGATGGAATCGAATTAAAAGAATATATTCTAGCGTCTGCCGACAAGGTCCCCCCACATCAAATAACATTGGCCTCGAGAATCTCCAACAATAGAATATGCGTATACGTTGCGAACAAATCAGTGGCAGAGGATTTAGTCGACGCACACAAATCCATTACAGTTCAAAGCAAATCGCTCCCTATCAGGCCATTAACCGCAAGAAACAAAAGAATTGTGTTGTCAAACGTCTCACCGATCATACCGCACAGTATGATAACCAACAAACTAGAGTCTCTCAACGTGGAAATTGCCTCACGAATTACGTTCCTTCGCGCAGCACCCAATGACCCGAAACTAGCTCACATCAAGAGCTTTAGACGACAGGTGTATATACACCCAGAAGACGTAAAATTACCTGAGTCGCTCCAGATTAATTTTGATGAAACAAATTACTGGGTATACATCTCCGCAGATACAACGGGTTACTACCTCTACAAAAGTGAAGGCCACATCGCCAGAAATTGCCCAACACACGCCAAAATCAATGCAAATATAATTGCAGCCGAACTTCAACTACACAACCGCCTCCCCGCCAAGAAGAACAAACAGGACCCACACAACTAGCGGAGGACAGCCAAACTAAAGCTCTAAATGTGTCGAAGGATATCTCGTAGGGAAAAAAACGACCTCATTCTACTCCAGGGTCTCCAACTCAGCAAAGTGAGCTACCAGAAATCGACACCAAAACTGCAGCTATCAATTTACCACCCCCCACTCTTAACATAAACAAAAACTTAAAAATATCCTCTACAAGCCACCCTCAAAGCGCTAAACAGGTTAAAGATCCCCTCTCGAAGATTGAGGAAGAAATAAAAAGCCATCCATCGGAGTACCCGTTCACATTCCTCCAATTCCAAAACTGTTTGGAGTAAACAAAAGGACAAAGCTCATTACAAGAAGTAGTATCAGAATACGAAATTTCTAACTCCACTCTAATTGAGATGATGAAGAAACTATATCAGTTTCTGCAACTGCAACTCGATGACTGGCCACATACATTGTCAGATCACTCCTCGGACAATGAGTCGTATGCAAGTGAACAACTCTCTCAAGCAAGGTCCTCTATGGAGCTCAACGAGGAAACTTAAACATAACAAATACAACGTCTACAATGGAACCTAGGTGGCTACTATACCACACGAGCATTCCTCCAAGTGCTTATGAAAAAAGTAAATCCCGAACTGGTATGCCTACAGGAAACCCATTTTAAATCTGATCATTGTGCAAAAATAAGAGGGTAAAACCAATATAGCAAAAATCGCGTCCTCGCTACAAAGGCAAGTGGAGGTGTCGCTATTTTCATCAAGAATAACATCCTGTCTAAAGAAATAGTAGTTGCCTCACCCATGTAAGTGGTAGCCATACAAATAACTCTCCCAAAAAAAAAAGTAACAGTTTGTAACATTTACCTGCCAAACAGTCACCCTATAAAAAATTCTGAATTAGAAGATCTAATACGCCGGCTACCAAAGCCCTTCATACTTGTAGGAGGTTTCAACGGATACAATCCCCTTTGGGGCTCAACAAAAATTGATGGTAGAGGTAAAGCCATAGAAAACTGGTTAAACGACCCGGACCTCACACTGCTAAACACAGCTTTACCAACGCATTCTAGTAGTGGTCCAGGAACATATAGTTCGATCGACTTGAGCATTTCCACCACAAATCTCTCGGACTCACTGGAGTGGACAGTCGATGATGATCTCTACGACAGCGACCATTTTCCGATCTATATAACTATCCAAGACATAAACAAACTCACGCAGTACATACCCCGTCTACAACATGGAACTTCAAAAAGGCGGATTGGGATATATACAAAAATACAACTGACGAACTACTCGAAAATATCCTATTACAAATAAATCAATCTGATACAAATGTCAACTCGCTTATTGAATACTTCACATCGTCGATACGCAAAGCTGCTGACAAAGATATTCCAATAAAACACGCAAAACCGAGAAATACTATTGTCCCTTGGTAGAATGCAGAATGTGGAAGTGCCATGAAAGCGGCAAAACATGCTTGGTATACATACGACAAACACAAAACGAGGGAGAACAAAAGTGAATTAAAAAAATGCAGAGCGGTGGCTAGACGGACACTGAATATGAGTAAAACCGAATCCTGGTCGAAATACGTAAACTCCTTGAATAGAAACACACCGACAGATCAAATATGAAAGGCGATTAAAAAAGTCCAAGGTACAAACTATGATAGCCCTGTGCCCTTTATGATGGATGATAACAACAGGGTCCAAGACAAACCTGAAGAGATAGCAAATTTATTAGCTGAGACCTTTGCTTCAAATTCGAATGATAAAAATTTCCAACCGAATTTTATACAACATAAAAAAAACACAGACGTAGAAATCAATGAAATCATACAAAAGGCCGTGGAAAATAATGTAGATATAGCAAACAATGATGACGCTATAAACTCTCTCTTCTACATGAACAAACTGAACATAGCCTTATCAATATGCAAAAACTCTAGCCCTGGCCCCGATGGCATACCAAGTATTCTCATTAAACACCTCTCAAAAAAAGGACTCAAAATACTACTCGAAATGTACAACTATATCTGGTCGACCAACATGTTCCCTGATGCATGGAGAAAAGCAACGGTTATACCAATACCTAAGCCAGAAAAAGACCGAACAAATTCAAATAATTATCGCCCAATCGCACTCACATGCAACTTATGCAAAATTTATGAAAAAATGATAAACCGACATTTAAAATGGTCGCTCGAAAACCAAAATTGGGTTTCGCCGCATCAAAATGGTTTCAGGCAATACCGGTCCACAAACGATCACCTCATTCACCTGCGACGCACTAGCCAGCAATCTACACGTCATGGCAGTCTCATTGGATATTGAAAAAGCCTTTGAAATGGTATGGCGACGCAGAATACTAAATATCCTGATACATATGGGCTTCAGAGGGCATATAGTCGCATTCATCGACAACTTTCTGCAAAACAGAACGATTCAGGTAAAATGCGCCGGCAAATTATCTACACCAGTAACTATTGAAAACGGGGTACCTCAGGGGTCAGTGATCAGCGTCACACTTTTTCTTATAGCTATAAATGAGGTTATGTCGAACATAAAGGTTCCAGTAAAAGACCTCCTATTTGCGAATGATCTAACGCTATTCTGCTCCGGCGGAATCATTAATACTACGCAGGCCCTACTACAGCAATTAGACTAGCTATTGGTGCGTTTCGCACCAGTCCAAACTCGAGTGTGCTAGCAGAAGGTGGACAGTCACCGTTAGAGCTGAGAAGGTTGGAACAAATTATGAGATATGCACCCATATATTTATCTCTATCGGACACAGTACGATCAAAACGATACTCTGCCGAAAGATGGGACGAACTTTATGAAGACCGACCACAGCTGCCTCGCCCGTATCCGACCCGGCTGAAACAAAATGCAATGGACCTCAACCTCGAAGTCCCACAAATACAGACTCGAATACTAACCCTCCGTGGGAACCGTTTAAAATCAACATTGATCTAGACATTGCCATACCAACTACAAACAAAAAGAACACCTCTCAAGCAAAGTACCTGGACAAGTTTTAAAACCTCACGAAAGAAACATACGCTGGGCAAATCAAATTTTACACCGATGGCTCCATTATCAACAGGAAATGTGGGTGCGCAATAGTATCCGAAAACCAGTTCCTATCCTTTCGTTTACCAAATGACTATTCGATTTTCTCGTACGAAGCGTACGCTATCTTACAAGCGTTACCAAGTCGAGCTGACAAGCATAACACCTGCAGCCATTTTCACGGACTCAAGATCAACCTTGGACGCACTCACAAACACAACAAGCAAAAGTAAGATTACACAAGACATACAGCTGAAAATAAGAGACCTCAAAAAGACGGGAATTGTTGTGTCCCTAATCTGGATACCATCACATCAAGGAATCCCAGGCAATGAAATGGCTGATGAGGCAGCGAAAACTGCAACTTCTAGAAACGATGGTAGCATAGAAGAGATCCCCCCACCGGCTCTGAATTAAAAAAATTCATAGCAGAACGAATAAAAAAGAAATGGAATGACATTTGGATGGCCAGTCGCCTCACCAAGCTACACGACATTCGAATGGATATAGTAGAAAAAACACCTGACCTGGAAAAAAGAAAAGACCAATGCAGGATTACACGGCTTAGAATCGGGCATACCAACTTAACCCATGTGCACCTCATGAAACGAACAACAGCAGCGCAGTGTGAAATTTGTAAATGGCCGCTGAGCATGCAGCACTTAATAATAGACTGTCCAAAATTCCACGTTTATCGTGACAAAATTCAACTACCTAGGACTCTACAATTATGTCTTAAAGATACTAAATCTTGTGAAAAGACACTCGAATATTGTAAAAATGTCAATATATACAGTGACTCATAACAAACCCAGAAAACTCGAAACACATTAACAATGTACTTTTTTTTTCTTTGTGATATTTGTGTAACAGGTCACTAATAACCTTAGCCATTGAAGCGACCCTAAATGAACATAATAAAAAAAAACAAATTCTGTCTAAAGTCGTTCAAGAAAGACTCCGTCCACTTTCTGCACACGCTTAAAAAGTTACCTGATAGCTGCTTTTATAGATTTTTTACGGATTTTTATGTTTTGGAAAAAATTTTAGAATCTCAAAATTCATACAAAAACGTCTATATTTTTGAAAAAATCTAACAAAAAAACAATTTGTTTGTTGCTACACGTATAATAAAATAAAAAATGTTGGGAAAAATCGAAAAATGTCAAGGTCAAATTTTTACAGAGTTTTGCAAGAATTGGAAACTCATGTAGAGTATAAGGTAATTTTTTTGTTACATTCATTTATATTATTATAACTTTCAACGATAATTAATCGCGATAATAATTAAACAGGTGGTGCACAAGGAAGGATATCGGCTTTTTCATTCCGTATTTTTGTACAGTGATTATTTATTCCAATTATTTATATATTTATGTTGTATGCGTATCTCGGTCGACAAGGATCTTTAGTCTATTATTTTTATTAATTTGTTTCTTTTGGATCCAAAGGGAACAAATGTAGAAGCAGCCCTCCAGGCAAATACTGTGGCTCTTAATGCCTCGAATGCGCTACGGGGTGATTTAAACTCACTCGCTGTATCTGTTGAAAATATAAAACCCTCTCAAGTTTCAGAGCCAAACTTCGACTCTATGCATACTGAATTCACTGACAGAATGCAGCGAGCCAGTAATGTATGTTACAATCTTGAGGAGCAGAATAATTGCACTGTTGTTGCTGCAAAATCCACGGACTCGTCTAATGCTCTGGAGTGCTGAACTCCATAACTGGAGTAGCTGATGACCCGCAGTCTATTAGAGTTCGAAGGCTAGGGCAATTTGTAGATACGAAGACTCGACCCATGCTGGTTATCATGCCTTCTGTCTCGATGGCGCAGGATGTCTTTGCAAATAGGAAAAATTGTACAGGCAGAGTAATAATTCGCGAGGACAAAACTATTATGCAAAAAGAGCAATATCGTCAGGCTTGGAAAAATGCTGACGACTGAAATAAAGAAAATCAAAACTCTCGTGAGGTTGTTGTCTATCGTCAGGGAACACCTACGTTAATGGCAGCTAGGCAGCCCTCCACCTTGACTTGCGGCAGTCCATCTCTCTGGCATCAACTCATTACTACGTTTTGATTTTAGTAGAAACTTGAGTTCATGACGGCATAAATGATTCAGAGCTTGGACTTGACGGCTTTGCAATCTATCGGCAAGATAGATCGGCTGGTTTGGGCCTAGGCGGACCTGGTGGAGCAATTTTAATCGCGGTTCGAAAAATATTACGTTCTGTGCACTGCGCTCTTCCCCAAGGAGGTGTTCAGCATTTATTTGTCAGTGTATCCGTATGCCATCTCAAGGTCATCATAGGCGGTGTCTATTTATCCCATTCAGTTGGTTTTATTTATTTATTTATTTATTTATTTATTTCATTGAACGGGTCAAGCCCTTGACAAAAATATTGTGGCGACAACCAAGCAGGTCGACAATACTAAGAATACTTACTATATAAATAATAAAATATGTAAGTACATAAGAAAATACATGAAACAGCGTAAATGTGATATATTTGCTAGACATCCTGCATGTCAATATAGTTGTTAAGGTCACGCAAAAATGACGAAAACGGCCTAGAATAAAAATCAATGAATTCGGCAGCAACATTACCAGACCTTAACAACCTCGATAGAGGTTCATTGATACCATAGTTGGTCCTGTGATATTGCACAAAAAAAGGTAGGTGATTTCGCGCATTTCTTAAGGGAACAGAAATAGTCACACGATCAAGTAAACTAGCACAATCAACGCGGTTATGAATCACATTGTATAGAAGCAACAACTCAGACCTGAGACGCCGTGACGAGAGTAAATTAAGTTTAAGATCACTTCGCAGATATTCGTGATGGGTTCTACCAATAATATTAAACTTATAGAATAAGAAGCGAACAAACTTGCGCTGCACACGCTCGATAGCAATAGCAGGCGACGCGTAGAACGGAGACCAGACTACAGAAGCATATTCAAGCACAGGACGGACTAAAGCACAGAAAAGTACTTTTATCGACCGCGGATTTTGGAAGTCTGTAGTGTTACGCCTGATGAATCCCAGCATACGCATCGCCTTGCTACAGATCTCAGAGATATGCTCATTAAAAGATAAATTGGACGCAAATCGAACACCGAGGTCGCACGCTGTATCCTGCCGTGACAACTGACACCCATCCACGAAGTAGCTGTGCAGTTGCAACTGTCGCGCTCGAAAAAAAGAGATAACAAAACACTTCTGAATATTGAGTTCGAGCCGATTGCGCACACACCATTCAGAGAGCCGGTCAAGGTCAGATTGTAAGAGAGCAGCATCCGCAGCATCACGTACGACCCGAAAGACTTTAAGATCATCTGCATAAAGCAGAAATTCTGAATGCAGGAAACAGTCGTTTATATCATTTATAAATAGAACAAAGAGAAGAGGACCCAAATGAGACCCTTGCGGCACACCTGACACTGCCGTGATCGCTCTAGACTCTGCCGATCTGACCTTAACAACCAACCGCCGCTCAGACAAATAGGAGGCGATCCACTGCAACAAATCACCGCAAATACCCATATCAGAGAGTTTACTCAACAAAACACTATGATCTACTGTGTCAAAAGCCTTTGAGAAATCAGTATAAACCGAATCAACATGAAGACCCTGCTCAACTTTCGAGCTCAGAAAATGCGAGTAAAGCGTGAGATTTGTCACTGTAGAACGCCCCTTGCAAAAGCCATGTTGCTCTGAAATTATAGAGCGCTGAAAGACCTTAGATAAAAAATCAGTGACAAGCATATCAAAAATTTTAGGAATGCAGGACTGCCTAGCAATCGGTCGATAATTTTTTACATCGTCAATGCTACCCTTTTTATGTACCGGTGTAATATAAGATATTTTCCAAGCATGTGGAAAGATGCCTGACGATAGCGACAGATTAAACAATCGCGTTAACGGGCTAATTAACGGTCCAGCACACGCCTTAATGAGGCTAGGGGGGATACCATCAGGACCGGCTCCCTTATTAGTATTAAGTCCCGCGATCGCATCACGAACACTCGCCTCGGTAAGAAAAAACGTAGAAACGGAAATATTATTTATGTCCGGATTATTGCAATCACGACTCTCCAAGTTGCGATTGCCCGAAGAATCTCTAAACACACTTGAAAAATAATCTCCAAACATGTTCGCAATATTCTCGGAACATTCTGACTGACTCGAATCTAAACGCATACGGCTTGGGAAACCCGCAGTTTTCCTGACACTAGTTACGTGGTTCCAAAAAGATTTAACGTTATCAGGCGACTGCAACGAGGCTTCAACACTATTGATATACACCTTACGATCACAGTCGAGGTTAACTTCACAAGCAGAACGCAACTTTCTAAACTCATCATAAAGAGTGGAGTTATATTTACGTTTGAATTTCATATGCGTGATCTTTTTCTTTAGTATAATGGCTTGTGTCTTCTTACTGACCCACTTCGGGTAGGTCGACGGGCGAACAGTCACTAACGGGACGAATTTGGGGATAACCACATCTAAAATATGATGAAAACGGTTGGTAGCATCATCAACATCTTTGGCCATCATAAACAAAGCATTCCAATCGACCGCTGCCAGATACGCATTCATATTAGGGAAATCAGCCCGGGCAAAATTAAAAAATGTTGAGCCTTCTGAAATATTCATAGCCGGAAGTTCATCTAAACGTGCACGAATATCTAATGGGGGGTGAGGCGCGTCCATCGGTGACACATAGTCCAATGCGCAACTCACAGCGCAAGGCAAATCAGTAAATAGCAGATCAAGCAATCTACCGCGATCATTATAGAAAGAATTAACCTGCGCAAGATCAAGCGACGCAGCCAACTCGAGTAATAAGTCGCAGTTGGTTACATGGCCATCCCTCGATGACATGGCAGAGTCACAAAGAGCAAATTGCGGGATATTAAAGTCACCTGTAAGCAGGGAATACGTGTCACCCGCTTCACAAATTACGCGTTCAACCGAGTCACAGTAATCCACATACAAGCTGTGCGAAGAAGCTGGAGGGAGATAAGTCACTCCCAATAATAAACTGCAGGAGGGCAACTGAATATTTACAAAAACCTGCTCGATATGCTCAGCCGGATTAGTTAAGAGTCTTGCAGGCACTGATTTATGCACTGCAATCATCACACCACCTCCATGCGACTTTACACTAGTATTAACACAACGATCACATCTAAAAATGACAAAATCACGCAATCCTAATTCTATATCCGAAATATCCGGAGAAAGCCAGGTTTCAACAAAAATAAAAATATGAAAGTCCGAATCTAGAACAAGATTTTGGAGTCTACTTAGCTTGGTTCTAAGACCTCTCACATTTTGATATAAAATGGGCAATCTCCGTTCGCACGCTAGTTTTTTGCCCCACGCCGATGGGTAATAAAGTCGGCTTTTGGCTCATTCACTATTTTTGGAGCACCGTCCACGATAGTTGGAACACCCTGCAGGTACCGAATAGTCGCAGAAGAATTTCCCGCGTTGTGCATCTCAGCAAGCTGCGCCCGAAGTTCACGAAGATGGTCTCGTTGACGAACAGTAAGATCAGCCATGACTTGAACATCAGGCTCACAGATACGACGCTTGTTCCTCAAAACATCAAGCGCATCAGCAGCATCCGGTAGAGTGACCTTGACAGGTCGAGGCTTGCCACCATCCTTATATACACCCAGCCGCATAGCTCTGACGGGTGCAGATTGAGAGACAGCTGATGAGAGCACACGAGTTACTTCCTCGAAATCTGCCACGGCAGCCCCCTGTCCTGCCTTCTCGGGAAGACCATAAACCATAACATTACGGGATCGACTAAGCCGCTCAGTGGCCTCAGCAACAATGATATGAGATTCTGCAGGTCCAGGCACACGGCTAACACTGGCTTCAAGCTGCGAAAACTTTAATCTCAGATCAGCCACTTCACCCCGGAGAGCAACGTTGTCACGCCGAAGTTCACTATTAGCTCTCTCACACTCTGCAATACTTCCCATAGCAGTACTTAAACGGGTCGAGAGATCTCCAATGGAGCGATGAACTTCAGAGAGTTTTGTATCAAGCATTGTGTTGGTATCATCCTTAAATTTCGCGAACAAGTCACACATATCCTTCCGTGAGTCTTTTTTAAATGCAGCAAACTCGTCGATCAACAACTTTTTCAACTCTCTATCCATGGTGAACTTGTAACGATGGTCACAATTTTTTATAAAAATGTCATCAAATTCAAAATGTTGTTCAGTTGCACAAGAGCGATGAAAGTACACTTCACAGACCGTACATCGAATAAAATCTCTGACAGTTTTCCCACAGTCACAACAAATCGGGGATCCCAGTCGCGACATAAATATACACCATCATATACATACACCTATACAACAGATAGGTATGACTCTGATACCAACGAACCACGAGCATGAGTTATCGAAGCTTATGTCAACAAGACATACGTGAACGCAAAGTCAGCACCATAGTATGTGCGAATTATACGTGTGTGTAGGTCTATATCACAGATAATCTAAAGCAAGCTTAGACACACAGGAAACCCAGATATATATATATATATATATATATTGATATTGATGTAGGTGTTTGCAGGCGTTACTCCTTTTGAATTACGGCTTCACAGAAAAATGCACGTCACATAGAAAATTACTATCAGTATTCAACAATCCACTTTTACAAAAACACTATAGAAGTAACTGCTTCACTTTGATGACTGTGCAACACCGAGAGAAATACTCAATACGAAAAACCGGCCATGAGAATACACGTAACTGTCAGATTAACGTACAATCACAAGTACGATCATAAGTACGAGTATCGCGTACACAGTTAGATAAATAATGAGAGAGTTTAGGCACACACGCACAATTGGAATATGTCCAACAACATCCAATAATTCTTTAGAAGCCAATTAACGTATAGGTGCACTAATCTATGAACCGGAACCTCCGAAAATGTGAAATTATTACAGGAGCGAGTTGAAACACGACTCTACTCGGCCGCCATATATCCGTCTATCTTGGAGGTGTATGAGGAGCAAATGAGGCATCTATCAGGTTTGTTGGAATCTCTTCCTGATCATGATGTTATAGTAGCTGGTGACTACAACTTGCCAAAGGTCGAGTGGGTGAAATCAGGCGATGATATATTTTGCAATTTCTCCCGTGAGGACGCGACCTGTCGCGCGAAGGCACAGTCACTCAGCGATGGATATACTTTTCTTGGATTAAACCAGAGGTCTTCAGTAATAAAATCCCACGAGAAATTGCTTGACTTGGTCTTTTCCAATTCGTTGTTCAAGGTCACAGCGGCGGATGATCCATTGTTGAAAGAAAATGCTACTTTAGATCGTTCTTTCCTAGACTTTGTTTTTAATCGCACTGATATGTCGGCGATCGATGCATACCTGTTACCACTAGACTGGTTTGAGCTTTTTGCAAATCTTCGCTGATGATGCGTTTACGGCTTTTTATGTGGTGACATATAAGGCAATGGATCTCTATATCCCTCGACGCACCATATATTTCTCCAATACGCCTCCCTGGATGTCGAAAGACCTAGTATCCCTCGTGATGGACAAAAAGATCGCTCACAGAGTGTACATACAAAGTAAGTTATCGGCAGACTATGAGACCTTCAAGCATCTCAGATCTCTCTGTAAGGAATTCGTAAGGGAATGTTTCAAGAAATATGTAGCTAACGTTGAGGTCTCTATCCCTGAGGACTTCAAGGCCTTATGGAGTTTCGTCAATAAGCGACGCTCCACACATGGTCTTCCTGGAAAAATCTTCTTTGACCCTGAGTGCGCTGAAACTGGTAAGGAGATAGTAGACTTACTTGCTGATTTATTTAAATCGGTGTATACGGCATACGGAGTGACAGTCCATGATGTAGCTCCCCCAGTAGGGGAGTTACAACATCTGCTGTTACACTTGATGAGGTTCGCACTAAACTTAAGGAACTAGATGTCAGAAAGGGACTTGGACCCGACAGATTGCCACCTCGAATAATAAAAAAATGCTAACGTTTGCTCGTGCTGCCGATCTTTACCCTAATTTTTCCAAAAGTCTGAAACTCAGTTTTATTACCCCGATACACAAAGGGGGCTTGAGGTCTGATGATAGGAACTACCGTTCTATCTCAATAATCAGCGTCATTCCGAAAATCCTTGATGACATCGTATCGAGCTACTTATTGTTTCCTATTCGTGGTATTATTGTCGATGAGCAGCATGGTTTGTGGTCTACGGTCACCAATTTGCTAATGTATGAACATTATGTTACTGAGAATTTAAACACTCGGGGTCGCGTAGACGCCATTTATACCGACTTCTCGAAAGCCTTTGATTCGGTCAGACATGACCTCTTGATATCCAAGTTGTTATTAATTGGCATTAGAGGCCAGCTACTCGCTTGGTTATCAGATTATCTGTTGGGTCGCACTCAACGAGTTAAGTGCAAACATTTTCTATCATACCCCTTTCAATGTTGTCTCCGGCGTACCACAGGGTTCTCATCTGGGCCCACTGCTGTTCGTTATCTTTCTAAATGACCCGGCTTCCTGTTATCTACACTCTCGCTTTCTACTCTACACTGACGATCTAATGATTTTCCGATCTGTCAACGAGCCCGCAGACTGTGGTAGGATCCAAAACGACCTAGTCAAACTCAGTAGGTGGTGCCTCGATAATTTTCTCTCTCTCAACTTCGGCAAATGTAAAGCTATATGCTTCACGAAGAGGAGGCAGCCTGGGCAGCTGACCTACTCGATTAGTGGTCATCAACTAGAGGAAGTTGACGAAATACAAGATCTCGGTGTTCTTTTTTACTCTAAATTAAGTTTTTCTCCTCACATTGAAGATGTTTCGAGTCGTGCTACCCGTGCCCTTGGGTTTGTATCCAGATTCTCCTCGGATTTTCGCAAGGTTCAAACTTCGACATACGCCTCGCAGGTATGGTCTCCTCTTTACGATAACGGTACATATACGGTGGAACAGGTACAATGTTACGTCTCACATAACCGTCCTCATCAAGAAAATAGAACTACGAAATCGCGCTTTTTGCTTTCCACCCAAATTCTTTAACATACACGTGCTCTCTCTAACGCTACACGTGTTCAACCAAGCACGCGCCACACGAAGCGCCTTCTTGCCAAGCGCACTAGGGTCATAGAACTAAGAGTGTCATCCCTGCGTCTTCCACGCTCTTCTTTGTGTATAACGTTTTCGGCGAAGTTTTGGCGACGTTTTGGCACTCTTTCCATACATTCCATAGCGAGGGGATAGTATATAAAGCGCTAAGATTTGCCTAAAAATCAGTTATTTCTTCACCAGCGTTACTCTGCGACACTCATCTTCGAATCTTCTATAGAGCGAGCAAGGCTCTGTCCGAATGTTAAATCACTTCGTTAGCCCTGCGTGGCTAAAGTCTTAAAAATAATTAGTCTTCAAATTATCTGCGCAAATTGTACCGACGACACATCACGACACAACGCAAATTGTACCAACAACACGCTCACCAAGAGAAAATAAAATAAAATAAGTAAAAGTTACAAATTCTGGAGTAATATCTTTTATATATATATAACACTCGACCTGTGACACACTGTGTCAGAAAATCTTTCCCTACCCACTTGAAGTCCTTGGCAGTTAAAGGCGAGGTCTCCGTACCCGAGTAAAGGGCCTACGCCTTGACTCACAAGTGAGACCGCCGTTGCGTTTCCAAAAGAGACGAACTCGTAATGAGTTCGTCTGGACGTAACAACAACACAAGTTTTTGACGCTCGCTGCTTTTAAGTATGGGTACCCAATGACGTATGATAATTATGACTACACGGCAGTTGCAGCGGCCATGGAAATTCCCTCTCTAGCCTCATTGCGGGACTTTCAGGATCTGCTCTTTCTGTTGAAACTTCTTTCTAGCGCAATCAATTCTCCTTACCTCTTGGCTAGTGTTCCGCTTCATGCGCCAAACAGGACTCTAAGAATGGCTCAATCCATTTACACTCTAGGTGTAAGAAGTGTATTTGCATCCCGTTCCGCGATTTTTAAAATAACTACGCTAGCAAATTGTCTTGAGAGGATTCAACCTTACGGAGTTTCCCGCTGAGTATTTCTATCTTCGGCCGTAGATGATGTTCTGCGCTACGAATAATTAATTTAGCTTTAAGCTCGCGAGGCACCTGTTACCATTGTCAATGTTTAATTTTAGTAGATATAATTTAATAAATTTGTTAAATTTCATATATATATTTTTGTTATACTAATGGACTGTTACGTAATCTCATATCAGTATAATATACTGTAAAAGGGGTAAACCCGTTAATATGAATAAATAAATAAATAATCATAAATTTTAATTAAAAAGTTGCAACGTACTTTGCTCATTGCTTCCTCATTAATTTTCCTTTTTCACAAAGCCACATCTATGAGGAAGCTTATTCATTATTTAAATTGTAATTAATGAGAAACCTTAGTGGTAACTCGACTCGCGTGTAAATTTTTAGCTCGACCTCCAAAAAATTGCAGCAGTTATCTTCTTAACGTACTTTTCGTCACATAACCACAAACACCCATACACCCGGACACCGGCTAAAAATTGCATTCATCGATGTTTTAGACTATTTGAAGTATGTTGACATTAAAAGCTGGACAAATTTTTTTTTCACGAAAACATAGCTTCCTCCGTGGGGAAGCAAAATATAAATTTACACACGAGTCAAATAAAATAGACAACCTATGAAAATTATATTAATAATAATGAATATTTTTGGTACTCTACAAATAATTTCTTGCAGTATTTAATCAAATTTTATATTATTTATAAATAATAATTTCTTTTGCTAACAGAGAATATATGTAAAATTCTTTCTCAACTTAATTAACTCTGAAAGTATAAATTCACATTAATACACTATTAATATTTAAGCAAAATAAATCACGCAAATATACCCAATTCAGTTTTAAATTACTATGACATCATTATATCTTTTTCACATACTTATGCATAACTTCGAGATTTACGATTCCTTTTCCTTTCACATTTTCCAAACTTTGAATCATTCATACCCAACATCATATTCATGCACATATCCCAACACGTTATAATATTAATTTTCTGATATATTATAACTTTTTATAATAATGCTTGAATTCAAAGATTACTGATCTTAGTATTGAAATTGAAGTAATCCCTCGGTGGCTCTTTTTCTACACTCTGGGGCTCGCAGTCTTGAAAAGCAGTTCTTCATCTTTGTCAGATGCAAAAAAATATGATTGGCTGGTCAAGCGCAGTCGGACAGTCCTCGTATGATAATGGTAGCGTACATTATATTCAGACACCCCAAAAAAAAATCCCGGGAGCAAAAGGGACCGATTTTAGACATTTTTGGAGCACGTTGAAACGCTCACGCCTCTACCTTCTTTCTCTAATAATTTCTTTTCGCGATATGCCTCTCTCTCTCTATTCTGCGTTGCAGAATATTTTGGCGAAGTGTAATTGTCGCTTGCATTCTTATGCTATTTTTTTATTATTATTTATTTGGTCGGATCAACAGCTGCGGTCATTAGCGACCACAATACAAACATAAATAAAATAGGTAATGATACAAAATAGTACATGATACAAAAATCTTTGGTAAAAATCTTGGTATCATTTAGACATTCCATCAATGTTGGTGGTATTCCAAGTCTTTGTCGTAGCTGTTAGTGTTTTCGGCAGTCTAACAGGATATGTTCTATTGAGGTTCTGGTATTGCTTGTTTGACATGATAGTGCGGGGGAGTGATCAAATAAAAACCTGTGGGTGTGATGTGAATGCTCAATTCAGAGTCTTGTTAAAATCCATTGATTTCTTTGTGCTGTTATGTCAGGTGATTTTTCTTCTGTACCGTCCCTGATGTTGTGGACATTGGTGTCATCGCTTTTCTTCCAGTTCGAGTTCCACGCCATCCGAATACTTTTACGTATAGGTCTTTTGAATTCACGGTTATAGACTGGTAGTTTTCCTATATTTTTCCTCTGTCAGCGCGTTAAAAAGTTTTTGATATAGTGGTGTTTGTGGAGGTCTTGTTAGATAAGGCTTCTAGAGTCGATTTCGAATCGGTAAATATTGTAGCTGGCGTGCTTTTCGTGTCTTTTATGAAAAGTATAGCCTGCGGTATTGTCTGAGCTTCGCACGACAAAAATGAGAAGTCGCTGGATAGCTTAAGAATTAATTCCTGATCGTCAAAGCACATCCCTGTTTGTTGTCTTGTATTGATCCGTCCGTATATAATTGTGCGTGTTTTCGATACTCGTTTTGAATCGTTTTCATAAATAACTCTTGGTATTTTTCCTTTGGTGTGTTTGCCTTTCCATTTGTTAACTAGTCTAAATCGAGTCAATAGCCGGAGAGGGTGTTATCCAGGGTAGAAAAGGATACCTTTTCCGCGCACGTATTTGGGGTGTTAGAACGTTAAGTATATCTGAGTTCTTATGCTCTTGTAATCGAGTTCTTAGGTATCCTGTCGTTCGTCCAGTATAAGTACCATAAAAATCCTTACAAGGAATCTAATGCTTTTTGCTTCCTCATAGAATAAGCTTTGTTTTCATCAAAAACATTTTTTTTAGGTTTTCATGCGAGAATGCTGTAAATGGTTTAATGGTTGGTGTCT
Source organism: Perithous albicinctus (assembly GCA_964016905.1). Classification (NCBI taxonomy): domain Eukaryota; kingdom Metazoa; phylum Arthropoda; class Insecta; order Hymenoptera; family Ichneumonidae; genus Perithous; species Perithous albicinctus. The sequence continues at coordinate 6,808,666 of OZ024697.1, forward strand.
GGGTGTGAGAGCGCGCATGTGCTCTCACTTAATTTTTAAGATATCCGGTTCAAATTTGGACGACATATCGGGTATCATGAACCGATATGAGATGGGATTGAAATTCAATAAAATCGGTAAAGCGATTCAGATTTTACGTGATTGTGAAATTTCCGTAATTTTATTAAAATGGTATAGGTCGAGAACAGTTCAAGTAACTAATGTAAACTTTTGCAATTTAAATAGAGTGTGTCAATGTTCAGAAGTAAATTTATGCAAAATCGATAAAGTCGTTAATATTTTATAGACATCAAAATTATTGCATGGAATGCAAATTACTGCACTCCATAATTTTTTTGGAAGTGGCATAAATCCAGAACGGAGTTATATTGCTTCCTCCTTCTTTTTCTTTAAATCGTTTTTTAAATGTCGTACACAAGACTTCCTTTTGGAAAACCAAATATTACTCATGTGTCTTCTTCATAGAGAACCACTGTGAGTGACAGATTTAAAACAATCAGTCGAGTGCGTTACTCATAGAGGAGCTTGCAAATAATCTAGCATTCTCTATGAAAGGTGGAAATTGAGAAAGCAATGTGCAAGACCCGACTTTGCACTATTTTTAAAAAATGTTATCAATGCTGAAATTTGATCTTTGAATGAAACTGTGATAGTCTAAATATTATGTCATGTTATATATACTTTATTTATTTCCGTGAAGGCAAGAAAGTACATATAGACGAATCTTCGTAGTTATTCAAGCATTAGTGATAGAACCTCTCGACATTTTTCGGTGTCTCAGCACAGGCCACCTCTCTTGGGAGTACTAGAAGTAATATAGAGAAAAAGGTTTAAAAAAGAAAGTACTTAACGGTTGAACCTGTCACCAACGTTGGAAAATCGTAATTCTCTATCGGTTATACTGTAAGTTCCATTTACGTTGAAAAATAGTCGCTGGGACTCTGGGTACAGTAGCTGGAGGTAATAAAGCGTTAAGAGACTGGAAAGCGTGAGCGGAAGAAGGAGATCGAGAATTCTCTGGGGATCGAAGGCAAGAAATGATGTTATGTATTAATTTGTTTACGTACCGTAACAAAACTGCTAAATATATAGATTTTGTGGATACTGCGAATTTAACAATTTTCATCGATCTTGGCCGCTAGTAGTCATGCCTGCGGTTATTATAATTGTACACACCTAGTGGTTTTGCCTCGTTAGACGTGTCGGTACATATACCACGAACGGTCCAGCAGTTAGGCTCGCCCGCGGTTGTATACACTCTGACTGAGCTAACAGGTATGCCTCAGGTATCAACAGCACCCAGCATTTTCGTCACGTGATCAGTTCTCATTACACTGTTCGGGACATAAACGGAGCATATATGTATACCACCTGGTGCAATAACGCATCAATTATGTTGAACGATAATAGTGCTAGTGTGTGAACAGTCAGCAATCAATCTCTATATAGCAAATCCCGTTTGTGGGTTGGTAATTGCGCGAAACACTGCAGATTTGTAGAAACACATCACACACGGTTAAAGGGATACCGAACATTCCTATTTTACCTAGTGAAATAAGTTAATTAGGTTTTTCCACGAATAAAAAACGAGTAATTTCACTTTCCAAATATAGATTAATAAAAGTTATCAATCTCTGTATAGCAAATCTCATTTGCGGATCGAAAATTGCACAAAATTCTACGGATTCGTAGGAAAACATCACACGGTCGAAGAGACGTTGGACACTCGTGTTTTACCGATCGAAATAGATGAATTAGCAGATTTTCCCATAAATAAAAAAGGTAAGTTTAACTTTTCTATTACAGATTAACTAAAAAAAGACTAAATAAAAGAAAAAAAACTCTCGTGATATTTTACAACGTTTATTTAAAGGGGCGCTTAATAATAAAGTGATATTAAAAACTGTTTACCTTTATCAATATTTTTCGACCAAAATTGTACTTCTGCTTCCTCATAGAGGAAGCTTTGTTATGGTGAACAATTTTTTTTTATATTTTCATGAAAACGCGTTTAGAATGTCCCAAAACGTCGAGAAAACATATTCAGAAAAAATGTCCGGATGTATGTGTGTGTCAGACCTCTAAAATTGTTCTAAAACCTTTTTAAAAAATCCAATCGTAGACAAACATGAAACGATGGATGAGTTCGAATATGGTGAGGTTCGGTTGAAAAATACGATTTTGATGACATTTTGAATTTTTCAAAAAAAGTGTGTTTGCATATATAGCTGCCGGAAATTTCAAGGTGTCGGGTTGAAATTTCTCATACAAGTGGACTAACATCGAACAACTTTCGGTACCGAATTTGGTGAGAATCGGTCAACAGATGAAGATTTGGCAAGGATTTTTTTTTTACCAAAAATACGTGTGTTTGCTCTCTAGGTTTCGCAAATTTTGAGTTCTCGGGCTAAAATGTTCTCCAGTGGTAGACTAACATTAAAAAATGTATGATTTAGAATTTGGTGAAGATTGGTTGCAAAATCCAGTTTATACGTCATTTTGAAAGCTTATAAAAAAAGTGTGTTTGCGTTGCTCAGCTGGTTTATTATTTCAAGGAGTGAAGTAGTTATTCAATGATCAGTAAATGATCACGGACTATGAACGTATTAGTATTTAAAACGCTTTTACAAAAAAAAATTACTCGTTTTCCTTCTCATAAAGGTAATTTTGCTGATATTTATAATTTACAAAACTTCCTCTGTGAGGAAGCCAAACACACACCAATGTACTTCGTCAAGCAATGCTCTATGGGCAATCTTGAACAATGAGGAAGCAAAATGCAAATTCATTCAGGCCTATTTCAGGTTTTTTTCACATGTAGCCATAAACATCTATTTTGGAGAATTCATATCTTCCAAAGTCCTTATGTTAAATCATAACATTAAACGAAAAAGGAAAAAAATAGTGGTATTTAAATATCTTTAAAAAATGACACTATCGACTCTACTACTTCTCTAATTCAGGGCAACAATTATTTTGGCATGTTTTGGACACCACTTTTTAATGAATCGTTGGAGATTTTTTATGTTTTTCATTTCTGTTAAACAAAAGAAAACCGTCGTAACTACGAAATTTGAGGTTTGCCGTGAGTCTGAAATATACTCTTTGGAAGATCGAAATACATATGGAAGGAAAGTAAAAAGGAAATTAAAAAAAAAGTATTGGCCATTCGAATAAAAAAAACCTTATTGCATTTTTTTATGATATATTAAAAGATACGAGCGTCGCGTCTATGCATAGGTTTACAATAAAGTATCCATCGCTGACGTTCGCCATTATTGGGCATTGAAAACGCTTAGAAAGTCACAGCGACAAAGCGCTCTTCACCGTAGAAGAGTTTCCATCAGCTATGCTAAAATGCGATATAAGAAGGCCCCCATCGTACCCGAGAATGCAATATCTCCGAAGAGTATACAGAGCAGACGATACGTGCAAGACAAGCACGTTTATGAAATTGTGCATGAACGAGGATTGAGCTCTACTGGTTTGGAAAGATAAGTTCGATTTTCCTGGAAAGCTTTCTATCAACAATAAAATATAACATGTTCAATAACGTGCTACCCGGAATGAAGAAATCAGAGACAGTATTTACTATTATACTGCACTACTTTAATGTGGTATTAGGAAAAAATAGACGATGAAAAAACAGCCGCGAAAAAAAAAATCCGACGAAAAAAAATAGTTGATGAAAGTAACAGCCGATGGAAAACGGGCCACAGCAATATTTATGTAAGACGAATTAGATAAAAGATCAATTTCAGGGTTGTGGCTGAAGTTGACATGTCAGCATCACCTCCTAAAGAATAGTCAGCATGTCCTCCCATCACCCCAAACTTTTTCAGGTGGTGGAGGGTCTGGGGGCGCGCTCCTCGTCAAGGGGTAGGGGAGCGAAGCCCATCTACGACCTTACCTTTTTTTTGTAATATAATTTGTAGAAAATTATTTTTAAGAAGAAAATTATATATTTGTTTTGTACATCCTCCTATAAATATTTCATAACGTGATTCAGTTATAAGAATTAAGTACTTACAGTAGAACCTCGTTTATCCGAGGTAATGTCGGAAGAGCGTACATCGGATAAGCGAAAACTCGGATAAAACGGAAACCATCCAATACCCAATCCAAAAACTTTTACTGCTTTTATATATTTAGAAAAAGAAGCATAAAATTTAAGATATCCTGAAAAACTCTATTATCATAGTTTTTACCAAAAATCACTGAAATTAACCGAATTTTTAACCACAAAAATATGTCTTGGTTAGCCCACCCCCTCTCCGTCTCACCGTCTTTAGCTCAAATGTTAACCAATATTTTTTATATTTTGTTTGATCCGAGGATCTTGTTAAAGGAAAATAACAATTTCCATTTTTTTTTAATCAGCAAAATGTTTTTTTGGGTGTATGTGAAACTTTTTATTTTTTTTAATGTACATAAAATTTAGTTTAGTTTTTAATGTGAAAAGTAGGATTTGTAAAAATGTTAAAAGAGATATTTAGCATTGATTGGATAAGTGAAACGCTACAAATTTCTTGATTTCTTAATTAATTTTAAAAAAATTGGTTAGCTGATTAGTGACATTTGGTGAAACGGGAGCTAATCGAGACTCAATGAAAATTGGTTAAAAGTCGGTTACTGAATTTTCCAGGGTGATATTTGTATAAGAAACAAAGTAGTACTCGGTTAATGCATAAGTGCTCGGACGGGATGGTTCCCGCGGATAACGCGGAGTCTCGGTTAATGTCGTATAATCGAGGTTTTACTGTATACAAAAAAATTTACATTTTTTTCGATCACTCTTTATCACACTTTATTCAGCCCCCTTTTTTCCACTGGGCTTTTTTCCATCGGCTGTTTTCTTCTAGATTCCATAATCGTACTACTCTTTATTCAACCGTTCATAGGGGACTGCGTCCTGTGAATGTGAATAAACAAAGAATAACAAGAAGAATGATATCACCGCATTGAAATCAATCAATATACTTCACGGTTGTAATAGCAGTCATTATTGCAATTGATTGATTTTTCGGGGGCGTTTTATTAATTGCGGTCCCGTTGCCACTCAACCGTAGAACCGATCATTCATGCTTCATTATTCAAGTACCGTTCAGTTAACTCGATGTAAATTCCGTCATGCGTAAAGCGTTATTTATGAATGTAACAAGGTAACAATATTTATACCTCTATTTATTTTATTTTCTGTCTCATCCAAGAATATTATTTTTTATCATAAACTTGACCTCAAAAGGTGATCTTCACCTCATCATAACATATTTTCAGACTAAAGCCTCTTACAATTTTTCATTATTAGAAAAAAAACCTTTCGCTTGACCGACCAGTAAATATAATTTCGTTTTATTGTCGGTGTAACCATAGGGTCCCGGCTCTGCAGTTTGGTTGTTTTGCTGTTTTTAAACAATGAAAATATGTTTAGCAAGGTAAACTGGCAAAATTGATGTATTCCGGGTATTTCAACTGACATTTTTTTTCCTAAGGATACGTTTCCATGGTTTTCTATTCCGGGGATTGTATTTCCGTCGGATATTTTTCCACCCCGTCATTTCTCGACGGATATTTTTTCTGTCCTTTTTTCCGTGGGTTTTATTTTTCCCCGGATATTCGCCAAAACATGTTGTACGGGTTAAGTGCTGTGACACAATTCTTTATTCCGGGATAATTCGGGAAAATTATCCCGGAGAAACGCTCAACAAATTCGACACCCTGAAATATACAGAAATGCACTAGGGCGCCAGGCCCTTCTATTAATGCCTGAAGAGCCAAGAGGTCGATCCAAAACCACTAATTTGCTCGGCTAGGAGCGATAGAAAGAGTCGTGGGGGGTTAGAGGGGAGGGTCTCGCGAATAACCGCGAATAAAATGTCACTAAGATAGAATAGTAATAAAACAATTTAACAAAGAAATTTTCACATCAAAATTCTAATTCCCAGGGGGGGGACTCATGCTCGGGGGCAACACTGACGCGATATAATGAATAATGTAATTATTTAGAAGAATGAGGGCTACAAAATGAACAACAGTACTACGGAATTGAATCGAGCCGTATGAGCTATTAACTGGGTGAGACGGGAAGCGTTTCACCTCGTGGACAAGTTTAACGAACGTTTTTCCGAACAAAAAAATGCAATCTTGGGGTGCACACAGCACCTCAACACTCTTAATAAGGGCACTGACCCACCTCGAATATTCCCAAAACTGATAATTCCAATAGTTTGTCGTTTCCTTCAATAGACTGCGTCTTATAATCCGGGATAACTTTTATGTCCTATTCTGCGTCGTGTCACTTCCGCGTTCAGCCAACAAGTGCCGATTTTCGGCGCGTGCCGATCACGCGACGCGGAGGGATTCGCATCCCTTCGCGTAACGAAAGATGGCGATGGTCGTCTCTCCGGAGCGAGCTAGTTGTCGTCGCGGGGGTCCGGGACTCTCGCGCTGCGATCCTAGGCCGCGACTCGCTGCGGCCCTGCTGCTGGTGATCGGTGCTCTCCTCCGCCGGTGTTGTAATTTGTCTCGATGCCTCCGGAGGAACGGTGACATGTAAGACTCGAAATAAAAACGAAATAAGCGCATTTTCTTAAATTATGTGGCCCTGGTCGGCTCGATTCGGTTGTCTCTAGACTTCGTCGTCGTGAAGGCTTGCTGGCTGGACACTTATCGATGCATTTTCCATAAAGGGAGAGGGAGAGCTGCAGCGACACCGCAGGAACGCGAAATGCCGCGTTACAGTGCATAACGACTAAATGGCTTCGAGTAGTTTGACGGCAAATTGTTTGGTAAGGTGTTTCGATCTGTCTATTCTAGTCCTGATTACTGTCCAGTAAAGACAAAGCAGATTGGTGCTGCAATTATATTACAATTTCCTACTTAGCAATGTAACATAACAAGAGTTTTTTGTAATAGTTATATTGTTGGATAATTCATTGATAGAAAAAGTCATGGTTCCATTTTAAACAAAACGTCGTAACTCGGCCATTTTGAATGTTGGAACATTTTTTTTTCCTGAATATCCCCTTTCGAACCATAAAAACTTCATTATACTCAATACTTGATCTGGGTAGTATTTTTCGAGAAAATCAACTGAAAGATTAAAATGGGGCTCCATGTATATGTTTATAGGGACTGTCTGGATAATATTTTTTCAATATCTACTGGCATTCAGACGCAGCTCAGAATAAAAGGTAACTCGGTATATGGTCTGTTTGTAGAATTCAAACGCGCTTTTGATACTGTACCGCATGCAAAACTATGGGCGAAATCGAGGTCTCTCGGAGTTAGTTCAAAAATAATTAAATATGTCAAACACTTATATGACAAGGCAGTTTTTCAAGTAAAGATTTTTGACGAACTATTATGAAGCTTCGAAGTCACAGAAGATGTACTAGAAAACGAAACTCTAAGCCGGCTGTATTTTATTATGTATATTTCAGGCATGGAACGCTTTTTCAGAGATAAAGGATTGATTGGCTAAAAGGCCATATTGACGGTTTAGAGCATATTGTCTAAACTGTCAATATGGCCTTTTGGCCAATCAATCCTCCCCCTACTTTACGCCGATGATGCTGTTGTTCTTGCAAATTCTCCAGCAGACCTTAATAGAAAAATCCGGGTCTTAGAAGATTATTGGGAAGAAAACAAACTCAGGGTCAATATTGCTTAAACGAAGGTAGTCGTTTTTCGACGTGGAGGCGGATTGGCTTAAAATATATTTAAATTTAATGGCGAGACCGTAAAAACTGTGAAATCGTATAATCATCTGTGCATCTACTTTTCTTGTTCGTCTCTCGGCCTACAAGCCGCGAATTCCGCCATTGAAAAATCGAATGTTGCAACCGGCATTGTATTATCGACCTTAGCAAATGCGAAGTCTGATTCGCAGGAATGTATTTATATGTTTATAGTCTTAAGTAAATGAGACGAATTTTTACATCGTCAAGCAGTAATTATTTAATTCTTCTCTCATTTCTCTTTAGATCGCCAAAAAATAATAAAATGAAAAATTGTTATGATTGTTTATTGGAGGAAAAGAATCGCACCGATTTCATCAACATACTTTTATCAGAAAGCTTTAAATTGGGTTGGCCGGTATTAAACACTGACCGGCGCTGCCCTGTTCTCCCCGAGTATTTACTTCTAAAATGTGAGGCTCTTGCAGTGATTTTGGTAGTTGAAGTTCGGCTTTTGGTCAATGTTTACTCCGAGATATTTAGCTTGGTAGAGAGGACAGATTTCCTGATTATGTATATGAATTCTTGTCGAGTGTTGTTTTATATTGTGTATAAAAATTAGGAGTTATGATTTTTGGAGATTTGATGGTTTCAAGCGCCAGTTGTTGAGCCAAGTTAATGTGTTTTCTATGAAGTTTTGGAGTATTTCGTATGCTTTCGAGTGTAAGGTATGCTTTTGCATACATACCTTGTTGTTGAACTTAAAGTTGTACAGATAATAACAATGAATATTTTACAGCAGTGGCGAGAATCGACATTAAAAAAATATGGAATGAATACAATTAAAATGGGTTAAACTCATGAAGAATGTGATTTTGCGGTAAGATAGAATGTTGCAATTTTTACTTAATTAATAATCACGTGAATATTTCGTAGTTATTAAGCACAGTTTAAGTGGTTACCTCGAGCAGATGCTGATAGTTCTAATCGTCTCACTCTATTCTCTGCTGTGCTTTTCCACACATTTACGTCTCGACCGTGCTCAATAGCTTGTGGCTAGCGCTCCTCTCGGCAAAACCGAAAAGTCGAATTAACTTAAACGCGAATACTTAACGAACTGCACTCTCGAGTACTTAAGCGAGAGCTCGGCATGGTACTTACGTGTACGCGGACTTGCCGTTGCCAGAGCAAGTCCATCGAGTACAGAGACACACTTCTGCTGCTTGCGGAGTGGTCCGAGCGAGATTATTCCGAATTTGCAAAGTTTTAGGACGGGAACGTTGGAGCAGACGACGACCCTATAAGTAGATGAAACGCCCTGCGATGCGGCAACCGGTTGAACTTCTGCGCAAACCGCTCGGCAACTCCCACGAGTGACTTTATCTGTGATACATATCCTATCCATAGATGGCGACAGTCAAGCGTTAAGGAAGGAAGGAAGGAAAAAGAAGAGCGACTTTATCTACCGTCGTTCGATGACTACGATGACACCCAAGAGAATATTTTACTTGCCTTTTTGTTAGTGTTCGAGGCCTCGTTCGGTGGCTTCGACTTTCCGAAGACAAAATTATCGGGCTGAGTTTGTGTGAATATCGACTATCTCGAGACGACTATATATACGGCGAGCAAGAGTGCGCTTGTGAAGGAAGCATTATCGCTTTTCTTTTAACTAAAGCTTTGTTTTATTCAAGACGAGTTTTTATACACGTTTAAAGGTCACCTATATTCGAATGCAACATTCAAGTTCGGAGAAACAGAATTTTCCGGACAAATATATATGCTAGAGTGTAAAGGTCATCTGGAAATACAGAGTATTCGGAAGTTCGGAGATATTTCTAGTCTTCCTGGAGGTATAAAATAACTGTTATTTTCATTTCTGTTACATATTATCGAAAAATTATAACATCATCGAAATTCTAATTTATGACAATTGTTTCTAATAATAATAATATTACAAAATTATATATTCATTTGCTAAAAAAGGGTTTTATTTTTTTTATATTAATAAAAAAATGTTTTTAGAAGTTTTGTTTTTTTATTTTTTATTTCATTTTGCTTCCAAATAGAGGGAAGATTTGTTTTCATGAAATATCTTTTTTCTCGAGATTTTCATGTCAGGACACTCAACAACGTTTGGGATTGTAGTTGACGCGTATCGGTTGGAAAATTCAAATTTTGCAGCATTTTGAAAATTTAGAAAAAATCATTTTCACGCTGTAACTTTCGTCTAAATGGACTACCATAAAACCATGATGTGTACCAAATTTTGCGAGAATCGATAGAGTGGATCTAATTTTATTAGAATTTCAATTTTTTTTTAAATATCTGCAGAGACTTCAACTTCTGTAAATTCTGAGACATTTTGTGATTTCACGATGATTGATTATCAATGAAGAATTTAGTCAAGGGAACTGTCGATATATCGGTAAATTTCGATTTCGGTTAATACAAAAGAAAAAAATGATGTCACGAAAAAAAAATAAAATTCGAAATTTTTGCAGATTTAGTTTTATGGTTTACATATGGACTACCATTGAACAAAGTTTGAGTACAAATTTGACGCAAATCGGTTCAGCGGTTCAAATTTTATGACATTTTGTATGTTTTTGAAAGATGATTTTCGAGCTCAAACAAGCCTGCAAAGTAGAACCTTGCAAATTGCTTCCTCACGATTTTCTATCTTTGACAAAGCTTTTTTTACAAAGCTTCCTCTATGAGGAAGCCAAAAATGATCAACATACTTTCTCATAGAGGTAGTTTTGTACAAAAAAAAAACATTGTCAAAGATATTTAAATATAGAACACCGACAATCCACCGCGGCCATCAGAGTTGTCTCTCTCGCACTTACGTTGATTTAGTCGATGCAGCACGTCACCTTAAAAACAATAAATCGCATGGAATTTTTAACCGCCAAAACAATGAATGGCTCTTACTACTAAAAAGTGCTGAATACGAAAATTTTAAATTTCGGGCAAACCTTTTTGTCTCTATACTTCTGAATCTGACCCTTGACCCTACCGATTGGACTCGCAATTTTTTATATGATTGACATAACTCTAAAAAGCACTAATTTTTTATTTATTTATTTTTTACGCATTTTTAATTATCCACGAATTGTTAAAGCAAATTATCGAACGATACATCTAAAAAATCGGAACAAATTCTGAAAAACCTTCTATTTTTTCCTACCTTTTTTCAACAACAACAAAAAAATGGAAAAAATTAGAAAAAAATAGTAACATTACGATATGGGCAACGGTTCGAAAATTGTTGTGTTCAACATATAATTTTTAGAATTTGTTTCAGATTTTTTCAATGTATATATATTTTATTCTATAATGAATGTTAAATAACGATTAATAAAAAGGCCTAACTTGAGATTATTTAAGCAAAATCTCAACATTTACTTAGAAAAATCTGAAAAATTACTCAACAATCATGTGTTGCATACAAATATTTTCTAGCTGCTGTCCATCGTAAGGTTACCATTTTTAATATTTTTTTTCATTTTTCCTTTCTTGAAAAAAGGCCGAAAGAAATAGATGGTACCGCCGGCTCGGTTACCAAAAAATTTTATATTCGAAACAAGATTTTTCAGAATTTTTTCAGATTCCTAAAATGTGTCGTCCGATATTATGTTTTACAAAATCGAAAATAATTAAAGATATGAACATATATACGACATAATTTAATTAGATTCTAGTAGACAAAAATAATTTTTTAGACGAAATTATTTCATCGGGTTTTAATTTTTATTATTATTATTCTTTTTTAAATAAAATTGCTGTCCTTTTTTATCATATTCGAATCCCATGAAATATTGTCGGCAAAAATAAGTCGGTGCCAATACCCGTTGTTTTTTACGTTGAGCACATGAACACTCTGTTTATTTTGTCATAAACATTGTTCAAAATTATGTAATTAAATTTGAACATATGTTCTTATAAGCCATAAAAAACGCATATATTCACTTTTCTAAATCGTTGATAGCGTTAACCGGTTTCGAAATATAAATGTTTTAGTGAAAAGTAATAAATAATTCAAAAGTCCATCCAAACTTTTTTTTTAATTTAATGTGTCTGTTAGAATTATATCATCTGATTTTTAGACACTTTTTTTCTTTTTTTTTAGTAGCTAAACTGATATAGAATGCCTCATATGTAGATTTAATAGAATTTTTAATTAAAAAAAAAACGTGACCCTTCTAACTTTTATAAAAGTTAGACGATTCAGCTAACTGGTTCATCATTGACTGAACATACGTTCAGTGGTTTTTGGTACGGAATTTCGACTAGATTGGTAAAGCGACTCGGATCGTACGTGACTTTTAATTTTTGTTTTTAAATCGTGGCTTTTTTGTCTAGTTTCCGCAAAAGTTTAGAAAGTAAGCAAAATTTTATACGACATGAAAATATGACGCATCTATTACGCCGTTTCGTAGCTGTATGCAACGTGGTTTGTTTTTTTTTATCCTACATTTCAATTCTTGCTTGCTTATCATAGAGGAAGCTTTGTTTTCGTGAAATTTTTTGTTTCGAGAATTTCATGCCACAACACTCAGAATGGTCCAAAATGTTGAGAAAAGTGGTTAGGTTTATGATATGTGCAGTGTGCATGTGGCCGGCATTCAAAATTCAAACCTAGTTTCAAGAACGGCTTTAACAATCCGGCTAAAATTTGATACACATATGGGGCAGGTAGGTACCTTTGTTTGTGATAATTTTCGAAAAAATTTTAAAAATTCGTTCAAATTTGATTTATCTTTATAATTTTCGAAAAATGTCTGTTCGCACTCTAGATGCCGCAATTTTTAGCTGACGAGCAAAGAAATATTTTTTAATCTTTTAGCTCGTCAACTAAAAATTTCAAATACAGTTATAGTGAAGGAGGATCGGTATTGAATTTGGAATAAATCGATAAAGAGATTCGGGTTTTATGGGATTTTGAATTAAAAAATAAAAAATCATTTCGCTCTAACTCTCGTAATCAAATCTGACCATTTTTTAATCATTAATCGTTTTTCACAAATCGTTTTTCCTCTCTATAAGGAAGCCAAAATTGATCAATAAATCTCATCATAAAGGTGGCTTTGTGAAAAATCGAAATTAATGAGGAAGCAATACGCAAAGTTCTACTTTGCAACCTTTTTTTATAACATCTGCGATTTTCAGTTGCATCAGTTAAAAATGACTTATTTATGGAATATCTTTAACAACGAGTGAATGATTCTCTTCTATTTTGAATTTTCCCGCTCAGCCCTGGTGGCGCTTCTATTAAAATGATGCGCCGGAAGCGCTTTAAGCGACATCTGTGCGTCGGAATTTTTTTTACGCGGGATTAGGAACCCACAAATCTGCGCAACAGCGCAATACTCTTTCATTTCCGTTTTGGAAGCGTTCGTGAGTAAACGTGCACTCCATCATCGCGATAAAATTTCTCTATCGACTTTGCTTAATTTTTCACTCCAAGTGAAAAATTTTCTATTAACCAAAGCTCGTGAATCACTTGTCGGCGATGTAGTTAAAGAGTTTTTCACGAATTGAAAAGATAGGCGTTAAAAATGAAGAATACTACGGAAAACCGGGCAGAGTGTTTGGGCCACGTGGCAAAGCGGTTAACACGCGAGGAAATTGATAAGATGCGCGCACAAGATTCTCGCCTCGTGTCTGAATTTCGCTCTAATCAGTTGGAAAAAGACACGCGTAAGCACTGGGACTTGTTTTACAAGCGAAACGACACGCGATTCTTCAAAGATCGTCATTGGACCACGAGGGAGTTCCACGAACTCCTCGAACTCGGAAGCGCCGCGACGCTTCGTGACGAAAAATCTATGATGGAAGTCGGTTGTGGCGTTGGCAATCTTATCTTTCCGCTTCTCGAGGATGGCTTGAAATTCAAGAAAATTTACGCCTGCGACTTGTCGCCCCGAGCCGTTGAATTTCTCAAGGTAAAAAAAATCACATTCTTTGGTCATTTATTAAAGTTCTACTTTCGGTAAAGTCAAGTCAATCGAGCACAAAAATTTCGAACCTTACACAATGTTTCCTCATTTTTTTGGCCTGTCACAAACTCTCCTCTATAATAAAGTATGTTGTTTAGTTTTGGCCTCCTCATAGAGGAAGGTTTGTGGACGGCGGAACAATAAAATTATTAAGCAAGGTTCGTATGTGCAAAGTTCGACTTTGCAATTGTTTTGAAAACAAAATTACAAAAATACAATTTTCAGTAAAATCTTAACTACCTCATTGATTTTGTCCAAATTCAGTGTCAAATATTGAAACACTCTTTTCAAGATTTATGCAAGATTTTAGTTCAGTTGCTTATTCCATTCTCAAGTTATAGCATTTTCAAAAAAATTACAAAAATGTGAATTTCTATAAAATTTCAACTAGTTTATTGATTTCACCAAAATTCAATACAAAACATCGCATCACCCTGATGAAGTTCCACGGCAAGTTTCAGCCTGATAGCTGGAAATTTGTTCAAAATAGAGTATTCACAGACATCTTTCAAAATATTAAAAATGCCATAAAATCAAAATGCTTCAATCGATTTTTATAAAAAGTATAGTAATGAGACACTTGACCGTACTGTATACGACACACAAACTTGAGATGATTCGGTTCAGTAGTTGCCGAGTTATGGCATTATGAATTTTAGCCCACACACATATACATACAGACATTTTTTCTAAACCGTGCTGGTTAATGCTGACATGAATATCTCCAAAAAAAAAAAATCACAAAAACAAAGTTTCTTCTATGAGGAAGTAAAAAAAAAAAACTAGTGTACACAAAGGTGAATATGGATTAAAGAGATCATACTCAATGTAAAAAAATGAATTAACTGAAAAAATTCATGTAAAAAAATGAATTAACTGAAAAACTTAGTTTACACAGTTTTTTTTAAAGCCGATTTGTAACTTCTTTTTATGATCTTGAGTTCATGCTTTTTGTTTAACTTCTTGAATGAGAAGGAAAGTTTGAACAATGTCATTGAGGAGAATGAGGAGGCTTTGTTTTTATTATATTTTTTTATTTTTCATCTTCATGTTTTTTAGATGTTGGGAAAGTGTTGATGTGTGTGTATATGTGTTGATTAAAACATAAAACATATTTTTTTGTTTCCCAACTACCGAACTGGTATTTTGGCGCAAAAAGAAAGAAAGGAGAACTATAAATAATAATATTTGCAGGTGACTCACACAATTTGAAATTTCCCATTTAAGTAATATGGGAAATACATTTTTGTGAATTTAGACTTCTATACCTGCTTAACAACAACTGTAATGAGAAACTTTACAGGATGCCTCTATAAAAAATGTAACGCTCTACAAAAAAAGGTCTTTGCAAAAACTTCCTAAATCCAAACATTTGAAAGTTATTAACTTTTAAAATTATATTTATATGAAATTTTTCAACTATTACAGCAAAACTGTTTGTTTTTCTGCAACATTTCTTAAAACTTTTTTTGCAGAGCATTCAATTCTCAACAAATCATTTCTTGAGACGAATTTACCAATCATGGATTTTAATCTTTGTTGATTAAAATCTTTGAGCTTAGTAGACATCGCTGTACTGAATGTATCTTAAGCAATTGATTATGGTTCAGTTTTTACTTTAATTGAAAACTCATTCCACAGAATCACGAGCTTTATGATCCTGCACTTGTGAAAGCTTTCCAGAATGACATTACAACGGAAGATTGTTTCGCTGAAGTCGACAAATCTGTGGATGTAGCGACTCTGGTATTTGTTCTCTCTGCTGTACATCCTGAAAAATTTACAAGGTAATTAACAGGCCAATTGGATTTTCCTCACATAATTTAAACATAGCCATTATACTTGCTCACTTCGAGGTTCGCAGCGTGAGCGCGGCGGTCCCGCTGGGAACCTCGAAGTGGACAAAAATAGGGGGCAAGATGCCCGAGGGAGTTTTGGATCGTATATCTTGCCCGCTGCACATGCGCACTGCTCGCGGTCAGGTATCGGCGACTTTCCTCCCCCTTTAAGGGACGGATTCAGGTTATTTCAGCGTAGTCAGGAGAAAAAAGATTTCCATGTCAGAACGCGCGCGCGCACACGCGTTTGTGTGAGCATGTGTGTGTGTGTGTGTGTTCTTTTTCAAACGCCTAAAATTCATATTATCATAACTCATCAACTATTCAACAGAATCAGCTCAAATTTTAATGGCATGACGATGCAAACATCTCCATGGCTTTGTGAAAAATGAAATTTAATGAGGAAGCAATGTGCAAAGTTCTACTTTGCATCATTTATTCCTGTTTTATTTTTAATCCTTTTTTCTGTTGATTATTGACTATTAACAAACCTTAAGGTGACTGTTTCACCCCCTAAATATGGAGGATTGCCATTAGAAACTCATAAACGAATTTTTGTAAAAATTCGAAAACAAGGATGTGGTGAAAGTCAACGCTGAATACTATTTGTCATCAGTAAAAAATTTGAATTGATTTAGTGTCTGTTGACTTCAGTTTAAGGAAAATGTTCATTTTTCAAAAAATTTAAAAAAACCAGGAAATTTAAATTCCTTTTCCAATCATCACCAAATTTGGTACATAGCAGCGCTGAATATTAGTTTTTGTGTGTAGAAAAATTCAGTTCATTTGGTGATGTTTGACGTTAATTAGAGCAAAACGTAATTTTTTTTTTTAAATATTCAAATTTCCATAACAATCGAATCTATTCATAGATACATCCCAAATTCGATACAAGTTGTGCATTAACATCGCTTTATTTGTAAAAAAATATTTGGCTCGATAGCTAGAAATTTGCGGCCACTAAAGCACGTACAAACATTTCTCGTAAAATTTAAAGTCCAATAAAATTTGAACAGATGTTTCGATTTTTTTTTTTTTTAATTATGACAAATAAATATGTCTACCTGCCCCACTTGTGTGCTGAATTTCGACTCGTTTAATGAAGCCGCCCTTGAGATATTGCGGTTTGAACTTTACATACCAGTCATATACACACATCTATTCAGACATTTTTTATAAACCACTTTTTTCAACGTTTTCGACCATTTGTAGTGTCTTGACATGGAAGTCTCGAAATTTTGGTTTTTTTTTTTTTTTTTTTACGAAAACAAAGCTTCCTCAATGGCGAAGCAGAAATACACGTGTTGTAGATTTTCGAGCTCTACGACAAAATATTTCAGAATGAAAAAGATTGCGATCAAACACTTGGGAATTGTGAGTTTTTATAAAAGCATTTTCTCATATTTCTTTATTTTATTAAATTGCAGGGTAGCTGAAAATCTATTCAAAGTTATGGCCAAGAATGGTGTTTTGCTATTCAGAGATTACGGACTCTATGATATGGCTCAACTGAGATTCAAACCAGGCCACAAAATTGCGGAAAACTTTTACATGCGGCAAGACGGCACCAGGTAAATCAATTGAAATTTCTAAAAAAATTAATTTCTTTTAATATTAATGCAAGGTGATGATTTCATAGTTCAACTGATCGACTTTGATGTATACTACAGCAATGTCTTTCGCTCCTATCTGAAGCATTTTTTTATTTTACATTTATCATAAGAATATCAAATTGCCTCCCTTATATTAAGTTTATCTTTTTACAGGAGCTATTTCTTTTCGACCGAAGAAATTCAGCAACTATTCCAATCGGTAGGATTCGAGACGTTAACATGTTCGTACGTGGAACGACGAACTGTTAATTTCAAGGAAAATATTGACGTTCCTAGAATTTTCGTTCAGGCGAAATTTAAAAAAACTTGAATTGCTATCTAAGCCATTTAGAATTCAAACTGAGTAAGTTTCATTGCCGCATTATATATTAATTATAGAAGGGCAATATTTTGTTTAAGTAGCTTATATTTTTGTAATAATGTCTTCACTATAATCGAATATATAAAATTGTTGTTTTTAATTTTTAGTTAGAAAATTATTTAAATCTTTGTAATAATATTTTGACAATAATTTTATTCACACGCCATATATTCTCAAATTGAAGCCCGAAAATACAATTTACGCACCAAATGATGATTTCATAGTTCAACTGATCGACTTTGATGTCACACTAGCAAATGTCTTTCGCTCCTATCTGAAACACTTTTTCCATTATATGAATTATCTCAAAATCAAACTGTGTTCCTTACAATGAATATTTTTTTTTTTTTTTTATAGAATCTACTTCTTTCGAGTGACGAAATTCGACAGCTATTCAAATCTGCAGAATTCGTCGTGACAGCTAAACTCGCGAAGCCTTGAAGTGCTATGAAAATTATTTGGAATTACAACTGAGTAAGTTCCATTGGTGCATTACATAAAACTCTAAAATAGGATAACATTATTTTTACATATTGACATTAAAAAAAAAATAATCTTGTAAATAATTAATAAGCTGATTCAGTTCTTTAAAATTAATATCAATTTTCATCTCCCACTTTTATAGTTAAAAAATAATTTGTTGCGTCGTCTGATAAAGATATGACGAACATTTTTTTATTTTTACGTTATATAGCAATATAATAAAGTAAACAAAGAAGTTTGAAATGAAATCGGTTTTCATTACTTCGTAGTTATTTTGGGTGCAGAAAAATAAAATAATGTTAAACTCCAGTAACGACCTTTACATATTTTATTGCCTCATTTAAGTATTGTGGTATTACACGTGGATTTTTTTTCTGACATTAATTAACTTGATATTAAGAGTTTATTATTAATAAGCAATTATTTTTCAGGATGCTTATGTATCAGAGGCAAAAAGATTGTTTTCACGTCACAGATTTGGATCCTTATGGATGTCCGTCAATATTTTTCGACGGCGCAATTCAGTGCCTTGTTAATGGTTGCCTGTTCATGGTAACTGTAACAGATATGGCTAGACTGTACTGAATGCAAATTCACCAGAGATATGCACGTTAAATATGATGCAGGTTCCTTCAAATCTAAAAGCCATAAAATGGTAAGATTTTTTACTGTTAAATCACTGTTTAAAAAATGCACTGGAAATTTACATTAAAAATAGGAAGTTTTTAATCATAAACTGGTATATTAAATTTAATATAGATGTGCAATTTTAAACTAGAGTACAGTATACGAAAATGATGAAAATTTGGAAATTTTATGTAACACTACTGTAATTATATAAGAAAATTTGGAAATTTCGTACAAAAGTAATTTTCCAAACGTTTCTAACAGTACGAAACTTCTCATAAATTTTCAAAAATATTTTTTTAATCCAAGAGCCCAAAAATCTCTATATATTTGAAATAAATCGGTCTCCAAGACATACGAACAAAAGCTTCAAAGCCCTTTTTTTAAATCACTAATGTATATTTTTTATGATTGAGAGAGCAGGGAATATATTATTGAAATATGCGATTAAAAATGGTTTTGAATGTGTTAAAATATATTAAATGTTTTACGCTTTGTTTTTGTGAAATAATGTAAACCATGGTCGTTGACACATTTATGGCTAGTTAAAAAAAAAAACATGCTTTTTGTATGTTAATCGCATTTTTTAATTATACTCTAGAGTTGAAGTCGAAATTTTATTTTTAGTGACGCTATTTTTAATCGTATTTTCAAGCATTGGTGAAACAGTCTAACAATTAAATTCAAAAAAAACATATTCTCAAATTAAAGCTGGTAAATATAATAATATTACAAAATGATGATTTCATAGTTCAACTGATCGACTTTGATGTCACTTTAGCAAATGTCTTTCGCTCCTATCTGACGCATTTACTGCTCTACGTTAATTCTCAAATATTGAAAGGAACAGACATATAAATAGATATTTTTTATTTGTTTTTACAGGAGTCATTATTACGTTAACGACAAAATCGTGGCGTTGGATACCCGATTTAGAATCTAGCGTCGTACAAACTTCAACTTACAGGTGAGTTAAAGTTTTTTTTTTAAATATTAATAATAGAAATATTATAGAATTTACGAAAAATTTATATTGACATGATGAACCAAACCATTCACGGAGAATAGGAATCACGAGCTTAACTTGTTACGCCTTTGCCAGGGTTTTCCTGGTATTGTGCAGACTCGTTGAGCTCCGACCTGTTGATGCAGAAAATTGGCTCTGATCTTTACAGAAATATTATAAATTCACAATTTACTATTTCGTACACAATACAAACGAAACTAAATTTATTACACTGTTTAAAAAGAAAAAAAAAGCTTTTTATCCATAAACGTCAACGAAACTGGTTTTCGCAATGTATTTTTAAGAAATTGTATTTCGAGTTAAGAAGAAACAGAAGTACAGAAAAAATTGTAAAAGTAAATTGCATCTTCATTTTGCAAAATATCTCTTTGTTAATTTTTACATATGACATACTTTACACTTTTTTCACATTTTTTTCTCTAATAATTTTATCTAGAATTCGTAAAAAAAAAACAAAAAACAAATAGCTTGCCTTTTTTTAAAATTAAAGTAACAAACGAACTTTTTTTTTCTGCAAATGAATTTTATATTCCGATTTTTATATCCCTATCTTAATCGTCAAAAGCTTATAACAAGCAGCCGATAAACGAAGTTTTTTGTTTTTGCAGACAAAACCATCATGATGTGTGGCTGATTCAAATGTTTGGAGTTAAACAAATACTGATTGACCGGTGAGTTAAAGATTTACGAATAAATATTGTAGAATTTAAAAATTCATTAACAAAATATGACATGATGAACCAAACCATTCACGGAGAATGGGAATCACGAACTTAACTTGTTGCGCCTTTGTCAGGGTTTTCCTGTCGAAGTGTCGACTCGTTGAGCTCCGACCTATTAATGCAGAAAATTGGCTCTGATCTTTGGACAAATCACTTCATAAATTCTCACCCTAGTATTTCATATACATCAATTTTATATTCCTGTACATTTTCCTGTTTCAGACCGTCATTTTCAAATTGATGATGAACATCGTATGAATAACAACAGACATGACAACGCTCACAACGTTGGAATAAAAAAAAAACAATGGTAAGCATAACGATGAAATGACTTTTTTCCCGATTACGTTGAAACGAACATATTCCATGCTTGCAATACGAGTGGAAAGTTACCGTTTCTTTACCGGTTGGACAAAAAGAAGTTGAGCGGGACAGAAAGTAGCCGAGCGAAAGGCAAAGAGCTTCCAGAAAACACATCACAACGAAGATTCTTTGATTAATATCGATACATCATATCTCCACCAAGTGCAAAGTTTTTGGCTTACTTTCTTAACTTTCGCGGATGTTAGAGCGAAAATGTGAATTTTTTGAAAAATTAAAAATTGTGTTAAATCCAAATGACTTTACCGATCATCACCAAATTTGGTATGTAGCAGCGCTGTATATTATTTTTCGTCTGTAGAACATTTCAGTTGAGATTCGACGTGATTTAGAGCAAAATTATTTATTTTTTCGAAAAATTCAAAGTTATATAAAATCTAAACCGCTTTACCGATTTCGTCGAAATTCAATACCAAACTACATTGAACCTGTCTCCAGTTATAAAGAACTATTTAGCTAAATCGTCGAATTTTTACGAAAGTTAGAGCGATCACGTCATTTTTTCGAAAAATTAAAAATTCTATAAAATCTATATATATGGATACATATTGTTAAAAATCACACCAATCAAAGAGGAGATACTGCTCTACTTGCGTGCCAAACTTGAGCTCGACCCATCGTGCCGATCGTGAATTCTGGAGGATTGAATTTTCTGTGCCTGGAACATACATACCCACATACGTATATTTTTTAGACCATTTTTCTCGACGTTTTAGCTGATTGTGAGTATGCTGACACGAAAATCTCAAAAAAGAAATTTATCATGAAATCAAAGCTTCTTCTAGGAGGAAGTAAAGTGGAGTGCTCAGATCGCGTTCGGCTCGTCTAATCAATCAATTAAATCTGATAACTAACTAAATAATTAACTACTTTAGTAATTAACTACATGGTATCCCGTGGTCCTGGAAATGTTTTAAATTTAGGCAGTCCTTGGAAAGTGCTTGAATGTCCTTGATTTTTATCTTTTGTTCTGGAGTTTTCCTTTCTTGTACTTTTTTTTACAAATATATTTGAACGTCCTTCTTCCGACTACAAAATTTTCAAAATGTTATACCCTTTTCCACTTGCAAAAACCCTCAAATTATCTCAAGAATAGGAATATTTGTTTCAAAATAATTCATCCTTTTTCACATTCAAGCAATCTTGCATTATTAACGTCATTACATCGTTTTTTCCTCTAAAATAATTAACCATCGAAAAAAAAACCGTGAATTATCAAAGCAAAAAAAATCGTTATTTTCTCGTAATGTTCAACCCTTTTCCACTTTCAAAAAATGTCGAATTATTAGAGGAAAAAATGCATCTTATTATTATTGTTATTATTATTCCCCATTTGAACGTTTTTTTTTTTCTCTAAATAAATAACCCTTTTCTACTTTAAAAAAAGCTGACAATTACATTGCCATAGTGCTTCCTCTCTTTTATTTACCAGTCTACCCGGCTTTCTTTGTGTGGAAGTACGTTTATCATATTTGAGATCCTCAAACCTTTGTTCTGTAATTAGTTACTTTTCAACTGTTAGTTTTTTAATAAGCATGTCATCAGCGCTATGTGCAGCCAATGCATAACATGTGTTGTAAATTTCAGCTTAATATCACAATAATTTTCAAATTATGTAGGTCAATTTATATGATTTCTCAAAATCTCATTAAAGTTGAACACTTGC
This sequence comes from Perithous albicinctus, assembly GCA_964016905.1. NCBI lineage: Eukaryota > Metazoa > Arthropoda > Insecta > Hymenoptera > Ichneumonidae > Perithous > Perithous albicinctus. The sequence continues at coordinate 6,831,065 of OZ024697.1, forward strand.
ACTGATTTGTAGTTGTAATATTTAGCCGGATATCTAAAAAATTGTGGGAGTTAGAGCACACAGACATTTTTGAAAAAATTTAAAATCGCATAAAATCCGAACGCTTGAACCGACTTCGCCCAAATTGAATCCCAATCCGCGTTCTATGGTAGTCCGACTTCCTACCAATTTTTAACCCGATACTCAGAAATTGTGGAAGTTAGAGCGCGCATAAACATTTATGAAAAAATCAAAATTGTGTGGAAATTAGAGAAGTGCATGGATTTTGCCAATCATTTAATCGAGCAAGCATAATTGACCCCCTAACATGTGTGGTTAATTTCAACTTCATATCTCAAGACGTTATCAAGTTATGAAGTTAAATGATTGTCGCACACACATACATCCGGACATTGTTTCTAAATGTGTTTTCTGGATGTTTCGGAACATTCTCAACACGTTTACATGAAAATCTGGATAAAAAAATCTCACGAAAACAGCTTCCGGAGGAAGCGAAAACCTCGTATCGTAAACAAAACGAAAAAAAATATACGGATTTTTGTATTGTTGATTCAAACTTACGTGAAATCTTTTATTGCATGTGTATTTGAAAAAGAATCGAAATTATATTTAGTAAAAAAAAAAATGCGATGTTCAAGCTAATACATTATCCGTTCACATTTTTGTTTATTTTCACATTTCCATAAGTTTCTTAAATAATCTGGAAATTATCTGGAATGTTACGGATGTTTTACTGGACACCATGAACTAACCAGAAATAAAAAAATAAGAATAAATCTACCACTCCAGAGCCCCCGCCCCGATTTCTCTAATCGCTACAGCTTTATTGTGCCGCTGTACCATTGTAAGCATAAAAATATGATCAATTTCAACATGATCGGAGAAAAAGTATTGTATGCTTACACTCGTTGAAAATCACGCATTTTAAAAATATTAATGCGCATACAATGATGATTTCATAGTTCAACTGATCGATTTTGATGACACACTCAGCAATGTCTTTCGCTCCTATCTGATTTGCTACATCGTAAATAATAAAAAGTATCTGTATATACAAAAAGTATACATAAAGCATTTATTGTTTATTTTACAGATGACTGTTCGATCCTGATGATCAATGCTCCTGAAGCAACTCCCCAAAACTGGTATGATTTAATTATTTATTAACGCATCCGAGTCACCTAAATATTATGAAAATTAAATTAAACTGAACAGCAACAAAAAATGTATCGCTGAAAATGTCCAATTTTATATTGTTAAATGATTTTTTTAGTTGGCTAATTCTATATATTCGATAGCAATAAAATTTTATTTGCTCGATTTTTTTCCGTTCACTCAGCTTAAACTATAATTATTTTACGAAAATGAATTACAATGATGTAACAAAACGGTATTGAAATATCATTAATGATGCAAAACTTAGTTTCGTCACTACCACTGAGTTATCTAAAATAATTTTTCAAACCGACAGTCGTTCAAATATACGCAATATGCTAAGTTAGATTGTTTGTTGCAGAAAACAAATAAAACTCCCGAAGACCGAATACTCGAACGAGTTTTATACAAGGTAACGTTAATGAGTGTAGTATTTTTTTTTTTAATTCAATAGGTTGTATAAATTATGATGATTTTATAGCCTGAATCTTCCATGAATGATCATAAATATTATTAGCTCTATCTGAATTATGTTCTTTTTGAAACCATTAAAAGTTTTTGGGAAGCAGCCCAAATTTTACGAGATTCTGTTTTGATTTCAGGTGCAGAGTGGATCGTTTCCTGATCAAAAATAAATATTCACGATGTAATTTTATTTGTGCGTATTTATTGAATTTTTTAGATTAAATTATACAAGTATTAACACTAGAAAATTTTTTTTTTTACTTTTCCAACCCGCAATCATTAAATCCTTGTATTATCTGAAGAAACTTGTCGATTTGGCCATCGTTTTGATATCGCTCGACGAAGTGGGCAACGGTTTGAAAATGTGCAGAGCAGAAGAATTATCAGAATTATAAGCATAACAGCAGCCGAGGCTCCTCCTACTCTTGTAGAATGGGATCTATTTAACATATTTTGTGAACTAGAAAGCAGTCGCATTTTTTTTCTTTTTTCTATTTCTTCAGCAATTCTGATGGTAAATACTTACAGACTTCTGAATTCAGTAACGGGACAGCAGTAATGATAATTTAGTTCTGAGTTGTAGCAACATACTTTTCGAATGGTCAATTGTTCATCCGTATTGTTGCAAATATAAAAGATTCTACCGCGTGAAATTGCTTTTTGTTGAACACATTTTATCTCAGTTGATGCTGCGACTTCGTTGTATGAACGAACATGTTTAAAAGAAGATGATAAAGTTGTAAAGCGGAACAATTTTCATGAATTTCATCAATTTTGGCCTCATTAAATTTATGCACGGCGTACTAAAAGAATAATTAAGCAATATGCAAGCTTTTTTTTTTTTACTTCGCATTTTTTTCGAGATTTGAGCAACCGTTTTTCTGTATTTTCGTTAAATGACAGTCCAAAGTTAAAAAAAAAAAAGAAACATTGACGATTCACATATAATAGTGTCTAAAAAAAAACTTTTTTTAATCTGCACTAATATCAAACGTTCATGTCGGATTTCAAACGAAATCAGTTAAAATTGGGAATTCTTTGGGGAACTTATTTTCAAAAATACAAAAATTGTTTGTTTTTATGAACAATTTTTAAATATTTTAATTTTTTAAGACATATTTGCCAAAAAATTCCGAAAGAAAATCATATTTTAACTGACATCATTTGATGTCCAACATGAATATTCGATGTTAGTGCAGTTTAAAAAAAAAGTGACACCCTCATGTACATTTCTAAACAGTGATCCAATAAAAAAGAACGAGGAAAATACATTTTCTACTGTTGCTTTTTAAGAATGTCTCTCGACGGTCATAGAACAACTTTTGATCTCTATTCGAAGTAAAATCAATTTCGTATGATTTAAAAAATGTTTTAATGCAATTAAACCTGATTTAATTCGAATCGGAACACTGTTTTTACTGTTTAAATAAGCACGAAAAGAAGGGATTACTATGAAACATGTAAAGAATAAGAACATTTGTTTATTCGCAGAGACTTAACTGAATGGATAATAACAGCTGGTACTTATTAGAAATTGGAAATGAGACGTTAATTTCATTAATAATCTACTTTTATATTAACAGTGTGTTTGTCACGCGAAATTCAGATAACTTCATGTCATTATATGCAAAATAATTCAATGGCTTGATGAATAATAAGTAACTCCTCGAAATATTAGATACTTTTCACCGCCGCTGTTTTAAAACCCACAGATAAAGGGACGAATGACTGTTGATGAGAAAGACCAAAATATCGACTTACAACACAGCATCAGTATCTGAAGTAAAAGACATCGGATCATAATTATCTACGTTAAATGTCAAACCCATAGAATTCTTGTTGACAACTCTCAACACGAGTTTTATCTTTTTTTTTTTTGCATGCACGCTGCGACGCACTAAAGTGTATCTGCGCTCATATCATTCTTTTTTTTTAAATTAATTGATAGTCCACTTCAACCCAGTGACTTTCCTCTTGAGAATTTCGGAGCAGCGCGGCGTAAAACAAAGCGAGTCGAATATCGGTCGCCGAACGCTCGAAATGGATTTGGAAAGCGCGTGCTTCGCGAAACGATTCTAGATGTATATAGTCGCTTATTAATTAGCTATCGGGGTCTTCGCAACTGTTTTGGTTTCGATTAAATTTAGCGATGTATGCTGACATTTACATAGTTTGATGAATGTAGACATATTCATCAAATTTTGTTAAAAACATCCTTAAACATTATTACGTACGTGTCTCAGTTATCCTGTTTTGACGGGTGTTTTGAGAGTCGAACCGGTTGAAAAATAAAAAATTCAAATTCCTATAAAATCCGAATTCCTTTACCGACATCTTCTCCAAATTTGGTATGAAGGACTTAATATTCGTACATTTCTGTAAAAAAAAAATTGGGCTGTACTGGTCGATGCTGACACGAGTTAGAGCGAAACGTCAATTTCTTGAAAATTTCGAAGTCCTGTAATTTCTGAACTTCTTTATAGATTCGGCTCAAATTCTATCTCAAAGGTACAAGAATATTACATTATCATAAACTTTTAAACTCGATATCTAAAAATTTGCGACCGCGAGTTTTCGCGTCCCTTTTTTCAAAAATGCAATTGTCATAATATTTTATCCACCGAATTTTTATCTACCGATCTTTACGAAAATTATATCAGGAAGTATGTTGATCAATTTTGGCTTCCTCATAGAGGAAGCTTTGTAAAAAAAGGCTTTGTCAAAGACACTAAGTAATGAGGAAGCAATTTGCAACTTGCAACTTTACAGGCTTGTTTGAGCTCCAAAGACATTTAAAAAAAAATGCAACATATAAATTAGAACCGTTTGATCGATTTGCGTCAATTTTTTGCTCAATTCTTCTTCTTTGGTAATCCATTTGCACAAGTTATAGCGTGAAAACAATTTTTTCAAAATCTGTAAATTGATGTTAACTTTGAATTTTCCAACCGATTTGGGTGCCAAATTTGAAGAAGATACATGGAAAATTACGACTGTTATCGTGTTAACAAGGCAATTTGTACACACACATATACATTCATTTTTTTCTAAACCTCTTTTCTCGACGTTTTGGACCATTCTGAGTACACAGACACAAAAATTAAAAGAAAAAAAAAATTTCACGAAAACAAAGCTTCCTCGATGAGGAAGTAAAAAAATGTGTTTTGCACATTGTTCCCTCATAAATTTACTATTTTCACAAAGCCACCTCTACGAGGAAGGTTATTTATTAATTTTGCTTTCCTCATAGAGGAAAACTTATTTATTCCTCATAGAGCAAAATTGATTGAATTCGAAATTCAATAAACAGTATTGACGGTTGAAATATTAGAGAATTAAATTTAAGCTACGACGGATCATGTTTCAGAAATTAAAGTATTGTCTGAAATGTATATTCTTTGATTATCAAATTTTATCAATTTAACTGACTCGTGCCAGCGGCAGCATGTACGAAACGTTAAAAACTCAGTATCAGAGTATCAGAGTGCGAAAACAATGACAGGCGTAAAATGAGCAACAGTGTAGCTCTAAAAATAACAAAATTGATTCTACGATTTTTTAAATTTCAACATCAATGCGACAGTATTAAATATACTACTACAACTTTCCAGTTTCACACAATTTCATGATTCATTAAGATGAACAAATAACTCGATGAGCGTTTCAAAATTTTTAAAAAATGTGAAAAATGTAATTTTTTCATCATGTTCAACATTACTGCGTCAGTATCAAATGTTGACGTACAGGCCTCTGATTTTGCGAGCAGTTTTTTTTTATCAACTGAGTATCCAAATATGAATGAGCAAATCGATATCTGAAAATCAGCGATTTTAACCGTCCTAATACATACACTTATGCATTCGGACGCCGGGTAAAAATTGAATTTCTCTACGTTTTTGACTATTTTAAATATGTTGAAATTAAAATCTCAAACATTTTATTTTTTTATGAAAACAAAGTTTCTTCTGTGAGGAAGCAAAATAATAAATAAAAAATTTGTAAATTTGTATTTGCAAGGACAAAGGACAGGACACATGACTTTTAGCTTGAAAGCTTAAAGAACTAAATAATAAAGTGTAAAATAAATAAATAAATTAACATAGAAGACCATCACCAACAAACTCTAATGAAAACTAATATGGTTTTTTTTATGATGGTCTGCAGTTTTCCATAACATTTTTTTAAACATAGCAGCATTTTTTTTGTATCATAAGTTTTGATATTTATGAGGATAAAAAAAATTATACTCAAAATTATATTTTTCACATATGTTTATTCAACACAGTACAAAGAATTTCTTAACTCTAAGGTTACCCATAACAAGTTCATTATACTTGAAGTAAAAGTGAAATTGCGATTTCATCTATTGAGCTCTGCTTTAAGTTTGTCATACAGCTGTTTGCTCTCAGGATCTTGTTTGAAAATGATCTCGGCTTCTTTTTCAATGCCACGCAAGAAATATCGTCTGAAAGTAGGCAAAGTCTGTTGAATAATTTTTTTTTTCTTTCAAAAACGTCAACGAAAACATTTAACTCCTGTGCGCAAAAAATAGTTGAGGTTATGTTCAACATCTTTAATCTAAAGAACAGGAATTATTTTACAAATCAAGAGAAATAAGATTTTTCTAATTTAGAATATGACTGAAAATATGATTAAGAAAATCAATACCTGTTTGCGAATGCGATATAAGCTACCACTAGTGCAGAACCAAAAATCAGAGGGTACCGCATTCTTGTGGCGAATGACAGATCACTGGACGACATCATGCAAGGCTAGCTTTTTGACTTTCTTTCTGAGATTTTAATGGAGAATGATGTATTCAAGTCGCGCGATTTTAAGCTTCGATACGATCATCTACGACTCTGTTGCTATTGTGCGCTGCAGCCGGCACCAACATTCTTTTATCAATGTATCTGTCTATGTATATAGATACCGCTCTTGCAATCAAATTAGCGTCAAACAGCTAATGCTTTTTCAATCAAATGAGCGTCTACACATTTTTAAATCGAAGAGCCAGATTTCGAAGTAACAAACTTGTTGTATTAATTTTTAGCTTAAATTTTGTGTAAATTACAAAAGTTTTCTTATCATTTTGTAAAGTAACACGAAGTTTGTGTCAATTTCATAAATTTTTTACTTCCTCGAGCAGGCAGCTGCGTCTTCGTAATATTTTTTTTTGAGATTGTAATGCAAACATACTTGAAAAAACTGCAAAATAGAACGTTGCGAATTGCTTCCTCACTATTTTGTATCTTTGACAAAGTTTTTTTTTTATAAACCTACCTCTACGATAAAGTATGCTGATCAATGTTGGCTTCCTGACAGAGGAAGGTTTGAAAAAAAAATTCTCTGAATTATGAATTCTTCGCTGGATGCTCACCAAATTCATTATCAAGCAACGACTGATTCTATTAAAGTTTTATGCAAAATTTTGGATCAGCTGCTTGAATCGCTTTCAAAAACAGCGAAAATGCAAATTTTTAGAAAATCTTAACTGCTTTATCGATTTTTTCCAAGTTCAGTATCAAACATTGATACACTCTATTTAAGTTTTATGCAAAAATTTAGATGTGTTGAGGTAACCGTTCTCGAGCGATAGCATTTTTTAAAAAAGCCTGCAAAGTAGAGCCTTGCAAATTGCTTCCTCGCAATTTTCTATCTTTAACAAAGCTTTTTTTTACAAAGCTACTTACCTCTATGAGAAAGTATGTTGATCAATTTTGGCTTCCTCATAGAGGAAGCTTTGTAAAAAAAAGCTTTGTCCAAGATAGAAAATTGTGAGGAAGCAATTTGCAAGATTCTACTTTGCAGGCTTGTTTGAGCTCGAAAATCATTTTTCAAAAAAATGCAAAATGTCATAAAATTTGAACCGCTCGACCGATTTGCGTCAAATTTTGACTCAAACCCTGTTCCATGATAGTTCATATGTGAGTAAAATTCAAAGCCGGTATCTCGTAACTTGTGCAAGCTAGTGCGCGAACGAAATTTAAAAAAAAATTCAAAATGCTATAAAATTCGAACTGCTTGACCGATTTGCGTCAAATTTGTACTCAAACTTTGTTCAATGGTAGTCCATATGTGAACCATATTTAAACTAAATCTGCAAATAATTTCGAATTTTTTTTTTCGTGACAGCATTCTCTTCCTTTTTATTAACCAAAATCGAAATTTACCGACATATCGACAGTTCCTTTGACTAAATTCATCATTGATAATCAATAATCGTGAAATCATGTCGAAAGTTCCCGCCGGATATCTCAGAATTTACAGGAGTACATTTTTTAAATGTCTTTGCAGACATTTAAAAAAAAATTGAAATTCCAATAAAATTGGAACCACTCTATCGATTCTCGCCAAATTTGGTACACATCATGGTTTTATGGTAGTCCATTTACGTACAAAATTTCAGCCCGATGTCTCTCAATTAGCGAAAGTTATAGCGTGAAAACGATTTTTTCAAAATTTTCAAAATGCTGTAAAATTTGAATTTTCCAACCGATACACGTCAACTACAATCCCAAACGTTGCTGTATGACAGACCTTTTGCGTGCTAAATTTGAAGAAGATACATCTAAAATTACGACAGCTATCGTGCTTACTAGGAAATCTGCACATACACACATACGTACATTTCGTACGAATCACTTTTCTCGACGTTTTGGACTATTCTGACTGCTATGACATAAAAATCTAAAAAAAAAAAAATTTCACGAAAACAAAGCTTCCTCTATGAGGAAGCAAAATATTTGACAAACAATTTTTCATTACTAAATTTGTGTGAAATTTCTCAAATTTTTTTTTAATACGCATTTTTATGATAAACTGTTTCCATCTTAGAAGAAAAACCTAGAAGAAGAAAAAATCATTTTCTACAATTTATAATTTGAATGCAATAGTTTATTTTGAATTGAGTAAATTGATTAAATGAATAAAATAATTTTTTAAAATCTTCTTTTAATCTTTACAAATTTTACAGATTTTTTTTGGAACCCATAGCTATGTGGGAATTGAAAATTTAAGTAGAAAAATAAATGTCAAAATTATGATGACGTGGAATTTTGGATAAAAACGGATACTTCGAGTTTTAAAATGACTCAAATATCCAATTTCCATATTGCCAATTTTTCTATAGATTCCACATTTTTTATTCTCCGTATAAATTCTATACATTTTTTAAGAGAATTCGAAACATTGACAAGTGGTTGAAATGATTACGGTGCATGTTTTCTATCGAACATATACATTTTAAAGTAACACTCAGACTTTACAAAATAATTTCAACCAAAAAATTGATTGTTTAATTTTTTTTTTAAATTAGTAAAGCAGCAATTTTTTTTTTCTAAAAAAATTCAAAATATATTTTGTAAAATTTTCTTTTCTTTTTTCTTACAAGGAAATTCATATTTTTACTCAATTTTATAATATACATATATATATAATTTTATAATAATTTTACTTCAAACTGGGCACTAAGATTGGAAGTTGGAAACGTTAAAGTAGCATACAGAGGTATGCATTTAACTTGGAACTGGTATATAAAAATTCTTGAACTGCCGGATACCAGTCTACCCAAACTTTGCATGTTTAGGCTAAAAAACCTGGCTGAGACCATGACGGAAGCGTACAAGTACAATTGGGCCTCTCAGTTTAGAGTATTCTTGGGAGAAGTGGACTGTCTTCACTTGTGATATTGCACCGACCCCAAGGTATGGGCGAATTACACTGAGCCTGCCTTTGTAAAGTATGAGACTATGCTGAGAGAGAAAGACCTTGTCTGTTGACGCGCTTCCAAAGCTTGCCAGTTAAATTTCCCTAGAACAATTGTAATTGTTCTAGGGAATACAGACCTGAGAAGTACTTAACCCTTCGGATTATATCACGTATAAAGCAATCTCCGTTAAGCTAGAATCACGGCAGATCTGCCCAATCTGTAACTCGAATGAGTCCGATACTGTGCTTCACTTGCTCAGAAGATGCCCGGTTTATAGTCAAATAAGAAGTCATCACTCTCGAACCCTGACTCTAAAATATTTGTATCAATTGTCCACTATGTCGGCCAATGCTTAATGCTAAGAGCTTTTTGTCTTAACGTTTAAGGATGTACTTTTATATAGCTGTACCCCTTGCTATAAGAGGCATCATTATGTACTCTTGTTGAAGCAATAAACATTATTGTTATTATATTATTATACTCAATTTTATCACATGATCAAACAAATTGTGGAGAATTTTTTAATAACTGAAAGCAACCAAAAATGTGGACAATTAAAAAAAATTGATAGCACAAAAATGTTGGTTTTATTTTTCGTGTATTGCAATATTTCTCATCATTTTATTGACGAATTTTAATTTCGTTGTTACGCCAATAGCTTCCCGTTGGTCAACTGCTAGTCAACACGACTGACAACTCTAGTACTTATATCACAAAAAGTTCACAATCGAAATCTTCGAAAATAAGGAAACATTCCAACCAAAAAAAGGAAAAAAAAATCGCGACTACGGGACATTCCGCATACATAACGAACTAATTACTACATAATTAAACGAAATCAGGAACGAGTCTATATATTATATTATGCGACGGAAAAGAACCCCATAAGGTTCACGAGAGCTCTATAAGGAATAAATTGATGAATCTCGATAGGGAAAAAATGAGTAAAAAGTGTCGAATCATTTCCTTAATATAAATTTCGTCCATTAGATTAAAATCCGGTTGTAAAAATTACTTCACACTTCATCGTAAATAAGGACGATTATTTCTTTAAAAAAAATGGCTTTCCCTTTCGATCAAATTGGAATCCCACCAAGCAATTTCGACTAAAAATTTGGTTCTACCAGAATTGAAATAAATGAAATCGGCCCCAAGATCGGACTTTTTTCAATTTGAATGTATATATGGGGCATTCCACCTGGCTTCCGACCTGACCCTTGACCTTTCCGATTGCGTCCGCAATTTTTTATAGGATTGTCACGACCCTAAAAAAAGCACTATTTTTTACACATTTTTCATTATCTACGATTTTTTAAAACAAATGATCAAATGACACATTTTATATTAGAACAATATTCATCGAACGATACGTGATTGCTTTGAATCCTTTGAATTAACAAAAACACCACGTTTTATTTTATCGTTGTTTTATTATTCTCGTATCTTTGTGATGACTCAGATGACTCAGATGACGTGTCAGACTTATTAAATAAAATAAAGTATCTTCACCCGATTAAAACGTTTCCCACGCTTTTTAACTACACTGCCTCATCATTTTAAAAATCTGAACAAATTCTGAAAAACCGTTTTTGGAAAATAACATTTTTTATTTTCCTTCTATTTTTTTCGAATCATTTCTCAAAAAGAAAATAGAAAGAAATAGGATAAATAGCAACCTTACGATGGGCAACAGCTATATAAAAGCGTTGTATGCAACATATGATTTTTAGAATTTTTTTTCAGATTGTTTTTCATGAAAACAAAGCAAAAACTTCCTATACGAGGAAGTAAAAAAGCATGGGTCGTAATTCGGTGCTCACAGAACTTTAACGGCACTGTATATAGTATAGTGGCTATTCTCGTCCTCAATTGGTTCGCCAACTTTGGTCCCTTGTTTCGTCTACATTTGTTTTTTTTTATTTTTATTTTGTCTGTCTGCTGGTCACTCCTCTCAAGGATATAGTCTCGAACTCCGATGCATATATTTTCCTGGACAGGCCCCTCCATCCCTTGTGACGTTGTGGATCAGGTCTATGATTCGATAAAGAAAAAAATGTTGACGAACTAAAACGGGTATATAAACGTAGCTTTACAAATGGTGAGTATCATTCGGTTTCCGAAGTAATACAGAGAAGAACTGGAACTAAGAAGAAGAACCATCTACTGCACATCATGAAGTACTTTGCTGTAAGTACAATAATTAGTTATAACTACCGTAACGACAAAATTAACTATATTGATCTTATAATAAATTAATTACTTTATAATTATTTAAAAAAAATGTATTATCATTTATTTGAATTTTTAATTATTTTACATTCTTCAAAATTGTGGAATATATATAAGATTTTTTCAAATGCATATGTAAATTAAAATAATGATTTTGGAATAACTGTTTAAATAAATTCAATTATTTTGAGTTTTCATTTATATATTTATTTGTAAATTTATTCAATATGATTCATAAAATAATGTAAATAATTTTAATGTTAATAGATAAAAAAATAATCAAAGCATGATCATGATAACAAAAAAAACAAATGAAATTCTAGAATATTTAAGAAAATATATAAAATATCAGACAATTTTAATTGAAATTGATCACTACACTCTTTAAAATGATAAATCAATATAGTACTTTCAAACTTTTTCACCAAATGACATTTTAATGATCTTTTCAGAAATATACAAAAATTTAATGAAATATTGCAGAATTAAAAGCTATTTTAACAAGATAATTTTTTTATGTTTTTCACGTAATTATCTTCTTATTTTACTGTCTAATTTTTATATAATCTACACTTTTACTGGAGAATTCATTATAGTAGGTCTAACCTTTTGTTTTTTTCATTTGCAGCTATTTCTGCTGATCGCCCTTGCGGCAGTGGCCATGGCACAGGAAATCCCAAAACCGGATCCTGCAGTTGAACCGGAATCTGAAGAACCTAAACGGGACAAGAGAGGCTTCCTCGCATATTCCGTTCCCTATTATAACGGAGGTGGTTACAATTCCTATGGAGGATACAATAGTTACTACAGAACACCGTATGTTCAGTACCGAACTTATCCTCAATACGGATACCGGAGCCACTACTATTACTACTGAAAATCTACGATACTAAGCTGCGACATAACAATGGCTCCCGCTGATGAATGTAAAACTTGGCAATGTTATAAAAAAATTTCAACCGATTATCTTATCACTTGTAATAACACTCAATAAATACATTTCTCTGAATTTTAACAACATAAATGCCTTCATATTTTTTTAAATTCCTAAGATTCGTTAGATAGGTATCGTTTTCGGTATTTCTTTTGTTAATAAAAAAAATTGCAAGTTTCAAGTTTTACGGGTAAAAGTACTAAAGCACAGCAACAACAAAAAACCGATAAAAACTTATATTTCCATTTTGCAGAATGTGTTTTGTTATTTTATTTAAAAAATGTTAATTTGTCATATTTCTACATTCTAAAATTTACAAATGTTTTTTCTTTGACGCGTGACAAAGAAATGGAAAAACATAAATGATTTTTTTTTATTTACAAAGGGATTTGTTACTAATTTTATAAAATTATTTTTCATGATAAGCGCTTTGTTTACGGTCTGCATCGAAAAATGTAATGTAACGACGCTTACAGGTGTCTTTTCTGTCCGAAAACTAGTACGTGTCAGGAATGCTTATAAGGACGCTAAACCTGACTAAACGGATGCTAAACGATACCTGCATATCGTCAGCTACTACAATAACAAATTGTTAGCAATTAGTAATTTCATTTAACGAAATATTTTTGGTCATAATTACTAAAAAAAAAAAAAAAAGAATATTCGTCGATTTTTGCAAATATTTTGGCTCTTTTATACATCTAAAATAATGTATAATTGGCCAATTTATGATTTTTTTCTTGTCACCTTATTAATTGAACTAAAAAGTTGGCTTAATACAAACTTTTTTTCTTTTTCATTAAAGTAACAAACGAATTTCTATACATATAGATGTTTGTAAGATTCAACTCTTGTAAATACAAGATCAAAAAAGTAGAACCTTGCAAATTGCTCCCTCATTATTTTACATTTTTTAAAAATTGCCTTTTTTAAAAAATGTACTCCTGTAAATTCTGAGATATCCGACGGCAACTTTCGACATGATTTTACGATTATTGATTGTCAATGATGAATTTAGTCAAAGGAACTGTCGATATGTCGGTAAATTTCAATTTTGGTTAATAAAAAGAAACAGAATGTTGTCACGAAAAAAAAAAATTCGAAATTATATGCAGATTCAGATTAAATATGGTTCACACATGGACTACCATTGAACAAAGTTTGAGTACAAATTTGCCATTTTTTTTAAATGTAAAATAATGAGGACGCAATTTGCAAGGTTCTACTGTCCAGGCTTGCTTGTGCATGAAATTTGAAATTTTAAAAACATTATGAAATTTAAACCTCTCAACCGATTTTCTTCAAATTCGTACTTCACGATGCTCAATGCGTGAAATAAATTTGAAGCCGGTATCTTTTAATTTGTGCAAGCCAGTGCGCAAACGAGATTTTTCAAAAAATAAAAAATGTTATAAAATTCGAACTACTCGGCCGACTTGTGCCAAATTTGAATTAAAATCTTGTTTTATCATAGTTTAGAAGTAAAACCAATTTAAGCCCGATATCTCGCAATTTGCGCGAGTGAATGTTCGAACGACATTTTTCAAAAGTTAAATAACGTTATAAAATTTGAACCGCTCGACCGATTTGCGTAAAATTTGTACCCGGACCTAGTTCTGGGTATAAATTCACATGTGTGCCAAATTTGATTGAAATCTGCCTAAATAAGTGGATTTTTTTTTTTTTTCGTGACAGCAATGTTTTGCTTTTTTTGAAATAAAATCGAAATTTATCAACATAGCGATCGTTCCTTAAAATAAATTCATCTTCGATACTCAATAATTGTGGAATCACCTGGTAAATTACAGCCGGTCATCTGAGAATTTAGCAAAGTAGAAGTGTTTACGGACATTTAAAAAAAAATTAAAATTGGAATCAAATTTGAATCACTCTATCGATTCCCGCGAAACTTCGCACCAATCATGGTTCACTGTAAGTTCGTTTGTGTTCAAAATTTCAACCTGATATATCGTAATTTACAAAAGCTATAGCGTGAAAACGATTTTTTCAAAATTGTCAAAATGACGTAAAATTTGTATTTTTCAACCGATTCGCGTCAACTGCAATCTCAAAAGTTGTTGTATGATAGCCCACTTGTGTACCAAATTTGAGGACATTACATGAAAAATTGCGGCAGTTATCGTGCTAACAAAGCAATTTACACATGCACACACACAAACATACACACATTTCGACAAATGACTTTTCTCGACGTTTTCGACCATTCTGAGTATGCTGACATGAAAATCTCGAAAAAAAAAAAATTCACGAAAAGAAAGCTTCCTCTATGAGGAAGCAAAAACAAATTTCTTATATATTTGTATTTACATTTTATGAACTATATTTTGTTACTTTCGCTTAGAAAAAAGAAATGTAAACCTGTAAAATTTGGCAAGTAACTTTTTTCCATTTATTTCGTATTAAAAGAATTGCGCAATTGGCGATAAGTGGACGATTTTTGTGACTTTATTATTTGAACATAAAAATGACGAAATTCGGACAGTTTTATTGTAATGTAACAAACGGAATTGTTTATAAGAAGAGTAAGTTCCAAGTTTTGCAAATAACAGTGCAGAACCACAAGAAAATTTTGTTAAAACTTTGTATTTTTATTTTTCTAAATATATGTTTTATCATTTTTAATAGAAAAAAAGGTTGCCCCTCTTTACGACATAACAACTCGATTCTCCACATTTAATTCTCTACACAAGCGCGGTACTAGACACTCCCTACACCGTAACTACACATTTATGCTTGCACACACTCTTGTGCACCCCCTCCCCCCCCCCCCCCCCCCCCAGCGCCGCCATCGGGCCCCGCGCCTTCATTCCACTCGTCGTCACCTGACTCGCCATCTCCTCTCATTCACTCGCCCGAAAACTCTTCGAAACTCTTCCCAAACATCAAAATGTAAAAAAAAGAGAGAAAAAAAAGATATTCTCCCACTTTGCGAACAAAAGGATTTGTAATTAATTTATCAAATTATTTTTGTCGAAAAGTATAGCACCTTTATTTAAAAGTAGCAAACATTTTGTTTTTACTACCTACATCGAAAAATATATTGTAACGATGCTTACAGGTGTCTTCTGTCCGAAACTGCTACGTGTCGTGTATGTTAAAACTGCTAGATTCGACTAAACCCGGATGCTAAACGATACCTGCACGTAGTCATTTTAATAGCCTCTACACACTTGGCGAAATTCGGGGGCCATCGAGTTATATGGGAAGCTGTCTCACTGTGTGTGTGTCGCACAGTCATGAAATAATCACGTTTTTTCTTTTTTATTGAATACACATAGAGAATACTTACGTATATTCGCGTCAACTTTTGATTCAAACGTAATCGGGGACGCACGTGAGTACGCTTACATTACGTTGCATTACACAATGCGAATATTTCCCTATAGATGAGTACCGCGTGCTCCAGTATTCCACGAGACTCTTGAAGTCTTCGGCAGACTTTCACTATATGTGATGACCCGCGCGCGCGAGAGTGACACGAGACACGGTAGACATTGCCGCTGCTGCACGTGATGGGAATTACTTCAGAAACTATTCTACGTGATCCACAGCCATCAAGCTCACCGAGCCCGCCTCCACGATCTGACCATAATAAAACAACAAGATGCCAGTCTCTTCAGTACGTCTTTGCAAACATCTCTTACGCATTGCATTATTATATATTATGTAGTCTGGACAATTCCGTCAGATGCGTGCATACAATAAAAAACACAAATAATAATTTAAATAACTCCCAACTGCAAAAATTGACTCTCATCAAAAAAAAATATATTGAAAAAAATGACTCACATAAACAGAAATATTGAAAAAATAATGAAATAATTCCTAATATACTTTAATTTCAAGATGAATTCCCTCGAGTGCAGTTTTTAATATTATAAATGTTATAAATATAGTCAAGGGGCCTATCACAAGGGAATTATGTGATTATAAAAACCCTTTGGACTTTGTTTAAAATGATACGCCTCCCGACTATATTTATAACATTCATAATATTAAAAACCGCATTCGGGGGAGTTCATCTTGAGATTAAAGTGTATTAGGAATTATTTCATTATTTTTTCAATATTTTTGTTTAGGTTAGTCATTTTTTTCAATATACATCTTTTTAATGAGCGTCAATTTTTGCAGTTGGGAGTTTTTTAAGTTAATTTTTTTTTATTTCATGCTTTTTATAGTTCTTTTTTTTTGGTGCATATCTTATTGGGAAGAATCCGGTTGGAACTAATTACACAGACAAAGAAAAATCGATTGAAACCTATAGGAGCCTATTATGTTTCAACTGGAATATTTATCTATTTGATCGTTTTCTATCAGTTTCAATCGGAACTCCTAAACAGGGTATACAGGTGCAGAATCCAACCTGACTACGAACTATATACCTTGTTTCTTTATTATTAACACCTTTCACAAAATTACTTCTTTGAGAAAGTATGGACATTTCCTGCCTTCTGGAAGAAGCTCTATGCAATGTTCAACTTCACCTATCTTTCGAAGTGCAACAGAAAACGTATTGTAGAGGCTTCAATAATCAACACAATGGTAGGATACATTAAAAAAAAAGATTAGCATGGTGAAGCAAGATTTTTTTTAAACATCCAATCAGTATAATATTTGAACCATTATTCTTTCTTACTATTATCATATTCTTACAAAGTAATAACATAATTTATGAATAAAATAAAGTTAAAAAATATTGAAAGGGTTAAAGTTAAAAAAAAGCAATTGAACCTCATACAAATGCAGGTTGAGACTCACGGGCGGTATTAAAGCACCAGAGATGAGAATCTCGCCAAACACGCTACCGCGAGCACCCTGGAGTGAGCTACGAACTACCGTGAGCGCCCTGAAGTGAGCTACGAAAATGATATTTCGATATATTCAAATAGGCTATTTGTAATAATTTGAAAAAATCATTTATCTATGCGAATCAACAATTTGTCACCTTAATTTAAGAAAAAAGACATTGGAGGCTAGTCACAGAATCGACGTTCAAAATTTGATTAAGTAATTTTCTACCGTTTTCGAGAACATTGGCTTCAAAGAAATTGCTTAAATCAGCTTATCGCCGTGAAACGGATAACTCCCATCTTTTTGTCTCGGGGGAGGGCAGTCGGGAGTTAAAAAAATACATGTACAATTTTGTAAAAAAAAAATCGTCTTCAAAATGCAACTGTTATTTAGTTACTAACTTATTCTAAGTTAAAATAACACGTTATTTTAACTTATTTAAAATAAGGTTAAATAACATAGAATAATAACTTATTTGGGTCTAGATTTGTAGGCATGTGTATAATAAAATGCTCTTCATTTCTTTGAAATAGATTTTGTCATATTGTACGAAGTTGTTAGACCTTTATCAAAATGGTGTTTCTTACGTCTGAGGCATTCCAGCTGAACTCAACCTAGTTCCGACCATACCCCTCCGGATTTAGCACTCAAATTTTTCTAAGTTTATATCAGATCATAAGTACACTTCCAAATTTCTTCCGATTTTTTTTCGATGGATTCTTTTAGAGGTAAATATATAGATTTTTATTTCCCGTTTTCAGCGCACAACCTCTCGGGTTTCTGCGACCCTTCTCATCCTTCCTCCTATCACTCCCTACCCATACTTCGTTAAGCTAACCTAACTTTCGATGCGTCCGCAGCCGACTTAGTTACGCTGTACCACATCCACCATGGGCACGGGGAAACTGCGGAAAACCCGTGCCGGTACAGATGGCATTATATATTGCTCTGATTCTTCGGTGTATACACGAAAGTAACAATGTTACTTAAGTATAAATACCAAAGGCTCAGAAAAAATGCCTCCCGCTCACTTGTTGATGTGCCAGTCGATGCACGGCTTAGCGGTCACCCATCCAAGTGCTGGCAGCACGAAACGCTGCTTAACTCGGGGGACCGCCGAAGCCACACACCGACCGCACAATCATCAGTGTCGGTAGGTAAATATATATGTTTTAAGATCGATTTTTTGAAAGTTACGTTTTTCGAGTAGACGTACCGTAAGTTTTGTCCAACCAATAAAAACATTTTATTCAAATTTCAAAACAATTATATTCGTATTGAATCCAAGTTTGAGGAAAAATATATTTTATAAATTTAGCAACCCAACAATATTAATTTTTTCGTAACTTTTAAAAAATCAATTAAAAATAAATATATATAACTCTAAAAGATTCCATCGAAAAAATCTGACAAAATTTGGAAGTGTACTTATGATCTGATAGAACCTTAGAAAAAGTTGAGTACAAAATCCGGAGGGTTAAGGGCGCAACTAGGTTGAGTTCAGTTGGAATGCCCCGTATGCATTATATATATATTATGTATAGCTTGTATATTATTCTCTCAGACACACGGAGCTCTTCAAAATATGCATATACGATTTTGTAAAAAAAAAAAAGAAAAAAAATGGTGTTAGGAATGAAACTGTTATTTATTTATTATTTCTAAGTTTAAATGTCGAATTATTTTGGTCTAAATTTGTAGGCATATTTATAAGAATTTTTCATTTTTCAATATTCAATTTCAAATATTCATTTTTCTGAAATGGAATTTGTGATTTTTTATGAAATTTGTAAATCTTTATGAAAAATAGAATATCTTAACAAGTTGGGCTTGATAATGATTAATTTATTATTAAAAACGGTACGCTTACGGTACTAACATTTTTTTCTTTAACAAAAAACAGTTCTGCCGCGGTCATATTCCAAAAAGCATCTATATAATATTACAATCTTAACATATTCAAATACTACCACATTATAACTCTACCACAAGACAACTCTTCGTTTTTTTACCATAAGACTTTTTACCACCAACAACACCGTAAACTTGTAATGTGGGAGAGACTTTTTCTCGACTTAAAGCATGATGGACCTGTATATGAGGCAAAAAAATCTCAAG
The DNA here is from genome assembly GCA_964016905.1 of Perithous albicinctus. NCBI lineage: Eukaryota > Metazoa > Arthropoda > Insecta > Hymenoptera > Ichneumonidae > Perithous > Perithous albicinctus. Next base: position 6,850,489 of record OZ024697.1, read on the forward strand.
AAAATTCAAAAATTTGGTTTCAGTGGTTCCAATAGATACTTCAAATTTCAAAATTAAAAAAAATTACTCCCGGAGTAATTTTTGGTGAAATTACCCTCCTTTTTGGAAAATTACTCCCCTATTTTTCATTTCTTTTTTAATCTGTAATATCTTAGGAACGATTAATCGTATCGACGTTTTTCAATCTCAGGACATTCATTATCATTCAATATCAATATTGTTTCATCGTATTCTCTGTACAAACCAATATTTTGGATAAAGCCCGATTTATAGAGAACATAACCTTCGAAATGTTATAGCAGTTTAACGTCGACATTTTTTTATTTTGAGAAAAAATGGAGTTGAAATTTGAGGGTAAAAAATGATATTTGATAGAAGAGCTATTAAAGACCGTTCAAAATTGTATTGAGCATTTGACGACGAGAGCTTAGACGTGTTACTTATTTTTATGTTTTGAAGTTTAAACATTTTTTATTTGCTTTCTTTATGTTTTTGATTTTTTAAAAAATATTTCGTGTTTTGTTTTTATTTTGTGTTTTTGATTCTTTATTCATTTTTTAACACGATGTTGTGTTAGGTAAAAATGAGGTAGTCATTTACATCGTTTGATCAATTATCTGCCCAAAATATGTTATACGCTTATTTTCATACTTTACAGTTTAAACAATTTATATATACTTTTTTATGTTTTTTTTATTTCTCGTGTTTAATTTTTTTTGTGTTCTTGAATTCTTAAAAAAATGTTAACACGATGTTGTGTTAGATAAAAATGACATACAATTATTTACATCGACTGACCAATTGCGTTATTCACTCCGACACTTTTGCACCAATTTTGCTTCCGCATAGACGAAGCTATGTTTCTTGTTTTGTTTCAGAACAATAATTAACTCGGTCGATGTGGAATATTGATTTATGATTAATATTTCTTTCGACTTGGGTATGAAGCAGTGACATTTTTTAATCCCTGAAATAGCCTTCGTATCCGCGAATCTCTGTTAAAGCATATTTTTACATTGTTGTGCCTTGTCTTGTCATAAAACAAAAACTTCTGTCAAATGTAAGTATTTTTCTGCCCATCGAAAGAGAGCTTGCGGTGTAAGTGTAGGTTTACCCGATGTAATCTAGATTACATTGGGTGAACGATAATGTATGTCCGGACATTGAAAAACGAATATATATTTTTATAAAAACTTCAACCTATGAGCACTTGATTTTCCCATAAACAAAAAAATAATCAAAATTCGGTATATTCACTTACAGAATTTAGGCATTTTTTCTGATGACTATATCTGATGTACAAACGGCAAAAAAAATCGTTTGTTTTGCCATAAAATGTTGTCTGAAATTGCACAATTAATTCTGAATATTTTTTTCTTGTTGGCCATGAAAAAACGGGGATTTTTGTTTTTTACAGTTGTCGATACGATTAATCGTTCCTAAGATATTAGAGATTCAATGAAAAATGAAAAAATTGGCATATTCCGGTAGGAATTTTTTTATTTGAAATTTGGTGTATATATTGGAACCACTGAATCTGATTTTTAGAAATTTTTGGAGATTTTTTGTTTGTTTTAGGTAGCTGAATTGATATGGAATGCCTCATATGTATTTTCTCCTAAAATATTTACGCTAGCTCATTATTACAGTAAATGCAAAAGTGACAAGAACAATTTATATTAAAAAATTTACAATTTCGGTAATTTTGACAAATTTCGGTTTACTTGTCAGACATTTTCTGTCAAGTGTAATTTTTTTCTGACCTACTCAAATAGTTCGCACAATTATCGCCATTTGTATACTACTTGAGAATTCTATCTGTGATTTCGTTTCACTCTCTTGTCTTTCACTTTCTTATTGAGAATCAAGGCTTTGAATTGGCTCAAAATTTCACAGAATTCACAGGGTTAGCAGTAGATTTAATGTAAAAATCGGCGATGTAGAAATATAATATTTATTTAGTAAAAAAAATCGATTTGCACTCTGCTAATTTTTCTGTGGATTCTACACACATTCCTGCAAATTCTGTAAAATTTTAAGTATAATCGAAAGTGTCGCGGTAGTTGGGCAAAAATATGATTAATTTACAGTACATTGTGATACAAGGGCGTTATGGCGAACTTTATACGAAGAGCGTGAAGTGGGCCGCACGAGCCACGAGTACCACAACGGCACGAGCCGAAGGCGAGTGCTGTCTGTGGTACGAGGGCGACGTGCGGCCGACTTCACACTCTTCGTATAGATTTCGACATCACGCCCGAGTGCCACATACTATTTTCTGTAACAAATGCATGAAATGTGTATATATGTATTCACAAGAGTAGTAAATGGAGTGTAGAAGCTGGGGTCCAGGGGCGAAGCCCCGGTGGGGTCCAGTGGCGAAGCCCTGGTGTGGTCCAGGGGCGAAGCCCTCGGTGGGGTCCAGGGGCGAAGCCACGGTGGGGGGTTGGGGGGGGGGGGGCGGAGCCCCCCGAGTGGAAAGAAAAACAAAAATTTATTGAAGTATTAACAAATCCATTAACTAGTACACTGGAAACATTTATTCATTTTTTTAACTTAGTATCACAATATGATATATAATAATACTCTCATCGCCGTGTACTAGTAACCTTCAAACATTTATCTTTTTCTGTTTTGTAACAATCATATATTATCATTAATATAATTTCAAGTTTTGTTATCTTAATTGACTGTGGTTTTTGTAGCTTACTCTTATTATCCTTCATTCCTTATTATCGACAGTTTTTATAATATCTTTTAGTCTGGAGTTCAAAATACAATAAGGAAAATAAGATGACTAAACAAATGGCACTTTAACCCTTTTTTTAGTTCGTAGTTCACGCGAAAAATGGACAAAACGAAAATAAAAAAAGAAATTGCAACGTAAAAATACTCTGTATTCATCAGCCTATATTTTAGTGAAGTTGTCAGTCACGTTATGATTTTTCAAGTCATTTTTATACTCTGTAATTTAAACCGAAAAATAAAAATAAAAGAGTGATAAACGAAATGGCATTTTTAGCCTGTTTTCGAGTCTGTAGTTTTTACCCCTTCGACTGTAAATTTTCGCGCAACGTCGGTCTTTGTGAAAGGAATTTTAACGACGATCATGTTCTCGTGATGTTGTATGTCGTTAACTGTAATGTTCTTCAGCTCATCTCGTCGGCAGGCCCCAGTAATCCCAAAAATCAGCGCAACCTGAAAATGATATTGCCATATACAACACTATATAATCAACGATAAGATGATTAACCATTATATATAGTTAACGAGAATGATGAGAAGAATAATTGATAAAACTCACCTTAACGGCCAAGTACCGATCGTCTGGAGCTTGTGTCAAGAATTTCTCGACATCTTCTGGTTGCAGAGTCTTGGATTTATTTGGCTTGAATCCCTTACTGTTATTTTTCAGGAATGTTATCAATCGGTTGTACTTGCTGATATCGATATTTCGGAAATTCTGTAGTGTACTTTTCACCATTGAATACTTCGCCCAGATTGATGACGGCTTGAATTTCTTCGACATTTGGTCGAAGTAGACGAGCATTGTCTCTTCACTAACAGACGTTGTTCGTTGTTGCTGTTGCCATTTATAAATGACTCCCGACTTTTTCGGCAACAAATTGTCGACGAGAATTTGAGCCGCACGATTTATTTCCGTGGGCGTATCGTCGCGATCATTGATTTTGAGGTTATCCTCACTTGCCTCCATCGTCTCGATGTTTACGCTTCTGTTACGGTATTAACGGGACTCGGAGGTTGGTAACACTGATTCACTTTTCATTCGACTAGGTGGCGCATCGAAAGTGTGCGAGAAGTAAATTATTGACAGGAAAGTGTGCGTGAAGTAAATTATTGACAGGAAAGTGTGCGTGAAGTGCAATCGGCATTCTTATATCATGCCCTACCATAATTTGCAATTTCTGCAACATTTTAGAGGCACGTAAAACGGCACATTTCATGCATGTGTTACAGAAATTTTTTTTATTGAAAACATCAAGTTTCTTTAGTTTAGTAAAAAAAAATATATATCCATACCATTCAAAAGTTCTTGTTCCATTTTTTCCTTCTGAGATATAAATAGTTTTTTTTACAAAATGCAGTTTCTACATTTTTGAGAAACGTTTCAAACGTTTCAAATGAAAAAGTTTCTTCTAAGATGTTACTAATTATGAGAAATATCTTTCAGGACTAGAAACAAGAAATGTTTTAATTGCCAGAAGATGCCCCTTTTACAAATTTAAATTTCGCTTTTTATTCCTGATGTTTACTTCAGGAATAAAAAGATGTTTATTTTCAGTTGTCAATATGTTCATAATTTTTCAATTAAAAGTTATTAAAGTCTATTTAGGGCATTCCACCTGGTTTTGATCTGGGTCTGACGTTTGACCCCTTCGATTGGGTCCACAATTTTTTATATGAATGTCATAACTCTAAAAAGCACTAATTTTTTAAAACGTTTTTTAGACATTTTTCTTATGTACAATTTTTTTAAACAAATTATCGAACGAGACACATTTTAAAAATCTGAAAAAAATCTGAAAAACATTTTTTGGAAAATAAATATTAGTGGTAACTGAGCCGAAGTGGACCGACGATTCCTTCTATTTTTTCGACCTCTTGTCATAAAGAAAAATTAGAAAAAATAGTAACTTTACGATGGGCAGAAGTTAGAAAATTTCTGTAAGATACACGTGATTTCTAGATTTTTTTCTTCAGATATGTCCAATGTATATATATTTTATTTCGTAATGAACGTTAAATTACCATTAATAAAAAATTGTAATTTGCGATTATTTAAGTGAAATCTCAATATTTATTTGGAAAAATTCTCAAAAACTCTCAAAAATGATGTGTTGCACAGAAAAATGTTCTAGCTGCTGCGTATCGTACGCTTGTAAATAGTAAATTTACGTTTTTTTCTAGCTTCTAATTTTTTTCCATTTTTTTTAAATGTTGAAGAAAGGTTGAAAAAAATAGATGGAATCGCCGGCCCACTTCGGCTCAGTTACCAAAAATGTTTATTTTCGAAAGAAGGATTTTCAGAATTCTTTCAGATTTTTAAAACGTGTCGTTCGATAACCTGTTTTAAAAGATTGTAGATAATTAAAAGTGAACATTTTTTTTTTAATTAGTGTTTTTAGAGTTATGGCAATCAAATTCAAAATTACGGACCCAATCGGAAAAGTCAAGTGTCACACCCAGGTTGAAACCAGGTGGAATGCCCCTATTTATAATCTATAAATAGATCCAATAATTATCATAATATTAATTCAAAAGTTTTTATCGAATCTCGTAACATGCTTCTCAAGATTCGTAGTTTTTTCCGAGATTTCAAAAAAGTCTAATGTAAGCGTATACGCAACCGTCGCAAAATCAGATATATTACGTGTTGACAAAATCTACGACACTGCGAGACCCGATCGCTATCGTGGCTCGCGTATCGATATGTATAACATCACGAATTCGTAACAGTATTGCTTAAGTCGCGATCGATGAAAGCCCGACAAGAAAGTCTATTGTAATTCGTGGATGGTCGCGTCCCGACTGTATTTATACATGTGCAGGTATGGCGGTGGATTTAGTCGGTACGGGCCAGTCCATTCTCGAACAAATTAGTTGCTCTGGTGTCGAGTGTTTCGATAAGTTAAAGAACAATATTCATAAATCAAAGGATCTACAGTGAAGTGTCACAAATAAATTAAAACAAAAAACTCGTGTTGTTTGCGCGCAACTCGAATCTCAGCAATGAAGCTTTTGTTGGTAAGTTTAAATTCCACATTTACCCCAAACATATGTCATCAGTAGAGCAATCAATTTTAACGTCATTGACATTTTTTCAAATCCCAGATCTCGATCATAAGTCTCCTGTGTCTGTCAACGATTCTTGCCGATGAAACCGACAAGACCTCAACGGACAACGATGAGCTGGACGTTGTAGGGCTCGCCAAGGACGATAAAGATACTAAATCATCGGAAGCGCAGAGAAAAAGGGACTCCGGATACTCCTATAAAAGACCAGACCGGTTATCTTTATTACGTTACGAATCAAGTGGAATACGCGGACGAATAGTCTCAAAATATCCTTCGAGCAGTCAAACAGTAAGACCGTTCAACAGATACGGTCCACCGAAGCATACAAATCGTCATAGACAACAATATCGTCATCCCCATCCTCATCAAAATGGATTTAGTCATCAAGGAAGTCAATTTGGCAATGGACAAATGCAACAAGAAGTGCCGAGTCCAATAAGAACTTACGATTTCGTGGAACCGAGTCCAATTGCCGGTCAAAACAACGAGCCATTCAATTCCAACGCCGCCAATTATCTTCCACCGCGGAATCAAAAACTTCCAGGATATTCCAATTCCAATCAATTCTCCAAGCAGCAAACCACGCAAATTCCCGACGATCATCAGTTTCAAACTTCAAACAATCATCAACAGCAACAAAACTTCAACAACCAACAACAGAGTCAACAACTAATTCAACAATTTCCAGATCAGCAACAAATTTCCGACGCAGCACTCTTTCTCACTCAAAACGCCCAAGCAATATCCCAGCTATACGATACTCCAGCTACAAACTTGAATTATGAACCCTTTCACGAACAGCAGAGTTCTGTAGATCAATCCCAAAATCCGAACAATCAGTTTCAGACATTCAACGTGAACAACGGCTCACCACAAGGACTTCAGAGTTCTCCAAGCTTTCCGGGAAATCTACCGTCTTACGCATCCGGTTTTCTAGACTCACAGCAGACACTCGATCAGGTACAGTCGCTGGAGAAGGATCGTCTGATTGCCCAATTGCAACAGGCATTGGCTCAAGGCAATTCCGATGGTTCTGCTTCAACTAGTGCCAGGTACGCCCAGAATCATCCAACCGGCAGCTATATCCAGAGTCAGAGTCTATTGGCGTCATTCGGTACCCAAATCAATCCGTCAGTAGGTCCACAACTGGATAAGCCGAACAGTTTCAATGGTCCACGGCCGTTTGGAGATGGAAATCCAGGTTTTGGGCAGGGATCATTTCTACCTACAAGTGGTACAACTTCTTTCGGAGTATCAGCGACTTATGGATTACCCACAACGACACCAGCCACTCAAACTACATCGACGACAACTACTGCCACCTCAACTACAAGTTCAGCAGCACCTCAACGACCTCACCAAGGAACTACAAGCGACGGAAGCTCTCAGGCTGGAACTTCCGTGCCTCATCCAGGAACATCATTGACATTTCCGTTTCCGCAGTACGGCGGTTTCGTGCCTACGATTATCGGCACTAATCTTGTAGCTAGTTATCCAACCTATGGTCCCAATTACTTGGGGTCGAGTTCATCTTCGGTCACGCCGGTACAATCATCCGGAACTTCACCGACGCACTTTGGTATTCCAATTCCCACGATACCAAGTAGTAGTCAGGGAACTTCGGGCACTTCTAGTCCGCCGTCTTCCGTGAAACCTCAAGCGCCGCAGCATCCACAACCTTCGACGCCGATTCACACGATTCCCGTGCAGCCTATTCAACCGATTCATCCGATAGCTGCTACGCCCGTTCATCAAGTTTTTCCTGTTGCACCTTCAGTCACGCAGGTTCATCCTGTTCAAAGTAGTACTGTGCCTGTGGCCGGAGGTCATCCGACCTATGGTTTGCAACCTGTGGCGATTAATCCAATTCTTATCAAACCGGTAAAGGGCGTTTATCCAGTGTATTATTATCCTAATGTCTATCAGATTCAAAAGCCTGGCGTGCCGACGTTGCCTTGGAGTTATGCTCCGTCGTACGCGCAAGCCAAGCCACAGCAAATTTGGAAGTAGTTCTATTTTTTCTTTTTTTTATTCCTGTGTATTAGTGCGACTGAAGTGTAAGCAAATAATTAATCAGGTGTTTTGAGTTTGTTAATTAACTTGGAAGAAAAGTAGAGACTAATGAGAATGTGAGTTTTTGACAAGCCAGTTTGTTGATTTTTTTAATGATTTGGTTTTTTTTTCTGTAGGAGTTTAAAGTAGGTGAATTTGAGTTATTTGCTGGTTCAGTCACATTTTGTTTTAGAGTGATCGTCGCTTTGGCGTTCTTTCGCTTCTTGTTGTTAATAATTTTGTTGAATGGTTTAGGAATGTTGCTTAAATTTGTAAGCTCATCGATTATCAATATATACATATACTAAAAATGCACTGTACTCGCCCAGTGTCTCGAGGTTGTAAATACATAAGAATTATTTATTATATTTGTAATTGAAAGAATATACTTTTTTTAACTTGGTGTTCGACTGTTTTTTTTTTCATTCCTTACTATATTAATAAAAATGACTGGTTGCTTTTGAAAGGAAAGGAACTTCGAAGAAATCGAGAAGGACCGACTTGGATAGCATCTTTTTCAAATGTTTTCGAAATATTTCTTTGAAATATATGGCAACATTATATCAGAAATGTTTTAAATTTATCAACTATGCTGTTGAAATATTGCAGAAATCCTGTGATAACCATTGCAATAGTTTACTTGCAAAATATTGCAAAAACTTTCTTAAATAATTGAACGATATTTTCGTAATTGAATTTATCAATAAAATAAAAGTGCACTACTAAAATAACATAACTAGTAATGTAGCAAATGCTATGTTAGTCAAGTTACATAACATTGAATGAAGCATAAATACATATCAATTCAATTAGCACTAAAGACTTGTATAAACGCATTTTTGAGGTCGCAGTTTTGGAATCCAAAATCGAAGCATCTGATCTCGAAATAGCGGATCCAAAATGACTGACCAAAATAAAATAAGCATCAAGTTCCAGAAAAAAATGTTTTGAAAATATTCCTTCCTCATAGAGGAAGCTTTGTTTCCGTAAAAAAAATTGTTTTCGAGATTTCTATGTCAGGACACTCAGAATGGTCCAAATAGTCGAGAAAAGTGATTTTGAAAAAAATTCCGTGTGTTTGTGTGTATGCGCAGGGCTCCGAAAATTCCAAAGTCCCGCTTTGATTGTTGTGATTTTTAACAAAATGCATGCAAGCATTTAGATTTTATAGCTTTTTGAATTTAAAAAAGGCATTTTTGCTTTAAGTTTCATAAAATTTATTATATTTTGCTAAATAGTTTTTCATAAGTTTAGATATGTTTAATTTTGTTTGGTATTGAATTTGGCAGAAATCGGAAAAGCGGTTGGGATTTTATGGAGTTTGTGAAATTTTCTTAATTTTTTTTTTAAATTGTATAACTCGAAAACGGTTCAAGTAATTAATCTAAAATTTTGCACGAAACTTAAATAGAGTGTGTCAATGTTTAATATTAAATCTAGGCGAAATTGTTAAAGTAGTTGAGATTTTATAGAAATTTGCATTTTCGTCATTTTTTTGAAAATGCTATAACTCCAGAACGGTTGAAGCAACTGATCTAAATTTTTGCATAAGACTTAAAGAGAGTATTTCGTTGTTTGTTGCTGTGACAGGAATTATTATCAAAATGGAGGATAGTCGGCTATTGGCGGCCAGGTTAAAGAATAAATTCTTTAATTTTTGCTTGATACGTTTCGACCCTGATCTGGGTCCTGTTCACTCATAGTTTTTATTATATAAGTTTCTACAAAAAAAACCAAAATAAAATAAATTTAGTCTAAATTGTTGAATATTGTTAATTATGTCATGTTTTGTTTTCTCTTTCTTCGCTCATTATTTAGAATTAGATGTGCTCGCAACAGTGGTGTTTTATTTTTCTTAATTATCTATTGTCCTAAATTAATTCTTTTAGCCTTAAAATTACTTACTCATAGTGTCGTGTGTTTTGTGACGTTGTGTGTATGTTATGTGGCTTGTTCTTGTAAGGTAACCTGTCATTTTGGTGACACTACAATTAACGTTATCGGGAGCTAGAGAACTCGGCAAGCAGAATGATGTTCAGAATGATGACTGGAATAGCTGGTGTGTTTGTGTGTGTGTGTGTGTGTGTGTGACTGTGTGTTGCCTTATTCATAATCTATTTTAATTGCTTAATTTAGTTGTTAGTTCTCGTCTTTGTTGTCTTATATTTGTAAAATGTTGTTCGATGTCTATTATTTAGAATTATTGTCATATTTACTTACATATATGTCAATTATGTGAATTTCTTTCCTTCGTCATGTAAGTGAAAGCTTTGGTTATTTTACCCTGTCCTATTTATTAAAATTACCTTACATTTCTAGAGTTAGTGTTTAGTTTTGAGTTGTCATTGAGTTAAAAGTGTGCTAAATGATTAAATGATGGAGATCAGGGTCGAAACGTATCAAAGAAAAATCAAAGAATTTATTCTTTAACCTGGCCGCCAATAGCCGACTATCCTCCATCTCGTTAAATAGAGTCTGCCCATGTTTGATACTAAATTTGAGACAAATCAATAAAGCAGTTAAGATTTCATACAAATTTGCCTTTTCGTAATATTTTTTTAAACGCTGTAACTCGAGAACGGTTCAAGCAAATGATTCAAAATTTTGCATAAAACTTTAATAAAATGTGTCGTTGTTTGATACTGAATTTGGTTAGAATCCAACAAAAAGTTCATATTTCAGCATTTGTTTTTACAAAGCTTTCTCTATAAAGAAGCAATGTACGAAGTTCTACTATGCATACTTTTTAAAATAGCCTTAAGTGCTGTGAGAAATGTAATATAAAAACAGCGGAATCGCTAATTATGTGTATAAGATTTATATGGGTTTTTACCCGATGGCAAATAAACTGATCATTCATATTTTTGAAAATAGAATCATTTATACAAAACCTTATGAAATATTATTGAAATGGGGACAAGCACGGCCTTTCATCAAAAAGATTCTGTAATATTTCTCAACTGATAAAATTTTCGTAATTTTCAACAGTATTTCACAAAATTAAAATTGTAACTTTTCAATATAATTTTTGTGCAAAATTCAGCCAAAAACTTACGACAATACTTAAATTGTTAAAAAATATTGGAAGCAATGCAACATTCCTGTCATATTTTTTGCTATGTGGGCAAAAAACAGAAAAACCAGCACTGCTGATAACCCAGTTCATTAAATTTCGAGTCTTATAAATGATTCCTTGTTGCTTTTCATTTTTTTGTATATGGGTCTAAATTAGTTGAACTTGAGTTTTTCAATGGTTTATACAACTATGATGCAACTTTACTGGCTACTTTCCATCACAGTATTATTTTGTTTCTTTGTGGTTGTTTATAATCAATTTGTTGAATTCTTCCTTAAAAAAGTAGTGGATAAAATATTGCGCATTTTCAATATAAGTATTGTTGTCGCTTTATTCGTTCTCTGATTAGGCACCTGAAGCTCATGCCATTCGACAAGCAGCTTCAGTCGTGTTGTTGACTTTTGACAGTTCTTGGTCGCGCAGGGTTTGAAGTTTAGTTATGGTTATTTCTTCCCAGTATACTTGCAAGTTCTGATCTTCTGGCAGAGACAGAGGAATAGGTATAGTAAGAGAAAGAAGTATAGGAAGAGTTGGAAGCAGAGAAACTGTTGAAAAAATGTAAGTTAATGTTGATGACTAAAAGTTTTTTGCATAAGTTAATTGTCCCAATGGTCGTATACACATAAGAAGTCGAATTTCTGTCGCTTTTTCTTTGCACTCATCTTGTAGATACTTAAATCTGTGCAGTGATTGTCCTCTTTGACACTAAAAATAATTGAAATTATAAAAATTACAGTACTTATAAAGTTTTTAATGTACTGCAAATTGATTGTACCTCACGCTGGTGTATGAAATTCACAATATAATATAGGTTTTGCATAAAAACTTCCAGTACCGCGGTACATTAAATTTCATGCAATTTTATTAATAGTGGAGAGGTAGTGGCAAAGATAGAAAAAAGATTTTAAAAAAGAAAAGAAAATTCATTGACGCGACCAACATTTTTTTTACTCCCATTGGCCAATAATTACATTCATAGAAAAATATTCAGTTGCGAAAAAAATGTAATAAAATATTATAAGATCAACTGTGGGTAAGCGCCCGGAGAGCGCGTATGAGGTAGTGTATTAAAAATGTTGTTTAAATTTATAAGCTCAACGATGAAACTATCCTCATTGTCTTATCATATTTATTGTGTACGGGGCATTCCACCTGGTTTCGACCTGACCCTTCCGATTGGGCACGCAATTTTTATATGACTGACATTACTAGTACTAATTTAAAAAAAACAAAATTTTTACACATTTTTGACTATCTACGATTTTTTAAAACAAATTATCGAACGACACATTTTAAAAACCTAAAATATTCTGAAAACCCTTTTTTGGAAAGTATACACATTTATGGTAACCGAGCCGAAGTGAGCCGACGATTCCTTCTATTTTTTTCAGCACTTTTTCACCAAAACAATGGAAAAAATAGAAAAATAGCAACTTTACAATGGACAGCAGTGAGAACATTTTTTTATACATATTTTATTTCACAATAATCGTTAAAAAACCACTAATAAAAAGACTTAATTTTAGATTTCTTTAAGTGAAATCTCAAAACTTATTTGGAACAATTTTTTTAAATTCTTAAAACTGATGTGTTGTTGCATACAAAAATTTTCTAGCTGCTACCCATTGTAAGGTTACCATTTTTTCTAATTTTTTCTACTTTTTCGTCATTGAAAAAAGGCCGAAAAATAGATGGAATCGACGGCCCACTTCGGTTTGGTTACTAAATATCCGAAAAAGAGGTTTTTCAGCATTTTTTCAGATTTTAAAATGTGTCATTCAATAATTTGTGTTAAAAAATCGTAAATAATTAAAAATGTGTGTGTTTTTTTTTAATTAGTGCTTTTTAGAGTTATGTCAACCGCATAAAAAATTGCGGACCCAATCAGAAGGGTCAAAGGTCAGACCCAAGTCAAAACCAAGTGGAATGTCCCATTTATGTAATCGAGAAAAATTTACATGTATTTTTATTCCTAAATCACATAGCTGTATTTTTACTCCTAATTCACTCATGACCAATGGGTGGGGTCTATTAAAATTCGCGTGCAATATTCGTGAGTTCATATGCTTTCGTGTTGGAAAGTCGACTGCTCGAGAAAATCGTTTACGTGCGCTTCCGTTCGATGTACGTAGTGGACAACTCTCACCGTGTAACGTGTTCTACTGTGTGCCATGTCTGAATCGGTCAGTAACACTGGATGGTCTTCTGCGACAGTGCAGCGCGATCCTGACCTCGAAAGTCGTTCGATAATTCTATCCACACCTTCAACTGGGATTACTCGAGCGATATCCTGAGCATATATAATACACATTCGTGTGATAGTCTTTATTAGTCTTCGAAGCCTTGTTTGTCAATCATGTCATTTCTCGCTGTCTTTTTTTCCACCTTAAGGGGATATTTATCCCTTTATAAAAACCATTTTTTTCATATTAGAAAACATGTTTTTTATTCACTCGTATGTTATTTTTTTTAGAGAACATATTCGTGTATGATCAACGATTAATAAGTCTCTATTTTCGTTACCTGAAAAGATGAATGTAAAAGCGTGTAATGTTATTTTTTTAAGGGGCTTTCAGCAGTACAGTCAAGTTATTCGAGTACCAATATTATAAAAATTGTTTCTACATATTTGCGAAAGGAAACCGCTATTGTTCCAGATGACACCGAATTTATGAACTCCTGCTCAAAGTTTAAAAAATGTTTAACTGTCAGTTTATAGAAAAATAACTCAATTTACTTCCGAAAGAACCTATGCGATATTTTTTAATGCAGTTTGATGGACGTCAGATTTGTCATTTTTGTTAGACCTTAAAGAGTGACAGCTCATTTTGTTTGTTGACAGATGCAATATTAATTCGTCGACGAATATTTTTTTTAAGTAATATTCACTGTTTAAAAATTACAGTCATTTGTATATTTACTTTTTTTTAATGAAGCGACGAAAATAACAAAAATTTGCTCCTGATTGAGAAGTGAAACGAAGCTATTTTTTTTTCTTGTTCCAAATGATGTTTTACAAAATTCATCATTTTTCAAAAAAATACCAAATGCCATACAATTTGAACCTCTTCACCGATTTACGTCAAATTTTGTACTCAAACCTTGTTCCATATTGTTTCCAAATTTGGTTCACATAATTATTTACCCGTATGTGAACCAAATTTGAACTCGGTGTCTCGTAATTTGCACAAGTCAATCAAAACGCGAAAGAGAATTTACAAAAAAAATTAAAAATGTTGTAAAATTTAATGACGCACACGCACACGCACACGCACACGCACACGCACACGCACACGCACACGCACACGCACACGCATATTGTTCCTGAGCCATTTTTCTCGACGTTTTGGACCACGCTAAGTGTCGTGACATGAAAATCTCGATAAATAATAATAATTTCATGAAAACAAAGCTTCCTCTATGTGGAAGCAAAAGTAAGGTGCACTGTAACAACGTAATTGAGAATTCCAGATATTTGACCGAGAGATTAACCAAAGTCAAGGTTATCCATGCTTGAAGTGTTCACAGAGTCGATCAACTGCAATGAATCCAGTCGTTCCCGCCTACGATCCTGTGGTGTACATCACGTTTCAAGTAACTCGGCCATTCACTTTCCGCTACTGACCTAAATCCAGTTCTGCTTTTCGTTCTCAACCAGTTCTCAGAGTCGGCACTTTTACCCAAGTCGCAGCACAACGCAAACTGGACACTTCACGCGCCATGCCAGGATTTGTTTGGATATGTCCATTTTTTTTCTTTAACTTGTGTCTGTGAAATCATCTCGTTCGACATTGCGACGTCGCAGACGACCAACGTTGGTAAAGCCAAGACGCAAACAAGCCGCTCCCCTATCAACATTCAGCAGACCATCAATTTTCGTGACGTCAAAGACACACTCTATCACTTTTTCCACTGTGTGGCTAGTATTCGGTCATTCCTTTTGTTCATTCTACTATATAGGAAAAACAGTATATATAAAGTGGTCTGGTTAATTTGCATACCTCTTTCGATAAAAGCGCAAAACATCTGTCAACAGAACAAAAACAATGTGAATTGTAGGTTTTGTGCCTCGGGCTGTCATCGTCATCGTTACAACTTCAAGACTATAATAGAAACATTACAGAATTTCCACAGACACTAAATATAGCATTATTCGCTCGTAAATATCGCAGGAGCAAATGTTCCAACAGTGATAAACATTATATGGGTCGATTTCTAAGCATTTTGTTTTTTGTTTTAAGATATATATGAGGTATTTCATGCCAAATCGCCGGCTTCGGATATTCATCCATTTGATATGGATCTAAAAAAAATTATTTATTCATCTGAATAAATGAAGATGCTCAATTTTTATGCCGATTTGTTTATAGTATTTCCGAATGACGTACAATTTTTTTAAAAATATTTATATTTTCTAGAATAAACTTTGTATTGTAAAAATCTAGTCTTGTTTTATGTGAATTTATTTATCAATTGTTTAACTCATTTAAAACGTGCTTTTAATGCGAAACTTTTCCGGAGGCGATCACCCTCATTTTTTTTAATTTCTAAGATAGTTCTCGCATATTTTTTAAAGGGAATTCAAAGTTAAACTTTTTTTTATGGGATCGCTTATGAAATATTTTTGAAAAAATTAAATGCGCTATTTTTAATATATGGTAACTACGTGCATTTTTTTCAGACCCTTCCGATGCCCCGACTTATTTTTTACTTGGTGTAAAATAATTAAAAAGGAGATTTTTTAAAACCTGATAATTTGGTTGAAAAAAAAACTAAAGGAGCAAAAAATGCATGTTGTCTCTGTATAAATTTATAATTAAGTTATACTTAAGTTATAACTATCAAAATTTAAAATCTCATTTACCATTATAAATTAATTTAAACCATTTTTTAAAAATAAAGATGAAGATTCTTAAAAACACATTTTTTTTAATTTTAATGTCAGTTTCAAGTACTTAATTCCTATTCCGAAGACGATTTTTTTTAAGCCGAAATTTCTTCAAGGGAACACAATTTGATATAAATTACAATTTTTATACTCAACAAACATTTGAAAATTTTTAATTAATTTTTTTTAATTTGTAAATCATCCAAAAATGACATTAAAAAATGTGAAAAATTAAGTATACACCATTCACTCAGGCGTGAATAATAAAGAAAAATAAATTAATCACATTGAAAAGATTCACAATCAGCTTCTGGCTAATTGGCATGAAATACCTCATACATACTCTACAGAATTTATTATCCTTTTGTATTTCCGGCAACATTTTCTTAACTTTTAGCAGGAATCCATAAATTCTGTTTCACCTACTTCAATACCAGTTTCCTTTTAACCTGATTTTACCGCTGAATCTAATTTAAAATATTTTTTTCGGGAAGGGAACACAAATTTTCTGATTTTCATACTGATTTCGATGAAATCTAATTCATTATCAAGATTTTTGTATCCGGTAATGCACTGTTGATCAAGAAAAAAAATAATAATGTTAGTCTTTGTTTTTTATGAGAATCTTTATATAAACATTTTTTTCTACAGCATTTGAAAAATTAACAACGTGATTTTGGGTCATGAAGATCATTGCTTTCTTTATTAGATACCAAAAGTATTTTAAAAATTCGTAAAAGTTGAAATCTTCTATTCATCTTTACCGAATTGAATATATAAAACTCTTGAATAATAGATTATAATATATATTCATATAATTATCGTGAGTGATAACGATAACCAAAATAAAAAATGATAACATTCTAAAGCTTTTAGTGATTTTTCCCCAAAGAAATCCTGAAAATTCATCAATTTAGAAAATAAAAACTATTTTTAGCTCGATACATGAAGATTTGCGGGAGCAAAAAGTCAACGAGGGATTTTTTTCTCAAAACTTTTAAAACTTGAATCGTTGTAAAGTAAGTTTTTAATTTTTTGTAATTTTTTAAAACCACTTTTCTCAACTTCTTACCACTTTGAGTATTCTGAGTAACGAACATGGAAAGAAAAAAAATTAAAAATAAAGCTTCTATAAGTAAGCTGATTGCGAACTTTTCATTGGTGTTCAGATTATTTATTCTAGTATAAAATAGAACAACCGTGACTTTTTCCTATTTTATGTCAATATGAAAAATGTTGGCAATTAAATTGTCACATTGCTTCCCCGCTGTTTTCGTTTATGCATAAAAATTCTGTTGTGATAAATCAAGTTCTGTAATTTTTGGCTTCCCCGTAAAGGAAGTTTCGTTGTGTGATTAGTTACTTCAATTACTGAGAAAAATTCAAAATATCATAACATTTGAAACCCTCAATGGATCCACGCCAGATTCAATCCCAAACCTTGTGCGATAATAGTCTACTTGTAAGCCAAATTTCAGTCTCAGCCCAGCCTCTAAAAAAATAACAAACTATTTTCAAAATATTCAAAATGCCATAAAATTTTAACCCCTAGATGGACTCACGTCAGATTCAATTCCAAACATTGTTTGAAAATAGTCTACTTGCAAACCAAATTTCAGTCCCATCTGTAAAAAAATTTTGGAAATTAGAAGAACAACAAACTTTTTTCAAAAAATGTAATATGCCATCAAATTTCAATCCCTTTTCCCATTCATTTTTTTTTTCTAAACCACTTTTCTCAACGTTTTGGACCATTTTGAGTGACGTGGTATGAAAATCTCGAATTATCTTCTTTTTTTTTACGAAAACGAAGCGAAAAACATGAAAACTATAATAATGTAATTGAGAATTGCAAATAAATATCTGCAATTCTCAATTGCAACCGACCGAAACAATCACAATCGAAGATGTCCTGGATCGGTTTCTGGCGAATTGGCATAGAATGCCTCATACATGTACTTTAACAGACTTTATTATCCTTTTGTATTTCCGTGCAACAGCGAAAGGATTCCTCGATTGTCGTTAGTCACGTTCGTGCTGCAAATAACGCTCACCCAACTGAAATTGGTATCGAGTTTCAGTACTTTCAGTTTCGATTGGCCATTATTCGGCCCCTCTCGAAAGTCTCGTTCATTGATGTCCAGGAGCGATTGCGCGCGCGAGAGAGGCGTATATACTATCACGGAAATCGGAAGTTGGCGTTCGTTGTTGTTGCTTGGTCTGTCTGGCCATCCTGCAGCTTCCGTCATCCCTGGACAGTAGAGAGAGGACAAGGGGCCAACGACGGTGAAAGTAAAACGAAATAAATAGTTTTGCGAGCCTCACGGAACGCGACCAGTTGTGAAAAAGAGAGCGGGAGCGCCAGAGAGAGAGAGAGAGAGAACGGTTTTCTGCTCTCTTTCAGATCCGGTGCGCCCTGGTGGATGGCAAAAAAAAAAAAGTTTCCTCACCTGCGTCGGGCCGCGTAGGCTCAACAAGGTGCTCGATTTCTTTAAGCCTCTCGTGCAATGGTCAACGATCGCTCGGATATCGGAGAATCTCGCGGTTCGCACTCTCTTTCTCTTTATCCCCCTCCAACTTCTCGTGAACATGAGATACAAAAAATTCCACCAATTAAGTTTTCTCCAGTTTCGTGTTACGAGAATACATCGAATGCAAAAAATCATTGACAATACAAATGTGTGTTATTTTTTTTTATATATATAATCACGGAACCGCAATTATTGAACACCGTTTTTCTATCATTTTCTATACTTATAGTCTTCAACAAAAAATATGAAGTGAAATAGTTACGATTTATTGTTTAACTACATTGTTAAAAAAAAAAAATGTAATCTCAACTTCCATTACAGGCGCAGGAAGTTTGTATACTCAAATTGGTATATTAAATTTAATATACAAGAGAGATATAAAATTAAAATAGCTTATACTAAAAATCTTGACAATTATGATGTTTCGTATTCATTTTTTGCTTCCTCACAGAGGAAGCTTTGTTTTAGTGAAATTTTTTATTTTCGTGTTAAGACACTCTGAGTGGTCCAAAACGCCGAGAAAAGTGGTTTAGAAAAAAATGTTGGGATGGATGTGTGTGGGTGTGTGGCCGGGATTTAAAATCCAAACCTACATATCTCAAGAACTGCTTTAACAATCGGGCTAAAATTTGGCACATATGTGGGGCAGGTAGGCACATTTGTTTGTAATAATTATCAAAAAAAAAAGTCAAAAATACGTTCAAATTTTATTTACCTTTGCAATTTTCGAAAAATGTCTGTAAGCGCTCCAGCTGCCGCAAATTTTTAGCTATCTGGTTAAAAAATTTTTTTTACAAATAAAGTTATGTTAAATGAGGATCGGTATTCAATTCGGAATGAATCGACAAATAAGGTTCGGTTTTTATGGGAATTTGAATTTTTAAAAAAAATGTCATTTTGCTCTGACTCACGTGAAATCTCACTAGATAAACTGAAATATTCTACAGGCGAAAAATAACATTAAGCGTTGCTATATACCAAATTTGGTGATGATCGGTAAAACAGTTCGAATTATACGTGAGTGTTAATTTTTTTTTAAATTAACGTTTTTGTAGAACTCAGTTCAACTGACAATGGTTGGATTGAAACTTTTTATGAATGGAAAATAAAGATGAAAAATATTCACCGTTGCTGTGTACCAAATTTGGTGACAATCGGTAAATGGATTCGGACTTTGGAGCAAATTGAATTTTTTATTTTAGCAGATTAAAGACAGTTTAAAAAGATACGATAAAGCGGATTGTAAATGTTTACGCAAGTACAGTTTTTCACTGCATTGGTTCGTTAATTAATTATTCGATTTTTAATCACTAATCGATTTTTCACAGAGCTTCCGGCTTTGTGAAAAACCGAAATTAACGAGGAAGCAATGCGTAAAGTTCTACTTTTGCAAATTTTTTGTAATTTTACTGCAGTTTTCAATTAAATTTAATACACGAGCTGATTAACAAAATTACTGGTAATTAAGATTTGCAAAAATGTTTAACAAAATGTTATAGTAATAATAATTGTAATATTTATAACGTAAAGCGCAGTTTCTTACTTATCACATATTTCTGTTTTTTTTTCTTTTTTAATTTCTGTCCTGTGATATTTTATATACAAGAAGAGTCTTCTTGTATACAAGAACTCTCAAGAACTGTATACAAGATACTCTCTCTTAACAAATAAATAAATAATTAATTATTTTATTTTAGTGCAATAACGATATATTCTCCGTCTTCGACATGCAGTAACATTTATCTCCCACACGGCACGAGTAAAACAATAGTATATTCGTCTCGATTATTATTGAGTGTGGGAAAGATATAATTTGATGTTGCGTGCTCGGAGTCATATCGCACGTCCGCCCGTCTGCACCTTCTCTTTCAACTGAGGTGAGAAAGATATGCGTGTCGAACGCGTCATTAATACCGTGCGTCCTGTCATATGGGAGTATAAATTTCATATTGGCATACCTACCTACATATGAGCCCGCATTCCATACACGTCCGTTAAGGAGTTTTCCCAGCTCGATCTGGAAATCAATGCTCAATTTTGAGATTTCTTTGAAAAGGGATACATAGTTGATATGCATTTCAAAATTTGCACGATTTTTCACTAACATTTCAAATATATCCTGATTTTGAACAAACAATTTTTTTTAACGAATATTTATAAAGAAATAATTCCAATCTTAACAAACTCAACGCACATAACGTACTGAATGTACTTAATTAACTCAACGAATTTAACGCACTCAGTGATTTCAATGAATTCAACCAACTTAACGTATTTATTTATCGCAACGTCAATGTACGCAATTAACTCAACGAATTTAAGGTATTACTTTAACTCAACGTCAATGCACACAATTAATTCAACCAACTTAACGTATTTATTTAACTCCACATTAATGTACTCCATTAATTAAATAGTTAAATTCGTTGAGTTAATTGAGAGCACTGACGTTGAGTTAAATAAATACGTTAAATTCGTTGACTCAATAAAATACGTTGAGTTCGTCGTGTTAACTCAGCGTTAACGTATTTAACTAATTCAACGAATTTAACGTAGTCAACATTGTTAAGGTACGTAACCTACTCAACCTAGTCAACAAATTCAACGTACTTATCAAACTTGAACATACTTAACAAACTTTAACTTAAAATACCCAACGAAGTCATCTAAACATATTCAAAAAAATTAATGAACTTAACGAACTCAACCTAATGAAGTTATCGAACTTGACGTACATAAGGGTATTAACTTAATGTACTCAAGAAATGTAACGTTTTTAACGAACTAAGCTTCGACTCCTTTAATGAACTTAACTGATTGTAGTTAAGTTACTAATAGGAATTTCTTCACTCACGGAATTACGTTTCATTTTTTCTTTTTCTACAAAATGCATGAGCTTTTCCAAAAAAACTGCAAGAACAAAAAAGGTATGTTTTCCATGAGCTATTTAATGCAATAGTAGACTAGAGTTGCGCGCTAAAGCGCCCGGATCTCAGTGTCAGACTTGACATTTGACGTAAACAAAAAATTTCAATGCATGAACTGGCGACCAATCAGAGCACGAATAAATCGCTAACAATGAATTTCGCATTTGTTGCTCATGAACGTTTTGCTGAAGGATATATGCATGTTATATTTTTGATGGTAACAAAAAGGTTACTTCCAGAGGAAAAAAAATGTAAAATATTTTTTTCTTTCAATGCGACACCTTTAATTTCGCTGTAAATTTTACAGATTATTTGGCAGTGTATTGAGAACGTATTAAAAAATTGGCATCGTGGAACTCAGCATTCTTGCCAAGAAGAAAAAAAGTTTTACAGAGAAAGGTGCATTAGTTAATGTAATTCGCTGTAAAATGTTTTATTTACTCGGCAAGAATGTTGAGGTTCACCATACCAATTTTTGTATATGCTGTAATTACACTAATAAATATCCTGTAAAGTCTACAGCGAAATAAAAGGTATCGCTACAATAGCTTTTTTGATGCTACCAAAAATGTAACATATACATTGCATTAAATAGCTCATGGAAAAACAATTTTTTGTTTTTCTTTTTGCCCGACCTCAACTTTCCATGATATGTGGGTTTGAAAAAAAAAACCGATTTCCGAATCGAGTAAATTAAAAAATCTGAAAAACTCACACAGAGTATCTGTAATTACTATATGGCTAATTATGGAAGAGATCTGAGAGGGTAAAAAAAGTGGTCGAATTGGTGGATCATATCAGAACTTTCTTCGTTAAGAAGAAAAGTCATTAAAAGTGGTAAGAAAATAAAGAGAACGAAGAAGGAATGGACTTGTCGCTCTTATGCGAATAAAGCCACAACAGAGTAGATCTGTCTCACACCGGTTATTTTGACGCGCGTATATATGGGGCATTCCACTTGGTTTCGACCTGAGTCCGACCCTTGACTCTTCTGATTGGGTCTGCAATGTTTTGTACAATTGACATAAATCCAAAAAGCACTAATTAAAAAAAAAAATCTCGTACATTTTTAGTTACCTACGATTTTTAAAACAAATTATCGAACGACATATTTTGAAAATCCTGAAAATTCTGGAAAACGTTCTTTGGAGAATAAAATTTTCAGATAACCGAGCCGAAGTGGGCCGGCGATTTCGTCCATATCTTTCAACCTTTATTCGATTAAAAGAATGGAAAAAATTACAAAAAATAGTCACTTTACGATGGACAGTAGCTAAAAAATTTTGGTATGCAGCACCTGATTTTTAGAATCTTTTTCAGATTTTTTCAAGGTATATATATTTTATTTCATATTGAAGGTTAAATAACCATTAATAAAAACGCCTAATTAGAGATTATTTAAACAAAATCACAATTTGGAAAAATCTGAAAAATTGTTCGAAAATCATATGTCGCATACAAAAATTGTCTAGCTGCTGCACATCGTAAAGATACCATTTATCTAATTTTTTCAATTTTTTTGTTGTTAAAAAAGGCCGAAAAAATAGATGCAATTGCCGACCCTCCTCGGTTAGGCTACCAACAATTTTTATTTTCCAAAAAAGGTTTATCAGAATTTTTTCAAATTTCAAAAGTGTGTCGTTCAATAATTTGTTTTAAAAAAATCGTAGATAATTATAAATGTGTAAAAAAATTCGTTTTTAAATTAGTGCTTTTTAGAGTTATGTGACCCATATAAAAGAATGCGGATCCAATCGGAAGGGTCAAGGGTGAGACCCAGGTCGAAATCAGGTGGAATGCCCCATATGTATTTTCCAAGTGTAATAACGTCGTGATGAATGAAGAAGTCGAAAACCTCAGAGACACGAATCCGTTTTACGTACACGTTAATTATCGTCAGCGTTTTGTGCGGGCGGAGGCTGCTTTCCGTTGATGATTCGCTCGCAAGTATGGCGCACGCGCGCGCGCTAAAAAAGTTCGAGACCGAGACGCCACCGCTGCGGGAGAACACAAACGACGGGATATTGGAGTTTTATCGGTGAGGTAGCAGGAACGCCCGCGTAACTTCTTGCTTCCTTTCTCTCTCTCTTTCTTTCTCATTTTTAGCCGGAAAGACATAGCATGTCGAATCGTCGTTCACCGGCAAGAACAAGAACGAGAGTGAAAGCACCTCTTAAATTGCATAAATTTTATTTGGCTCCACGTTGATGGCCGCCACCTCACGGAACTTTGCTTTTTCTTATTCTCTTCATTTACCCTTTTTTTTACAGACAATCCGCGTGTCACAAAACAAAGGGGCAACGCTCTCGTCGCGTGAGAATTAGATTGTTTATCTTTTCAGGATTACTAATTTGTTTTACCGTCACTTTACAAATAGCTTTTGGCGGCGCATTTGTCACGTCGTAATACTTCACGCTTGAAATCTCCACTTGGATTTCAAAGATTGTGGAGAGATGCCTCCAAACCATTAAATTTAATTAAATATTCAAGGCAATGCTGTAGAATATTCTTATTTAATTCGCTATTTAAGGAGGGTTCAGTGGTAAAGTTAGGTCATACGAATAACGCGATTTCGAAAATTGTTTGTGCAGATTTTTTAAAGAAAACAAGTATTAAAACAGGTGAAATTGAATTTATGGATTCCCACTTAATGTTTAAAAAAACGTACAACAATCAATTTACAGAAAAAAGGACACAGTTTACAGTTACACCAAGAATACACGTGACATGTTTTTACGCAGTTTTATAGAAAACAAAATTGTATTTTTTGTTAAATCTTGACAAGTGGGAGATCATTTTGTTTATTGAAAGACGAGCTATTAATTCAGCGAAAAAAAAATTCAATAATATTCGTTGTTTGAAAATTATGGCCATTTGGTAGTTTTTACAAAAATCTGAAGCTACGAACTATTTAAACTTTTCTCCTAATTGAGAAGTAAACGGAAGCAACTGATAACAAATCTATTAATGAATTTAAAAACTGTAATTTCTTAGGGATATTAACTTTACCCTTACAAAATATGAAAATCTATCGAGTATTCCTAAGACGTACAGGCGTATCAACAAAATAAGATGAACGTGTTCAACACGTCAATTACATTCAAGTTTTTCGGCCTTTTTTTCAACAACAAAAAATTAGAAACAGTAATAACTCTATGCAACTATTTGCATTTTTCAGATTTTTCCAAATAAATGTTGAGAGTAGCTTAAATAATCTCAAATTAGACCTTTTTATCAATGATTATTTAATATTTATTATGAAATATAATATATATGTAACAAAAATAAAAAAATAAATTTCTTTTGTCCATTTTTTTGTTGAAAAGAAACTGAAAAAATAAAAAGAATCGTCGGTCCACTTCGGCTCGGATACCAAATTTTTTTATTTTTCAATAAAGGTTTTTCAGAATGTTTTCCAGATTTTTACAGTGTGTCGATCAATAATTTGTTTTAAAAAATCGTAGATGATTAAAAATATGTAATTTTTTTAAAATAGTGCTATTTAGAGTTATGTCAGTCAAATAAAAAATTGCCGATTCAATCTGATCGAGCCAAGGGTTAGAACTACGTCGAAACCGGATGAAATGTCCCATATACACTTCATGAGGTTTAAAAGTCAATTTTTTTATTGAATAGTTTTATAAAAAAAAGTTAACATGACTTTTTCAGGCCAATTTATGCTATTAAAGTGAAATGGGAATTGGGCATCATCTTGATAAATATAAGAGAAACTGTCAGTATGACCTGCACCATTTATTGCCATTAGAACGGTAAACGTTCACACGACCAGGCCAAACAATGATCGATAGTATATCCACTCCTGCGATATGCAAACGTTAGAAGCCATGCAAAAACTCATGCGGGCATGCCAGCAGACGATAGTGAGTAGAGTTCATTGTCTCTGAAAACGAAGCGACTAGCGGTTTCACCTTCGCGGACAATCGATTTCCTTTTTCACACCCAGTTGACTTTTCCACTCTTAAGTTTCTTTTTTTTACCTTTTCTCAACACCCTAGTTTTCCTCTTTCTCTCTGATCCCAGAGGAATGTCCTTCCAGAGCTAATTTCGAAAAAATACTCCAAGAAATGAATGGTCAAGGAGAAAGGATTCACTCAAGTTACAAAGTCACGCATGAATTCGTCTCCTTCTTGCCAATTTCACATACGTTTTTATAATCTGTTTAGACAAATATCATGACACATGGTTTACCAGATTGGAACTTACGTATGTATATATTGCAAAGAATATGATCGTATAGATGAAACGTGTGGGTTTGTGACTCGTCTCGACATTCACGGGTTGCGGAGAGGTATACGACGGGGGCTGGTGAACGCGTTTTCCAAACAGTATGCGTCTGTGTATGTGAATGCGCCAACTGCTTTACCTTCACCTAGACCTCTCTTTCACCCGGTGTCGTGCAAGAGGGGATCCGGATATATAAAAGGTGTCGTCTTGGATAGCAATGCCACCAGATGCAACACATACACACTTGACATAACAACACCGCACTCGGTACTTTTTCCGTCAAACACCACAAGTATTCAAATTCGACAATCGAGAAACACCCGAAACGTTTGCATCTTCCGAGTCGGCTTACTTCATTCGAAAAACCCATCGAAATCCTACAATGAGAATACTCGTGAGTCATTTGTCTCAAATTCATAAATTACATTCATAAAATCATCGGCTAATACTTTTCTTTTATTTGTGTATTTACAGTTGGCACTGGGCTTGACCGCCCTTATTATCTCGTCGGTATCTTCACGGGACGTCCGAGGTAGTGAGAAGAAACAGCGTCGATACGGTCCTGGAAAGGACAAACGTGGTGTGGCGGACTATCCGAGTTATGGTTCTGGTGGTGGGCACTCATTCTTCACGCCGGTTAACGCACCCGCTGTATCCGGTGGTTATTCCCTCGGTGGAGGATCGTCCGGAATTTCTCTTGGTCATTCGGGACTGCAAGGCCTTCAAGGTCTTCAAGGATTGAGTTTGGGTCATGGATCTGGTGGATATTCTTTGTCGCCGTCGAATCTTGGATTGGGATACAGTCTAGGAGTCGGTGGAGGTTCCGGTGGGCACGGATTGTCTCTAGGATCGTCAGGTGGTCACGGATTAACACTGGGCTCATCAGGAGGACACGGATTATCTTTAGGATCATCAGGAGGACACGGATTATCTTTAGGATCATCAGGAGGGCACGGTCTGAGCTTAGGAACATATTCCTTGGATGGACAAAGCGGTCACGCATCCTACTCAGTGCCAAGCCTCTCTTACGGTTCTCAAGGACTGATTTCCACATCGGGATTAAAGACAGGTCCAGTGACTTTTGGTAGTTATGGTGGCGCATCAAGCGGTTCGACTTCCGGAGGTTACGCAAGCCCAGTTTACGCTACTGGACTTCAGGGACTATCGGCGTATGGCTCAGGAGGCTCCGGTGGTTATAGTCTTCCCCTTGTTTTGGGTTCTTCGCACGGCTCTTCCTACAGTTTGCCTGTAGCTTCCTCTTCCGGCGGACATGGTATTTCTTTAAGTGCCTTGACTTCAGGCGGTTCTCAAGGATACGGAATTCCAGCTTCTTCCGGATCTTCGCATTCATTGAGTAGTGGGCTTCTCGTGTCCGGTGGATCACACGGACTCTCCGCTAGTTATGGAACTCCATCTTTGTCTTCGGGATCTCATGGAGGCTCTTCAGTGAGTTATGCTGCAAGCTCTGGAGGATCTTCAGGAGGATACGCTCTTCAGGCACCTTCGACATCGTATGGCTCACCATCCGCTCATATTGGTCTTTCCAGTGGATCTTCCGATAGTTCCAGTTATTCTCTACCAGTTTCCGGTTCTTCTTATTCAGCCGGTGATTCGAGCTCTTATTCGAGTTATCAACCAGCGTCCTCTGATGGAAGTTCTTACGCCTCCAGCGGTAGTTCAAGCTACTCCAGTCCCAGCACAAGTTACGGAACCCCTAGTTCCAGTTATTCCGGTCCTACTGTAACATATTCCGCTCCTAATTCTGGATATTCTGGCTCTAGTTCCAGTTCAAGTTACTCAAGCCCTAGTTCCAGCTATTCAGGTCCCAGTTCAAGTTATTCAAGTCCCAGCTCGAGTTACTCAAGTTCTAGCTTCGGTTATTCCAGTCCCAGCTCGAGTTATGCGAGTCCAGCTAGTTCAGGTTATTCCGGCTCCAGTTCCAGCTACTCCAGTCCCAGTTCCAGTTATTCAAGTCCAAGCTCCAGTTATTCGAGTCCTTCTGTGACTTATTCAGCTCCAGCTTCGAGTTACAATTCCGCTGGATCGTCGGGCTACTCCTCTTCCGCACATTCCAGCCCATCCAGTTCCTACGGGCCACCTTCCGAACAACAAGGCTCATACTCTAATCACAGTCCAAGATTCCTCAGTTTTCCAGCTGCCAAATCTTTCGAGACTATCGAATCCTCCGATAGTCCAAAGTACGACACCATTTCCTATTCAAGCCCCGACGGAAAGTATTAAGTAAATTGTGAAATACCAAATAAGAACTCATTGAGGACGATATCTGCCTTAAAAAAAAAGAAGAAATTCTACAAAAATTGACGGATTGTCGCGATTTAGCTCGGATTTATACAATGTTGATCGTTTCGAAGGCGTATATTTATGACTTTTTTTTTACAATGCTTAAGTTTAAGTGGAACTATTGCTTATTTATGTATTTTTGTATTGTTTTCATATTGTTGATATAGGATCCATATAATAATGATAATGTGATCCCTCTGTTGTGTATGGTCTAAGTCTTTTATATACATTTTTTTTGTAATAAAAATGAAAAATCCCAATCGAAATTTCGTATTAATTTATTTGCGTATATCACCTCGTCCTGGAAGAAAATAACTGTAATTATAGCACGTGAAAGTTATCGCGAGAGATTCTTCGATGAGTCAGAAATATATAGCGTGATGATATGATAATAATCAGATTATGACTCCGAAGAGGAAGTTTTAGCGAGAGCGAGAGCTTTGTTGGAAAGTGAAGGAGAAAGAGGAGGAGAAATAAAAAGGATGAAAGGAAAAAGTGAGAATTGGAATGGGTACAAAAAGAGATCACTTTTACTGTAAACTCGACGATGAGTGCCATTCGCAGTATATATATATATATATCTGTATCGCGTCATTCTCTGAGATGGGCGGTCACCATGCTGCGAAAGAGCTCGCGAACCCCTTTCTAAATCTTTATTTTATTTGGGAAAGTAAAGGCTCGAGTGGAGACTCGAGCTCGGACGGCATGGCTCGCCAAACGGATAGGTGAATGTCGACCTCGACCAACAAGTTCCAGTCTTCCAGATCTGACCACTGCAACGAGAGCGACGCTATATACCGTGTGTCAGTCTCATTCGACCTGCGCGACCGCAATGGTCGTGAAAGATTACTGTTTCTCGAAGGAATCGTTAAATGAAAGCTGTGTGTTTACATTTAGAGACATTTTACCATATTATTAGATATTTTGTTTGCAGCAAGGTTGGGAAATCGTTAATTTCGTTTATAATCCATCTTTTGACATTACTTCAGTTATATGTTTGTTTTATGTACCCATCATTTTTTCATGCGTTGCCTGATGCTCAAATTTTTTGATTTGAGAATGTTCTTCATTTTTTTTAAAAGAAATATCAACAATTAAATGATGAAGTACTGAATAGAATCGCCAATTTTTTATTACTTTTCGAAATGAATTCACGCTTTTCAACATTAATTTACGTTTTTTAAAGTTTAGAAAAGAAAAATGATAAAGATGAATAAATGGAGAAGTAGTTTTAGGCTCGTTTTAATGTTTATTTCGATAGATTGAACTTTTTATTTTGCCAATACAGGGCACATTGATAAATTAAATAATTGCAGGTTTTTTTTTGCTTCTGAGTAGTAAATATTTGAAAAGATTTCAACAATTTTTACAAATATAAATTACAATAATAAACTATGCGATAGACTCTCTGCAAGA
Source organism: Perithous albicinctus (assembly GCA_964016905.1). Taxonomy (NCBI): domain Eukaryota; kingdom Metazoa; phylum Arthropoda; class Insecta; order Hymenoptera; family Ichneumonidae; genus Perithous; species Perithous albicinctus. The sequence continues at coordinate 6,879,742 of OZ024697.1, forward strand.
GCTCACTGACAAGAGCAGTACGTGGTTCAAAAAATGGAGATTGAAACCGAATCCGGTAAATTCAAAACTCGTCATATTCAACCACAACATTTCAGATCGTTCACCAGCTATAAACATGTACAATGCTCAGATTCAACCTTGCGTAGCCGCGAATACATTATAATCGATAACAAAATAAATTTCAATAGACACACCAAAGCAATTAAAGCCAAAACCACTGCTCGCGCTTATCACTTCCGAAAAATTACATATAAAAATAAACTAATATCATTACAACATTTCACAGAAAAGTGCATCTGCATACCTCTTCTAAACTATGATCACCCTCTGTATCTTAACTTAAATAATCCAGCACTTACTAACATAAAAACTGCAGAAACAATAACACTAATACGTCGATTTACGAAAATAAGACATCCGAATAATCATATGCACAACCCGTTTAACAACCTTTTATACAGAACCACAAAAATAATACCAATTGTTAACAGAACAAACCATCTCAGCACAAAATTCGCAACAGAACACATAAACGAGTACATCCAAGTTCAATTATGTGGCGTGATTTAAAGAATTTCCGACAGAAGCAGGGTATCGGTTTTGGGGGGGAACACCGATTCAATTATGCTTGGACTCGAAGATCTGACCAGGTATTCTTTAACTATGATATAATTCTAAGATAACAAGGCTGGGAAAAATGGAGAAGCTCGGTGATGTGCCAGCTCAAAGCGAGATCGTCAGGGGGAGGACCCGCGAATATCATAAGACCATTTATAATCTCTATATCATTTACCATTTACTCATTTCCACAAGAAGTTTCCTCGTACAAATCAGACTTGTTACAAATTTTATGTACAATCTATCATACAGAAGAAGGATAGCAAAAACTAAACCCCAAAACAGCCTGCCTTATTTCCAACGTGAAAGAGGAAGAAGAAAAGATTTATCACTTCTTAGTTCGCTGTCCTGTTTACGTGCCTTTTCAGAAGCATTACTTTGAAAACATAAACTTTCGTAACATTGCGCACGAGAACGGCTTAGTTCTCTATTTTTGGATTTTCTGGACCTTAAAAGATGCGAAAATCTCATTCCTTTCACGGTCCAGAGCTTGATGCTGAGAGCATTTGAAAACACGGTCCTGCTAAATGCATTTGTCACATAATTTCAATTCCAGCAGGACAATAGTTTATCTTTTTAATATACATATTATTTACATGAAGCCATACTTTTTGGTTCCTCATGGAGGAAGCTTTGTTTTCGTGAAATTTTTTGTTTTTCGATATTTTGATATCAGTACACTCAGAATGGTCCAAAACGTCGAGAAAAGTGGTTTAGAAAAAATGCGTGTGCGTGTGCGTGTGCGTTACACGCTCGAAAATTCAAACCTTTATAACTCGGGAACGCCTCGAGATATCGACCTGAAATTTACACCATAGACGAGAGGTCCTCCAATCCTCATTGTACATACAAATTTCTGTTAAAATCCCCATGATCGTTAAATTTTTACGCGGTTTTGAATTTTTTCAAGAATGTCTGTTAACGCGATAACTCTTTCAATTTTCGAAATATTGTGCTCAAAATTGGTATAAATCTGAGATTTATACACCGGTGACCCCTATTGAATTTTGTTAAGATCGGTTGAACCGTTAAAATTTTATAAGGTTTTCATTTTTTTTCTCTCCGATGTGAATTTTGACATCAAATATTGAGCTGGGAGTTCAATGGGAGCTAGATTCATGTTTATTATTTAAATTGGGCAAAATCGATAAAATGCTTAAGATTTTATAGAAATTAATTGGACATTACATATTGCTAATTTTTTTTCCACGTTTCACAAAGCTTCCTTCCCTATGAGGAAGCCAAAATTGGCGAACACATTACCGCGTAGAAGCAGTTCTGTGAAAGGTGGAAAATGAGGAAGCAATGTACAAGGCCCGACTTTGCACCCATTTTCTTTTGATATTTTTTATTTTATTGCATTTTCATATTTCTTTACTTCTATGTTACCCATGAAAATATTGACTACCCACCTCTTGTTGGTTATCCAATTACCCAAGAATGTAAAAACTCCCTTGCTGTAAGTGTCTCTTAATACCCTTTCATAAGCAATAAACTATCATAGTAATAATAGTAATAATAAATAGAAGACCGTCGGCAATTTTCGGTATTCCACACCTAATAATTTGACATTAATACAGTGGTTTCTATTTGTCTGGCCAGATATATTCACGAAGAGCTCGACCCCACGCTTCTACGTTGACGAATTCAGTGCGTGAGCGAGTGCCGCACTTGGTCGTATATATAATACTGGTGCCGTGTGTATTCACTCAATGCACCTGACCCAGTTAGTTCAAACTGGTATATGACGCTTGTTTATCGTTGTCTATATGAGTTTTCCTCAGCATGTAGTTGAATATGCGTGACAGTTGAGAGAGCAATTCGACACGCACACACGGGCCCCGCACTTCAGACATCAGAATTCACTTCGTCGTAGAAAACACATTTCACTATTTTCCGCAACTGGGTTCTGTGTGCGTATTAAGTGTCGTTCACAGTTACAATCGTAATGCATATAGGTTACAGAGGAGAAAAAAAGTAGAGATAAGATTGGATGCTTTTACTCTTCCTTTGATAGCGCCTAATTGAAATTCAACTAATGAGAGTCTTCAACGTGTCTCTTTATTATACATATAAAGTTGAGACAATATTTATCGTCCACCTTAATCGAAAGTTTTCTAATGACTTAAAAATTATTGGTATTAATTGGCAGCTCTCAGTGTATGACCCAGTTTTTCGTCCTCTCTCATAAACCTGAAATTATCCTGTCTGTTTCGCATAGTAATAATATATATCTTTCATATTCATCGTGTGCGGTTCACCGCACTAATTCAGACGGAAATTCGCTGGGTGACTTATTCATCGAGCAGCCCATTTCTACAATGTATACAATGACTTTAGAGACGCTACTGACGACTAATCTTCTGCTTCTCATTTTACAATTTCGTGCACCCAGAGATTTTACATCTTCAGCAAACAATAATGTTTTCATCATGCACAATTAGACATGAATCAAAGCATATGTTGATTTGAATATTGCAGAATCGTCGATCTGTAATATCGTTCTTCTGTCTTAGATCTACAATAAAAATGTTAACGACGCGACAAATGGTTCACGGGTCATAGTCAGCATACAAAATTTGGAACAGGCAATTTAATTTTTTTTGTCTTTTTTTTCTAAAATATTTACAAGATATAGAAGATTCTAGTAGCAACAATCGCATGTAAATAAGATGAATATTGATTTTTTTTTTAGCAGAAACTTTTGGCATTTATGTAATAATGATCTCAGATATTTGGTAACAAATTTGATGAAATTCAATAGACTCGTTTGAATGTTACTGAACATTCAAAATTTTTTATTTTCACGATATTCGAGAGTTGTAAAAAAGAAAAAAAAATCTGTTCTTCTTTGAGCAGGTTTCTTTGACGAAACCCATACAATCAATACAATACAATGACAGAGTGTCAGAAAGATCTGGGAATAGCCATCACCAATGACCTCAAGCGGAGGGAAAACATATATGTAATCGTAAAGAAAGCAAATGCGCTACTGTATTTAATAAGGAAGATGTTCAAGAAAATTAAGCTGTAACTATTCTCGAAGGTCTACAAAACGTATGTGCGAACCGTGTTGAAATATGCAAACGTAGTTTGCTCCCCGCACTTCATTGGGGATATTGTTCTCCTGGAGAGAGTCCAGAGGCGGATTACCAAGATTCCACACGGGTTAAAAAACCTGCCATAAGAAGAGCGCTTGGAAACACTCGGACTTCTATTGCTGGAGGACAGAAGGAAAAGTGGAGACCTCATCGAAACGTACAAACTGTATGCTAAACGACTATTATGCTATCGATAGTCGCAACCTTTTCCAACTCTCAAGAAATCCACATCTTCGGAAACACCGTGACAAGTTAAAGAAGAGACCCTTTCAACGAAGTCCGTGGAAATACGCCCTGTATAAAAGAGTGGTGAAAGCATGGAATGCACTGCCCCCCACGATCATCGAAGCTGTAAACGTTAATCAATTTAAAAACAGACTGGACTCTTATATGTTTACGTAATGTTATTCACAAAAAGCAGATTTTATAAGTATATAATTTAGTTTCTGTAAATCCTAATAATAATAATATACTATGATTGATTACACCAAGTATACACTATACGATGTCTTTACTAAATACAATTTATTTTGCTTCCTCATAGAGGAAGCTTTATTTTCGTGAAATTTTTTTTTTTTCGAGATTGTCATGTCAGCATACTCAGAATGGTCCAAAACGTCGAGAAAAGTGATTCGTACGAAATGCCTGTATGTGTGTATGTGCAAATTGCCTTGTTAGCACGATACTGCGGCAATTTTTCATGTAATTTCCTCAAATTTACAACGCAAGTGGGCTATCATACAACAACTTTTGGGATTGCAGCCCGGGAAAAACGGTTCATATATAATCATATATAATTGTATATAACGTAATATATCATTGTATATGGAAACATATATGAGCATATATGAGTTTATATGTACATATACAGTGGTATACATGATCATATATAATACCAAAACCGCCAGCTTGCGATGTCATATATGAACAGATATGATCATATATAGTTATATACAACTATATATCGCCCATTTTTAGCGCATATATGATTGTATGTGGATCCATATACAAATGTATATGAGCGTATATAACTTTATATGTATATATACATTGGCATATATGACCCTATATATGACCATATATAACACCAAAACTGCCTGTTTACCATGTCATATATAAACAGATATGATCATATAGGATTGTATATGAGATCTATTCTGTGTGTCGACTGTGCAATATATGATCATATACAATCATATATGACTGCGCACTGCGTATTATTAAGGTAATAAAAATATGAGTATTAAGGATTCAATAATTTGTGTTAGTCTACATGTTACTAAATCTATATGAAATGAAATCGTCGGACGATTTATATAATTATGGGCACGATTATATATGTACAATTACATTGTAACAATTGTATATGATCATATATAATCATGACTGACCTTATATGCTTCAGAAGATTATATCTATTTAGGCATCGTCTTATATAATCACATATAACTATATATGATTGTATATGCTCAGATACAATTATACACAATTATATTTTCTCATATAGGATCATGTATACCCAGATACAATTATATATGATCATGCATAGTTATATATGATCATGCATGATCATATAGAGACAAAATTCATATACAATCATATATGAGCAGTTTATATATGATTATATATGATTATATATGAATCGTTTTTCCCGGGAGTTGACGCGAATCGGTTGAAAAATTCAAATTTTACAGCATTTTGAAAATAAAAAAAAATCGTTTTCACACTATAGCTTTTGTAAATTCCGATATATCAGGCTGAAATTTTGAACACAATCGAACTTTCAGTGAACCCTGATTCGTGCCAAGTTTGGCGAGAATCGATAGAGTGGTTCAAATTTTATTGCAATTTTACTTTTCTAAATTCCGGGATAACCGATTGCAATTTACCACTTGATTTCACAATTATTGAATATCGAAGATGAATTTATTTTAAGGAACGGTCGCTATGTTGATAAATTTCGATTTTGTTCCAAAAAAAAGCAAAACATTGCTGTCGCAAAAAAAAAAATTTCGACATTTTATACAGATTTCAATGAAATTTGGCACACATGTGGATTGTCCTAGAACTAAGTCTGAGTATAAATTTTACGCAAATCGGTCGAGCGGTTCAAATTTCATAGCATTTTTTATTTTTTGAAAAATCTCGCTTGCGCACTAGCTTGCACAAATTGAAAGATACCGGCTTCAAATTTATTTCACGTATTGAGCTCCGTGAAGCAAGATTCGAGAACAAATGTGAAGAAAATCGGTGGAGAGGTTTAAACTTCATGACGATTTCAAAATATCAAATTTCATGCACAAACAAGCCTGTAAGGTAGAACCTTGCAAATTGCTTCCTCATTATTTTACATTTAAAAAAAATGTTTACATGTATCCAAAGCAGAATTTTGCAAATTGTTGGTGTTCACTTTCCAAATACCCTTCAACAATGGAGGGTATTTGGAGGTTCTATATTTTAACTTGGGAAGGGGTTTTTTTTATATCAGTCGACGGTGTCTCTATCTGAGGTCGTTAGCTTGTTCATAATGTGAAACGACTATACACTTTGGCACTTCTACTTTGACGTCTCCCGACAGTTTTGTAAAAAAAAACCCTTGAATTGAATAATTACAAACAAATGATTGAAATATATTGTTACAAGTGTAATAAAAAATTTGGGAGTTATTCTCCTATCAATGTTATGAATTATTTTAGAATTTTATATATTATTTTTATTGGATGTTTATTAAAGAATAATTTGTATTTTTTTTGCAGATCGGAGTTTTTTTTTAAATAACATATTTTTTTATTTCATACTTTTTAAAGAATAAGTTATTTGTACTTGCAAAAAGCGCACACAATTTTTAATTGTCTCCAAAATTATTCGTATATCGAAAGTGTTCTAAGACAGATCCCTCGCATATTCTGATCACAGTGGAACAATAATAACAAACATCTAATAAATAATTAACAGGATCCCATGCCCCATACTTTTCATGCGCCGTCGGATTTATATCACCGATACGGCCGGATGGCAGCGCCCCAGCTGTTCTTAGCTTGAACCAAAGTAAGAATGTAGTGGTCGAAGCGATATTTACGAATTGGCAATTTTACAAATTTTCAAAGATATATATCTCCACGGAGGCACAATAGATCTCAAAAATCCACGGACTTGTGGCGAACCTCCCAGCCATAGAAGCTCTGTGCCAAAACTTGTCAAGGCATTTTTTGTCGCTCTGAAAACATGCATTTCGAAGATTCGGGGTGGGATCTTTCGATCGTCTTGAAACGCATAACTCCCGTCTTTTGCTATGGAACATTCGGGGGTTAAAAATGGAAATGTATGAGGAAGCAATATGCAACATTCTGCTTTGCAGCTTTTTAAATTTACCTTACAAATCGTAGTATTATACAAAATAATTTTTTACCTATCGCAGCATTTTTATTTTACAAAATTACTTTTTACAAAGCGTATAGAAGTCCAATATTATACGAAATTACTTTTTACAAACTATATCATCCCAGTTTCTCAAAATCTTTTTTTTTTATGACACATAGTCAATCCAATTTTACAAATCTTTAGCAATCGAGGTTCACAAAAAAAATTATGAAACAAGGCAAATCCAATTTATTAACATTATTTTTTGTTTTTTTACGAAAAACACAGCACTCTGTTTCTACACACAAATTGTTTTTTTTTTTTTACAAAACACAGTTAATTCTGTCTTTACTAACGAATTTTTTGTACTGTCTATCTCCGCACAGATTCACAATCACGCGTGTGAAAGCCGTACACGACTCTTATAGAAAGGGATGCTACGAGAGGAAACAAGCTCTCCTCTCGATGATCTGGAAAAAGTGATCTCAGGAATCTGCAGAACGTGGGTAATGTCCCTCGTATATACGCGTGTACAGTTAAGCACAGCCTGAAGAGTTATTTATTTGCACAGTGTATAAAGAAAGCATCGAGAGGACCTACAACCAGTGAAGAGATAGAAAGAAGAGTGAGGCGTGGCCGAAGGGGATATTCCATAGGATATCGTTCAAGAGAAAGTGAACCGAATCGACCTTCTCTCGTAAAGCAGATTGCATGTGTGTGTGTGTGTGTGCTTGAGAAAGACGACTGTATATGCTGTTGCACCTTCGCCACCCTAAAAGAAACAAAGAAAGCGGGGAATGGAAAAGTAAAGGTACCACTAGATCGATATGCATACAGAAGGCCTCAACAGGAGAGGAAATAGACTACAATGGTGGAGAACAATGAAACGAATTTTGGAGTCAGTGCGAAATAAATGAAGGCGTCTATATATAGATCGATCCTGACTTCCTTCAACTTTTTATCCCTGTCACTTCGCGATTCTTATCGCTTCCTTAGGCAACGCTCAGTAAGGTGCTTTTCTCGTTGCTCGTCATTTAGCGCCTCGGGAAAGTGATCCCAATCGGAAATTGCTGCCGCGCTTAACTTATAACTACGGGAAGTGATGTAGGCGTGTACTACAGTTCTTCTTCGTTGACTCTTTACACGAAGAACGGAGTGAAGTATTGCTTCTAAATATTTTCTAAGTGAAAATCTTTAACGACTGAGCTACCGTATTCAAATGTACTTTTCGATATAATAATTTTATTGTTTTGCTGTAGAGCATTCACAGCAGATTTTTTTTTTCGGAGCAACAAAATTGGTTTAATCTGAAGCAAAATTTGATCACCATTGATTTATTGCATTATACGAGCTTTTTGGATATTTACAAACATATCCCGAACCCATTGTCAAAATCCAAATATAGTATATGGGGCATTTCACCTGGTTTAGTGCTTTTTTGAGTTATGATTGACATAAATCTAAAATGCACTAATTGAAGAAAATATTCTACTTTTGCCAAGATTTATCAAGATTTGCCAACTTTTGCCAAGATTTGCTAAATTTTGCTAAGTTTTGCCAACATTTGCCAACGACGGAATATGTCGTTTTTTTCGTTGTTTCAAGGTTAACCCTTACGGGATCGTGTGCTCTCCGGAAATCGTTACGGCTAATTTATCAATGTGATGTTTTACCGTTTTCGAACGTTTAGGTTATTTAGGTTCTTTAGGTTATTTGGGTTCTTTGGGTTCTTTGGGTTCTTTGGGTTCTTTAGATTCTTTGGGTTCTTTAGGTTCTCTACGTTGAAAAAATCCGAAGAAAATTCTAAAAATCATGTGTTACCTATAAGATTTTTCTAGCTGCTAACCATCGTAAAATTACTATTATCTCTAATTTTTCCATTTTTTTTTGCAGAAAAAAAGCCGAAAAAATAGAAGGACTCGTCGGCCCACTTCAACTCGGTTACCAAAAAACTATATTTTCCGAAAAAAGTTTTTCAAAATTGTTTCCGATTTTTCAAATGTGTCATTCAGTAATTTGTTATAAAAAATTGTAGCTAATTAAAAATGTGTAATTTTTGTAGATTATTGCTTTTTAAAGTCAATCATATAAAAAATGTTGGGTTCAATCGAATGGGTCAAGGGTCAGAACCAGGTCGAAACCAGATGGAATACCCCATATAGAACTATTGTTTCCTTAGAAAAAAAACTTTAAGATGGTGAATAAAAATGTTTAACTTTTTTTTCTCTAAACTTTAAAACTCAAGTTTCTTCAAAATTTTATCCATGTCCATGTAAGTCAGTCTGTAAAGCGATGCAGATTTTAGAGGATTTGAAATTTTTCAATCTTCCATCATTGAAACTTACGAAAATATTGATTCAACGTGTTATCGATTTTTGCACATGTCTAACGATCGAATTTTTGTTTTTAAGGGGTATTTAGAATAAAATTAAAAAATCTATAAACACGGTTAAGTTTAGTACATTAAATTATTGATTGTGATATTGCTATTGTTTCCAATAACGAAAGCCTTGATACGAATAAAATTGCCTCTACAAAAGTTGATCCGTACTGATCCACCTTTCTCTCGATTAAACTTCACGTCTTCATTAGAATAACCATTCCGTATTATACAATAATCGGAACATAATTATACAGTAATTTAATGATTTCCTTCCATTTCTTCATTCTTAATTTAACCCTCTTTTAACTTTCCCAATTGACACTTTTATCCACTCTGTCACCATCTCCACTTTTTCTTTCGAGTTAATCTTCCACTACAGCAGTCCACAAATCCGGGCATCCAACACTTACAGCTTCCTTTCTCCTAAATCCATTTTCAGATAGCCCGTACGTGTTGTCTTCCTGTCTGACAATCCACGCGTTGTCCAGGCAATCCAGTAAACCTGATATTTTATCTCCCTGTTATAGTCAATATATATATATAACCACTCCGATCGTTCCTATCTTCCCTCTCCCTTTTATAACCTTTTCCTCACTCTCAATAAGTTATTCCATTCTGTTGCTGTTATCTATCTACATTTGGTTTACTTATCTGCAGCCTTGCCTCTCTTTCAGAAACAACTTTCTATTTTCAGATTTTTCACATCTTTCCTTCAATTTCGAAAATTCACAATTTTTTAACTTTTCTTTTGGTTTTCTATTTGCAGAATTTTTCCACCTTTTCGTCAATTAACTATTTTCAGTATTTTCCCAAATTTTGTTTAAATTTTTATCTTCAAGATTTTCCCTAAATTTGGTATTTTTAAGATGTCCCCATTTTTGTTATAAATCCCTACCTTTTAAAAAAATTTCCCACTTTTTCTTTCGATTTGCAGGATTTTCCCACCTTTCCTTCAATATCCTGTTTTCAGAATGTACCCACATTTCCTTCCATTTTTAATTTTGAGCATTTTCCCACCAATTTCTGTAATTTCCTATTTTCAGGATTTTCCCACAATTTCCTCTTTTCAGAATTTTCCCACCTTTCCCACAATTGACTATTTTCAGAATTTTTCCACCTTTCTTTCAGTATCCTATTTTTAGCATTACCCGACCTTTTCTTTAATTACCGATTTTCAGCATTTTCCCACTTTTTTTCTTCTATTTCGTCTTTTCAGGGTTTACCCACATTTCCTTCAATTTTTTTATTTTCAGGATCTTTCCACCATTCCTACAATTTCCTATTTTCAAGATTTTCTGACCTTTCTTTGAATTTCGTACTTTTAAGGTTTTTCCACCTATCCTTAAATTTCTGATTTTCATGATTCTCCCACCTTTTCTTCAATATTCCATGAAGGAAACATGCGAAAGCTACTTAATTCTACCAACGTCACATGTTCGTTTAATATCTATTGAATTCCTACTTTTATCCGCTTTCATTGGAAATTTGGAAAATATGAAAATATTTCCCAAAATCTGCTCTCATGACCCTTTCCGAATTATTATTTCTATTTCATTATTATATATTTTATTACACTCGAGCTTTCTCAATTAAATCAACGAAAGAATTTAATATTGAGCTGTGTAATAAAACGAATGAATTACCGACGTTTCTCCGTTCAATAAGGAGCACTTTCAGTGGCTGGTCCAAAGCTTCTCTCACTGCTCTCTTCTCGTCTTGATCGCTCTCTTGTATCTTCTGGGCGTTTATACATTAGCCCGAAGCGTCGACAACGAGTTTCCGATTCGTTCAAACATGAAACGTTACAAACGAGTCCGGATCCGTGATTTTCACTGCCCGAGTGTAAAAGAGCTGCGTTGCGGGTAAACGTGGTATAGAGCGTCGGGCGTGTGCGACGTGTATACGCTTCAGAGAGGCGATATCCTCGATGAACGAGAACCGCGAGACCGGTGTAGCCTGCACGTACAACCTACCAGCGCATTGCTGCACATTATACGCTCCCGGAGTGAAAAGTTAAACTAGTTTTCGCGATTTTTCAAGCGGCCGGGTATAAAGGAGAAATTCAATGTCTACCGATCCGTCATTAACCGTTGAGCAGTTGATACGAACGGTCGGAAAATCTTTAGTGAACAAATTGTTTTTCCCCTATAATCGGCAAATGATACCGATCTATCGATAAATATATTGATAAATTGAACAATTGTCGAGTAATTCGTTGATTTTTGGAGAGGTTCGCGAGTGGGGAGAATCGACATGGAGCTGCTGGTCAGTAAATATGAACAATAACTTGATCAGTGTAACTATTAAGGATTGATTAACCGATTTTTAAACAATTTAAAAACATTTTTTTTATCGGTAAACAAAATCGTATGTACAATTGTATGCACTAGATTATTCGTAAAGACTTTCTGACCATGTTGAATAATGCCCAGGTCTGAATAATCGAACTTAAGATCAAACTTGAGATGGAACTCAAGTTCGACAGAACTTGCGTGATCTTAAGTCCGATTATTCTGGACATTGCTTGGTCAGAAAACCTTTCAAATAATCTAGTACATACAATTTTGTGTACAATTATACGATTTTGTCGAAGATCAAACTTAAGATCAACCTTAAGATCAAACTGAAAATCAAACTTAAGATCAAACTTAAGATGTAGGCCTCTAATCTTTCAAACAGTTGTATCTCGAGATCACTTCTACCGATTGTACTCAATTTTGGCACACAATTTGAGCATCGCCACTACTTTGTTTTATACAATTCTTGCAACGATTCCTTCACAATAAAAAATATTTACATTTTTTTAAAACTGTTTTTAAAAAATTTAATTGAAAGTATGTTTAATAATTTTTTTTAACTAAATTCGAATTTTTTAAAAGAGTTTCATCTTTTTATATTGGCGTCGACAGCAGGTCATCCTTTTTCTACCTAATAATCTAATAGCTTTTCCATACATTTAGAAATATGAAGTAATGTCACTATATAATCACATATTGGTAGCGAATAATCATCATAATACTTGTATATTGAATACATTTGTAAATGATAAATATTATTCAAAGCTGTCAAAAATCTGAAAGATCAATCTCCTGTTATATTCTCCTATTATATTTTTAGATCTTCTTATTTAAATGCCAGCCTAATAGGGCTCTTTTCTATTAAAATAAGCATTTTACTTCACTTGAGAGTTAGAGATGGTATTTAAAAAAAATTGAAACATTTGAAACTATGAAGGAATTGTTGCGAAAGTTGTACCATTCAAAGTATTTGAGGCCTCAGGGGTGTGCCTTACTTGTGCGCTAAAAATTAGCACGATCGATCAATGCGTTCTCAAGATATAGCTGTTTGATTTATTAGAGTCCAACGTCTGAAATCCGATGTTCGATCTTAAGATTCATCCCTTAAAACAGAATTCAGCCAATCAATTTTTTTTATATTATTTGCCCTACCTATAAAAATATAAAACACACCATTTAGCCTGAAACCAATTTTTTTTTCCCAACCTCCTTAAAACTCATAATAAAATATGTTCATTTAATTTTCAGATTCTCTTGCTACTGTCGCCATCGGTGATTCTCAGCCAGAGATATCACAGTGGTGCCTCAACCTCTGTGAACACCAACGACGAGCCCTTCCTTCCGATCTACCCGATCTATCCCTACAATCCAAAGTTAATTAAGCGCGGTACCGAACATGACATCACACAATTGACGCCCGAGCTTTATGCACCAAAGCTCGACGCACGTGACTCTTACACCGCGAGTTTCAGCGGTAATTACCAGAGAGATCCTTACTATCCGTCTTACAATCCTTATCCCAAGACTTCATCGGTAAGCTATCCAACATCGACATCACTGCCGACTACTGCGTATACGTCAGCGGTTTCTTATCCCTCAACTGCTTCATTCGCTGCAGCAAATTCCTACAGCAGTCCTGTTCAAGCCTACACTCCTCAAAGTTCAGCTTACACGGCACCCAATGCTTATTCACCATATGGATCAGCATACACCAATCCTCCATATCCTTACTCACCATCGCCTTACGGTATTTACAATTCCTATTCGACTCCCTATGCAGGAGCACCAAATCCTTATCAAAGCAGTCCTTATGTAGCCGGTTCTTATCCCAATTACAACTACCAAGCTCCTTATTACTATCCTAATTACTATAATCAACCTTATCCACCTCTTCCGCCTCCACCATCACCACATTCTGGTTCAGACTATCCAGAAAGCTCGGAGGATTCATCGACGGAAAATGAGACAAGTGGGAAATCAAGTAACGGCAAAAAGTCCGAAAGCAGGAAGAACAAATACAAGGACAATGATTCGGACAATAGCAGTGAGGCCAAGGATGGTCAATTTGTCGATGGTGCGAATTTCCTTACATCAGGTTCCAAGGATTTGGATGGTCAACCGAGCACATACAAAAATCCCAGTGCCTACAATTCGTTGGAACAACTATCGGAAGTTCGTCTCCGAAGTGTTCCAATTCCAGGAGTACCAAGAACAACTTACAGAGTGATAAGCGTTGGTGGACAGCCAGTTGGTGCTGATTATCCTTTGCCATCGACTTACGCGAAAGTTCAACAGTTGGAGCAAATAATGAGTCAGACTCTGGCGAAATTATTGGCACAGAATGCAGCTCATCAGGCGGCACAATCGCAGTATCAATATCAGGACAATCAGCAGACAGATTCACCGGCTGGATCTTTTCGTGCCATCAACAAACCTCAAAATGTCATTGCCAAAACTGGATTGGCTTACGTGATGAATCCCACGAATGTTGGTAAGGTTCCAAATCAAGCTGGTCAATTTTTCGGCAATTATGGAAACAGACAAAATCCCTTGGTAATTAAGGTGCAGAATCCAACTCAGGTGCTTCAGGGTTCGACAGTTCTGGCTAAAGCAGCCGCGAAATTCGCTGAAAATCATTATGGACAAAAACCTGTAACTACGGTTACTCTACAACAATCACCGGGCGTTTATATACCACCCGAGGCAAAGAATGAAAAGGCCGAGAATTCGCAATCGTCCGAGTACAATGATTATGACTCGCAGCCAGCGTCGAATTATGATGGTTCTGTTGGTGCCAATGGTGGATTTAAGAAAAATGAACAAAACTATTCGCTCGATCCTTATCACAGCTCAAATTTGGTGACAGTTCAGCCACCTCAGGCTCAGAGTTATCAGTATTCAAGCTATCTGCCTACACAATCGACACAGCAACAATCCCGAGACTACAAGAGTGATTTGGAAAATGTTAGTTTTGGCAATAAGAGAAGTAACAAAGAATAAACTTTATATTGATAGGTGGATATAATTGAAAAAAAAAAAGATTCTGTGAAAATCGATACAATCGTTTTGGAAGAATAGTCATGCAGTAAGAACATGAGGCTGTTATTTAATTTTGTCGTTCTCCATCGTTATTGTTATTGTTAATGTGTTATCTATTTTTAATCGTATCTATAAGTTATTTTTTTCTATGTATATTTTTTACCACGAAATTGTACCAAATCCGACTGCTTGTAACTAAATAATTGAGGCACAAAAAAATGCATCAACATGTGGAAGAATTTTTGGATAACTATAACTTTTACCCTTCTTTTCTCTTCTTTGCGTGTAACTTAAATACTTAGTGGTTTATGTTCTTCGCATAATAGCCGAAACACGCGATGATTGCATTTCGAATTCAGGCTTAAGCAACGCAATTTCGAATGCGAAAAGTCGCGTGACACACGAAGAGTTACACTAAAGTTAAAAATTACTGTATTTCTATAGAAAAAAAAGTTATAAATAAATGGTTCGTTATGGTGTTTAGAGAATTGTGTGTGCGTCTGCTTTAATATCCGATTATTATTTGCTTTTCGTAATTAAGTACTCGTAAATGCTTCGATGAATATAAATCTCGATCTGCGAGAAAAACTTATGGCTATCTCGATGAATCTTAGGCAATTTGCTGCTACGGATTACTTATTTAGAGAAGGCTTGCCGCTCCTTGAGTTATATACAATGTGTGCGTATTTTCAAAAGGTGCGAAATCATCATAACACTTTCTAAACCCTTTCACGCATACACGCGCGCGCGAGTTTTTTTTTCGATATATGGTAATAGCAAAATTGGTGTATAGTATCGTGCTTGAAAATCTTCGCTACTATGCTTTACATACTATCGCTGTGGCGGATGCAAAACGCTCACGGTGGAGAATGTTGTACCGGTATACCGGTGAACGTCTTGAACTGAAAGATGTCTATTTTATGCATTGCAGAGCTACTTCCCGTTCATACGAATAGTATCAGTGACTGGGACTATTAGAAAAGAAAAATTTCAATTTCTTTTTGGCTCTTAATTATTCATTTATAATATTATCAATTTTTCTATTGCAAGAATGCTTATTAGATTTTTCATAATTTTTTGAATTCTGTTAGTTTAAGGTGCTTGAAATATTTGCCTAGAATATTTTATAAATATATGGGACACTCCAGCTGGTTTCGATCTGGATCTGACCTTTGACCCTTTCGATTCATTTTTCAATCAAAACTTTCGTAATTATTTACGTGATTAACATATGTATAAAGAGTACGAACTTAAAAAAATACACATTTTTAATTGTCTATGATTTTTTAAAATAAATTAATGAACAATAGTTTTTGAAAATCTGAAAAAATTCTGAAAAACCTTTTTTCGAAAATAAAAAGAATCCGGGATTCCATCTAGTTTTTTCGTCCTTTTTTCAACAACACAAAAATGGAATGAATTAGATAAAACAGTAAATTTAGGATAAGCAGCAGCTAGAAAATTTTTGTATGTATCACATTATTTTTGAAAAAAAAATTAGACTTTTGCGAATAAATGCTGTGATTTTGCTTAAATAATCTCAAATTAGGCCTTTTTATTAATGCTTAGTGAACGTTCATTATCAAGTGTTGCATACAAAAATTTTCTATCTGATTTCGTGATCGTAAAGTTACTATTTTTTCTAATTTTTCCATTTTTTTGTTGTTAAAAAAAGATGGAAAAAATAGAAGGAATCGCTGGTTCACTTCGGATCGGTGACCGAAAAATTTTATTTTCGCAAAAAGATTTTTCAGAATTTGTTCAGGTTTTTAAAATCTGTCGTTCGATAATTTGTTTAAAAAAATCGTACATAATTTAAAATGTGTAGAATTCTTTTCTTTTTAATTTAATGCTTTCTAGAGTTATGTCAAACATATAAAAAGTTGCGCACGCAATCGGAAGGGTCAAGGGTCAGACCCCGGTCGAAGTCAGGTGGAATGCCCCATATAATTCTATATTTTTTACACTTTTGCTTACTCGTAGTATAAGTTTTGACATCGTGGTTTTTTTTAGTTTAATATCAGGTTACTTAAAATAGTGTGAAAAATTTAGAAAATAGTTTTAAAAAAAAAAGTATAAGGGTCGTTTCGGGCCGAATTTGCTTTTCACTTTCAAGATACTGCGTCTTCGATTTTTCTGATAATTTATACAGTAAATTATTTGTTGATAAATAAAAATATTGAGACTGCTCCGAAGATGGCGTGAGAGTAGCAGCAGCAAAACAAAGAAAAATATTCAGGTGGTTTTTCAAGTTCGGCACGTTTTCCCTGCCAAAATCTGTTTTTTATTTCTTATTTTATTAAATTCCAATTCTCAGTTTTCAATATTTTTTCAAAGCTAAAATCTGCGTTTTTCATTTCTTCGTACGATATAAGAAACTAAGAAATTGATGAAATTTTAATTTGTCGAAAAAACTTGTGTTAAATAAACTTTTTTTATGTGTAAGCCCTCATGATTTCAGTGTCCTATGTACATTGCTTAGATTAATGCGTAAGTATAGCTTTTAGCAAAGGAAATAGTGCCGTATTTTACAAAATCAGAGAGACCCCTATTCTGAATATGTCCCATTTTCATTTTTCGCTGCATTTCCAAGTTTCACTCCCATCTTTAAGGAACTCCCAAAAACTTTGTTTACCGACAGAGAATTGACTCTCAACATTTTTGAACAATCGATGACATACTTTTTCAGTATATAAAACATTTTCTTAAGTAATTGTTAGCAAATAACTTTACGAAAAAAAAGTTGAACTTAGAAATTTTTATTAAGATGTAAATTTTTTCAAATATCAAACCTAATCCCCTTTAATAAATATATCGAACACTTTCACTTTTTGATGACTCACAAATCTCGAAGTCAATTATTCTTGAGTCAAGCTGACATTTTTAAGCTGTACGTTGACGAGTTCGATCTTCATCTCACAATCAACCGAATTAACATAAGACAACTTATACAGCATTTCTTGTTAAGCATTATTTTATCGATCTGTCAGAAACAGTAAAAGTGGACTTATTGGATCAACATAAGTCGACGATTGTCAACATTTTAATTATTGTTATTTCTTTTTTGCGTGCGAGAAATGGAATTAAAGGTTCAGAAACTGGGACACTTGCATCCAACCCGAAGCCAAATAAGTCTCGGTGAAGAGAAATGGGAGAGGAAGCCTCGCCAGTCTTCACCAGACGATATTCCACATATTTCCGAGTCAGAGCGCACTTTTAATAGTTCTACTTTACGGCTAACGTTACATCGTTATAATATACGTGCAGATGACCGCGCTCTAAAAAAAAATGATGTGTATGTATGTGTAATATCGGTTTGAGAGGAACTCGGCGGCGTTGTGCTTACATTTACTTTACTTTCACGAAGTTCGCTGGTCAGGCCTGAAATCCCAGAAGAGAGCCGAGAAGAATTATTCCTTCAAGAGTTTAAGTGTACGTTAACAGAGGGCGAAACCCGAAAGTATAACCGAGGAGATATACGTCAGCTTATAGCCCGAAACCGGATCAGTTTTATAGAGTAGGATGATTATTGTACCGCATACCACACACACACGTGGTCAAAAAATAAAAGAAAGCCTCTCTCGCCACGCAACGCAAATTCCATTCTCACTTTTTGTTATTTATTGGATCTAGAAAAAAAAATGTACATGTCAAAATACTTGAGAAAAATCGGTTTTCTTTTCATACTCTTAATTATTAAGTCGAATTACAATAGATTTTTTTTCTTCCTCATAGAGGAAGTTTTGTTTTCATGAATTTTTTTTAGATTTCCATGTCCGAACACTCAAAATGGCCTGAAACGTGTGCGTGTGCGTGTGCGTGAGACAGAACCAGCAAAAATTTGAATGCCATGTACTGGCCAATCTTATAAAAATTTTATAAAAATCGCTTCAGGCATTTCAATTTTATGGGATTTTTGAAATTTTAAAAATGTCCGTAAACGCTTCAACAGATTTTTAGCTAGCGGGCTCAAAACTTCGTATTAAAATTAAAACACGCACACGCACACGCACACGCACACGCACACACAGATTTCATAGAATTTTTAAATTTTCAAAAAAAGCTCGTGAGCATGCTTACGTTTTTGTGTTGTAGCACAAATAGTGACTTGGTTGTAACCAAAAATATAGATTTAACAAAATGAAAGAAATGATAATTAAAATAAAAAATGATGCTAAGTAGCACTTGGCACATTGCTCCCTCATTACATTTTATTTTTCACTAAGTTTCCTTTATGGGGAAGCGAAAATGAATAAATAAACTTCCTCATAGAGGTATCATAAAAAAGCTGTGAATAATGCTGAATAAAAATCCGGCGAATGTTGAAGATTCTACATTAACTTTTTCAATTATTCAATTACGGTTCACTTTAATAAAATCATCAAAGAGTTCTTTTTCTTTATTCTGATTTTCGTCGAGTGCCCTTAATTGCACTTGAAAAGTGAGCATTTCCTTCCGGCGATCATTTACAGGCCGGGAAAGTAACCAACGGGTTTAATTGAAGTTAAATGCGTTGTGAGGAATTGCTAGAAGGTAGAAATAAAGCGCATAACATCGGCAAAGATAAAGTGCAGTAAGTCCAAACGATGATGCTGCTCACTGCTCTGCTCTGCGCACCTGGAAGTGCATCCGAGAAGTGCAGCTATGCGTTGCCTGTATGTTTTCCGGCTGCGTTACGAGTCCTCCAGGCGGTTTTGCTATAGAAAGTCTTCGAGGCTCTTTCGGCTAAACTTAAATGTATTCTGTAGTGGACTTCCACGTATATATATGGGGCATTTCACCTTTAGACGTGGGTTTGATCCTTGACCCTTCCGGTTGGGGCCGACATTTTGTCTATGATTGACATAACTCTAAAAAGCATTAATTTTAAGAAAATGTTGCACATTTTTAATTATCTACGATTTTTTAAAACAAATTATGGAACGATACATCTTAAAAATGTGAAAAAATTCTGAAAAACCTTTTTTCGAAAATAAAATTTTTTGGTAATCGACCCGAAGATGACCGGCAATTCCATCAATATTTTCAGCGTTTTTTCGACAAGAAAAAATTTAAAAAATTAGAAAAAATCGTAACATTACGATGGACAGTAGCTAGAAAATCTTTGTATGCAATACATAATTTTCGAAATTTTTTTCAGATTTTTCCAAATGAATATTGAAATTTTGCTTAAATAATCTCAAACTAGGCCTTTTTATTAATAGTTATTTAACGTTCACTGTGAAATAAAATAAATAACAAAAAATTCTAAAAATCATGCGATGCATAAAAAAAAATTATCTGCTGCCCATCGTAGAGTTACTATTTTTTATAATTTTTTTCATTTTTTGTTGTGGATGAACGGCCGAAAAAACGGAAGGATTCGTAGACCCACTTCGGCTCAGTTACCAAAAATTGTTATTTTCCAAAAAAGGTTTTTCAGAATTTTTTCAGATTTTAAATATGTCGTTCAATAATTTGTTTTAAAAAACTCATAGATAATTAACAATGAATAAAAAGTAAATAAAAATAAAAATTTATGTTCTTTAGGGTTATGTCAATTATATAAAAAATTGCGGACCCAATTTGAAGGGCCAAGGATGACACCCAGGTCGAATCGATATGAAATGCCCCATATAGAACTTCCTCCATATGTATCCTCTCACTGATGATCGTATTTTTATGGGGATATATACACCACGTTCGTATTCCCCTCACCAACTCATTCGATACAGATCGTCGACTCCCTGCGGGAGGCTGTTAGAAATGGAGCAACCTGTGCCGCTGGGAAATTTTTATTCGACGTAATGATTGCGGCGCGGTGTGGTCTAATACTCGTTAAGCCTATATATCGTATCTAATTTGGTATGATGGAAGGCGCGAGCTCGAGATCTAGTAGCCACAAGGCAATCAATCTTTTCCACGTTTCGAGATATACGCACCAACTATGAATTCATATTCTCGAGTGATACATAGCATCGGATATTTCCTCTGTGTATACTCTCCAAATTGAGATCTTGGTTTCGAAATTTCTCAACAAAGGAAGCGCCTTGGCATGGCCTCAAAACTCAGTAAAGAGTTTACAATTTTGTTTTTTTCAGTTTGCAGGTTTTAACTTTTTTTTTAAATTAAAGTAAAAAAAAAGATTAAATATCGGTATTTTTATTCTGCTAATTATTTGTTGTCATTTCTAAAATTAAATTACTGAAGGGCATAGGCAAAATCCCAAAACATAGTATCAAATTTGCAATATTTCTTGCATTTTTTTAAATTTGGTAAATGCTTATCTTTTTTTTTTAATAAATGTAAAAATGGTTTTTACGATAATATTAATAAAGCATAATTTTACGATAATATTAATAAAGCGCACAGCAAAAATTGCAATACACCGTGAACAGTAACCAAAAAATTAATTGTTAAGTTTATAAAAAAAAATAAAAAAGTAAGTAGATTTCAAATTTTATAAATATCAGTACGAGAGAAAAAAAGAGAATGAAAATAAAATAGGTGCTTTACTTTAATATTTAAGCAAAAAAAATGCGGAATTTTCCTGTGTCCTTTAAATTCTTTAAAAATCATGCGGCGAACAAAACATCTCTCTTTCTGTAAAATGAAGAAAGATCTCAACAGATAAATTACAATTAATTTATTAAATCTACAAACATAATTGATAAAAATGTAATAAGTTATATTATGTAAAGAATTTCATAAGTGACTTTACTAAGGATGCGTTTACTCGTAACCTTTCGTAAATCGTATGGCGTAAGTCGTAAGTCATATGCGGTAATTCGTATTTTTGGGTAAAGCTCAATAATAAGCTTTTTCATTAGTCGTGAATCGTATGTCGTATCTTTAACGGTGAGTGAGACATCTGATTGTGAGTACTCTGCGCATAGCCGCGCCTTTTTTTCAGTAAAAAGAAGCTTGTAACGTTACATTATCAAGAAAAACAGAAGTTATAGACACACGACTTACGACTTACGACTTACGACTTACGACTTACGACTTACGACTTACGACTTGCGACTTGCGACTTGCGACTTACGACTTGGGACTTGGGACTTGCGACTTACTACTTGCGACTTACGACTTATGACTTACGAAGGGTGCGAATAAACGCATCCCTTTACTAACACGAATTTCTCCAATATCATTTAGTACAATGTTTGGCTCGTTTTACAGCCCCGCTATACTGAATTTTATTTACATAAACATATTAGACACACAAATGTTGACTAATGGATCAATCTGTGGGTGAATACCGCGAAGAGCTATAATGTACATCTCACAGTGTTAATGATCATTTAACCGATAAGTTATACATTCTCTCTATCCGTCTGTGGAATTTCGTTGTAAGGCCAGTCGCCTAAAAAATCGTCTACTAATCGAGATGCTCGTGTGGTCAACGCATCAATCATTCGTTTAAAATATACCAACCGTTTCGTCAATACATTTTTTCCTTATGTATTATCACCTGCTCTTTTTTTGTGAACGAAGAAAGTTGTATAGTCTAGGCTGAAAATTATTCATTCTAGACTACTAAAAAAAGTGCAGGGATGCTCTTGCTAATGCTTTTTCAGTGTTGTATAAACTTAATGAAATAGTGCGCTCCAATAATGTTCGCTCTTGATGTGCGTGGCTTCTATACGCAATATAATTACCACCTAAATTTGATGCTTGGCGAGAATTGAGCCTGAAGCTATATATTTTCACCATAAAATAACTTGTCTTTATCGACCATAAATATATAACGTTTAGCTATTGGATTTTACACTTAAATTTTTTTTTTTTCATTACCCCTTCACACTTTTGTTATTTATTGAGAAAGTGAACTCGACTTTTTTTTTTCATTTTTATCAACATTGATAAATTTAGAATCAGCATGTTTTTAAAGCTAAAATTAAGTCCCTATTATAGCTTGACATCTTAATATTGTAGTATAATTGTAGAGTTTTTCTAGTTGCTTTTTTTTTTTTTTTTGGAAAGTAAACAAAAATCTAAGTTTTTGTCGATTTTCACATGTTCAATTGAGCTGAAAAAATGCAGGGATATACTTTTGATATTTCGAAATATGATGATACAGTGTGGAAGTGTGATAGTTAATTATAGATACGAAATAAAAACTCTAGAATAAGAAACATTTAAACAAAATTATGTGTTTCGAAAAAAAAATCCTTTTTTTCATTCTTTGATATGTCTAGCTAAAAATTTAAAAGAGTACTCTTGAGATATGTCTCCACTTGAAAAAAGTACTCCCATGATTCAGCTTTCAAAGAAGGTCATTATTTTATAGAATATCGTAGACTGTTTTTGATGAATAAAAAATAATGAATTTCAATAGAAAAGTATCATTTATTTCATCATAAATACGTAACCGAAACGCTATGACTCGTCAAAGTTGCGATTATGGATCGAAATGATCCAAAGTGGTCTCAAAGGGTTAATCACGTGAAAAGTTTAGTCAGATAAAAAACTAAACAAATGGCTGTAACATTTTTAAAAATAAGTATTATTATAAATGATTTCATCAATTTCGTTACACCTCCTTTAATAGAAGTTCATTTTCAATTTTCAATTTTCATTCTTCAGTTTTCTGTAACACTGAATTCTTTAAACAATTTTCAAATTTTTCAAAATCGAAAAATCCCACTTCCTCACTAGGCTTAAGTATTTCGTCATTCGACACCTGATTTTGTTTTTTCAATTTTTAGATTTGGGCCAAATATTAAGCTCTCAACTAACTAAAAATGCCCAATGGAAAGAATCTTGTAAAAACATTTAAATAAAATGCAGTATCTGTTAGCAAGGAAATAAGATAAAAAATCAAGAAAACAAGTAGAAATGGGTCAACGGTGTCTACATTTTTCTAAATTGTTGCCTAAAATGAAATGTGCTAAAAAATATTACAAAATAAAACTAACTGTATGTCTTACAGACTGTATATGCAACTCGTTAAAATTTTCTCGTCAAATAGATTAAAAAAAAATGATACACAAAGAGTATTGCGTCTTTTACTCTGTACTTATAGTTACCTACTTTGACTTAAGCATTTTTCGGTAACCCGATTTTTTTTCATTAATTTACTAAAATTAGCAGTATGTTTATTGTATTTTCAACAATAAAATAAAAATTTATATTTTCCAAAAATGCTTCTCAAAAGTATTGTATAAACTTAATAAAATAGTGCGCTCCAATACTGATCACACTTGTTATTGTTCGTTTTAACACGTGAATTCGATACCTGAAGAGAATTAAGCCTTGAACCTATGTATGTATAGGACATTCCACCTGGTTTCGACCTGGGTCTGATGCTTAACTCTTTCGAGTGGATTCGTAATTTTTTACATGATCGACATAACTCGAAAAAGAACTCATTTTTATAAATTTGGTTTTACACATTTTTAATTATCTATGATTCTTTAAAACAAATTTTCGAACGACACAGTTTTTAAATCTGAAGAAATTCTGAAAAACGTTTTTTGGAATATAAGAGTTTTTGGTAACCCAGCCGAAGTGGGCCGGCGACTACCTTCTGTTTTTCGTATTTTTTCAACAACAAAAAAATGGAAAAAATTTGAAAAAATAGTGACTTTGCAATGGGTAGCAACTAGAAAATGTTTGTATGCGACACATGATTTTCAGATTTTTTCAATGTATATACATTTTATTTCGTAATGAACGTTAAATAACCATTAATAAAAATGCCTAATTTGAGATTATTTAAGCAAAACCTCAACATTTATTTGGGAAAAATCTGAAAAGATTCTCAAAAATCATGTGATGCATACAAAAAATGTCTGACTGCTATCGATCGTAAAGTTACCAGTTTTTCCAAATTTGTTCCATTTTTTTCAAAAACGATGGTATCGCCGGCCCACTTCGGCTCGGTTACCAACAATTTTAATTTTCGAAAAAAGGTTCTTCACATTTTTTAAGTATGTCGTTCGATAATTTGTTTGAAAAAATCGTAAATAATTAACAATGTGCATACAATTTTTTGTTTTAATTTAGTGCTTTTTAGAGTTACGTCAGTTATATACAAAATTACGAACCCAATGGAAAGTGTCATATTCTCAGCAAACAGTGACCTCTCTTTATTGATCATAAACATATAACGATTAGACATTGGATTTTGCTCTTTTTGTCCAATTTTATCATTACCCTTTTACCATCCTCTTTTATTAATAAAAAAAAAACATTAAATCCTTGAAAACTTCGTGAGCGATAAGTAGTCTGCATAGCATGTCCGTATGCATAAGTACGAATGTTAATTATGGCGTGAATAATCTATGTAGCAATGCGTAAGATTGCGAAAGTGTTGCTTGGCCAGTTAGGCATGCGCGATACAGTATGCCAGATTTACTGGCAAGCAAATGCACCATATCTTTTCCCACGAACCCAAAGTGCCTACGTGCTGGATTGGTCATTCATTAAGTATCATTTCTTCTTTCTTTTCTTTTTAAATCGTTCCTCTCTCGTCGATATTATGGAATCCAGGAAGGCGGACATTTCCGCGATCCACAGGAGTATGTTTATGCATCCCGGTGGTGTTGAAGAACGATTCTTCAATTAACGACTATTAAGGGGGGGTTTCTTTTTTAATTTTTTGAAAACTCTACATGCATATCAGAGAAACATTACGTAGAAACCTAGTTGGACGAATATTTCGCTCTTCGAGCATTCTAATTTAAAAATTAGATCGGAAATTGTATAACGGAGATTTGACATTTTTTTAATTGATTCACTTTAAAATATCTGTAAGAAATCTTTTAACTTAAGATAATCTTCAGTTCTAAGTTCGATCTCAAGATCATTTTCAGTTCTAAGTTTGATCTCAGGATCATCTTAAGTTCAAAATTTGATCTCCAGATTAATCTTAAGATCATCTTAAGTTCGAAGTTTATTCTCAAAATAATGTTATGTTCGAAGTTTCATCTGAAGATCATCTCGAGTTCAAAGTTTGATCTCAAGATGTTTACGCTCAAGGTTTGATCTGAAAATCATCTTAAGTTCTAAATTTGATCTCAAGATCATCTTAAGTTCAAAGAATCTTAGATTCAAAGTTCGATCTCAAGAGTGATCTTAGGTTCAAAGTTCGATCTCAAAAGTGATCTTAAATGCGACCTTACAATTGATCTTACAATTGATCTTACAGTTCATCTTACAACTGATCTTACAATCGATCTTACAATTCATATTACAGTTGATCTTACAACTGATCTTACAATTCATATTACAGTTGATCTTAAAACTGATCTTACAATTCATATTACAGTTGATCTTACAACTGATCTTACAATTCATCTTACAACTGATATTACAACTGATCTTACAACTGATCCTACAATTGATCTTGCAGTTGATCTTACAGTTGATCTTACTATTGATCGTACAACTGTTCTTACAATTGATCTTACAATAGATCTTACTATTGATATCACTGTTGATATTACTATTGATCTTACTATTGATATTACTATTGACATTACTATTGATATTAGTATTCATGTTAAATTCATCTTAAGTTAGGAATAGTTGCTACAACAATATAAAATACATAAAATATTGACGTAATAACGTCTAGAAAGTATAACTTCAGAAATGTTCATTTTCAGAAAAAAAAACAATTTACTCGAATATAAAAGAGAATACGTTGAAAGAATAGATTTTTTTTAATCCGATCTATTCGGTTATCAATATAGAAATTCCCGAAATGCATCAATGATTGCCTAATCGAATGTCTTTAAAAACAAGAATGTTTTCAGCTCCTATGTTTTTATTCCGAAATCTTATTTCTGTAACTCGTTCTCGTGAACATCCTGATTTTATAACATTCCAATACGACGAATACATTATAATCCCATCGCGTCCTAAATTTATTCACAATGATGAGCGAATCTTTGTGCTATTAAAAAAAAGGAGGTTATCATTTCGTGATTAATTAATTCTTCGGGCGACGGGAATAATGGTTTTTTTAGCTGATTGCCGCAGCGCAACATTTTTTTTCTTTCTATTTTTCGCAACCAGTTGTATAAATATTGCAGCATTCTGATCCAAAAGTTACCTAATGGAATTAAAAAATGTTTGTGAATTGACCGAGATGTTTTCGTTGAAAAATATGATTTGAATACAAACATTTTGGATTTTTATAGTAGTAGTAAATGACAATTTTATTGACCATATATACATTATGATTGGGTTACATCAGTTGTGAGTGTGACAGCGGTGAATGTGAGTGGTCAACTGGCCATTGACCGAAGTCCTTCAGCCTAGGATTTTTATATTATTTTAAACTCGGACCTTATTTTAAAGTTTTAATCATTATAGAAACTGTCTTTTAAACAAAAATAATACAATCAAATTGTTTTTTCAATTTTTACAATGATATTTTTCTGCTAAACCTGCCGGTACTTTTTAAATATTCTAAAACAGCAACAAAAGTTGAATCCACTTTCTCATTAGGCTTAAATATTTTCTTATCTGATATCTGATGCTTTTTTTAATTAAAAAATCTAGGCCAAATTTTAGGTTTTCAACAATTTAAAAAGATCGGAATGAAATGCAAAGTGTGTTGTTTTCTTGTAAATCAGATACAACATAAAAAGATGAAAGCACAAATATTTATATCGAAATCCAGGCACTAATAAAAAAAGGATATTTTTACTCGATTTATCTGAATTACATCCTTACCCTGAAGTCTTCTGAATCGATCTGCAAATTTCACACTTTGCCCGGCCGTTACTATGCAACCCTACAGTCCATAAATTTTTCCCAAGCCAGATTTCTGCGGTTTGCGATTATCTAATGGCACTTTTTTTTGATGATCCTTAAAAATTAGGACCTGTCCGTGCAATTAATATTTTTGCAACGCAGATTTTTGCATTTTGCGATTATTTAGTGGCACATTTTTCTTAGTTCTTTTCTTTAATGATCTTTAACAGACATTTTTGTCATTTTCTAACTGATGGACAGTTGTACCGTTTCACCTCTTCGTTTCATTAATTTTTTTCCAAGGCGAATTTTTGCATTTTTTGATTATCCAATGGTACCTATTTTTCATTTAAAAAAAAAATGATCCTTAAAAATTCGCAATTATTTTCATCAGCTCTTTTATTTAAAAACACGAAAAAGGTGCCATTAGATAATCGCAAAACGCAAAAATCTGCCTCGGGAAAAAATGATTGACCGCAGGGTTACATAGTAACGGGCAGGCAAAAGTTTTTTAAATTTAAATGTTTGGAAAAACCCTTTGGATGTTTAACAGAAACTTCCCCTTGGATTTATTAAAAAAATAAACAAAAATATACAAATTGCAGTATTGCATCTTTCACTCATCAGTTAAAATTACCCACGTCGAATTAAGTATTTTTGTGCATCGTAATGTATTCACCTGAAATGCATATAATACAAATCTACAACTCCTCTATCCACAGTAATACAGCAATCTCCTAAAAAAAAAAAAAAAAAAACAATACCTTTCTTTCAATTAGTAAGAGTCACGATACTATATCGCGTTAAGTCTTCCGTATATATGTATATATATATATAGAGAGACTATATAAGCAAAGTAAGCGGCGTTGCGGGGCGTGGATGGTGCGTTCAGCCTTCCAAAGAAAGTGGCCTTGCACTCTCCGCTCGTTTGCCCCCAGGTGGATCGGAGGCAAAATATACAAGAGTGTGTATGTGTGTGTGCGTGTGTTGGCTCATTGGCCCCAGTGGCTGTGACTTAGCCGTGGTTTGTTCGCAAAAGTGAATGGTGACCGTGTTCCTCTCCGTCGGAGAACACTTCGGATAATTCACCGTCTTCCGTTGGCTGGTGCGCGGCAGGATGAACGCGCGGAGAGCCATGGATATGATTATTACACCTGGCTCCATAATCCCAGAAGTGAAGTGTATACACGCGGCGTGGTGTGCTCTCCTCTTGCGCCTACCGGCGTCGCGACCATCCATCGGTTTGTACCCATATATCGAAGTAGGGGTAAAGGCTATATAACTGAAGACCGTCCACTTTGGTTTTATAGTAGAGCTAGGTCCTTTGTGCTGTGTGGGATTTTTTTTTTCATTTTTTCTTTACACCTGCCTGTATCTTTGGAAACATGGTGGGTAAGGTAAGTGTCCATTTTACCTTACAACCCTCAGGAGGACCGAGTTGGCGAAAAAAAAAAAATTATTTTCATGCAGTTATATTTTTGAAAAAATTACTTAAGGCTCTCTGCTACAAGTTAGTCAAATCAGTACTGAATTTTTGAAACCGTTTCTACTCATTTTGGTGGTTTTCATGACGATTTTAGAGATCAACTTTTGTGCATCAGCATGTTTTGTGCATGATGACTTTTGGTAACCCAGTTTTTTTTAATTAAAAAAAACCACAATGTTGATCCGATTAAAACGATCAATAGCTTATTTTGTTTATTGGAAGATGCTTTATTAATTGACCGAGTAGATTTTTTGATCGTATTAGTTGTTTAAAAGTTACGACCATGTGTAAGCGCAATGTTAGGTTAGATTGGATAAACAAATGGTTATAATTTTTTAACAAAGTATACAATTATAAAGTCTCTCCGGTAAATCAATAGAGCCTCTTTGGATGAATAAAATAAGGTACCGCTCGTCATAATCGGACAAAACAAATGCTAAAAAACATTTAGCATTTGAATATTATATAGCTGAGAGACTACCTTAATCAAATTTTGTACGTCGATTCTATGAGTGGGGGCCCATTGTTTTTTTCCGATAAAATGAGATGATAAAATGTTGACTCGCATCGGTAAATGAATTTTCCAAACAGCCTATTTGAATATATATCGAAATATCGCATGATGGCCGCCATTGATGAGTATATTCTGTAACTCACTTCATAGCGCATTATGACATGGTGTTTGAATTACTTTGAAAAGGATGGAAATTAAATTAATTTTACAACATTTCTTAAAAACTCCCAACTGAAAAAGAAGCTTAATTTAATGAACAAATTGGATAAACAACTAAATTGCGAAATAATGAAATAATCATTCGCATATCATAATCGGGAGATTTTTATGCCTAATGACAAACATATCTCACGACTATGATGTGCAATTGGTTATTTAATTATTTCACAATTTTTCGATTACCCAATTTGTTCATTAATTGAGCTTACTTTTCAGTTGGTAATTTCTTGATTTTTCTAAAATTATTTTTTTAATTATTTAATATGATGACGAGTTTAATCTAATTTTTTTATTCCAAGTCTGGAACGAAAAAAAAATCTGTCACTGTTAAAGCTGATTTGGTTAAACAGCTCCCTTTTGAAAACCAAATTTGAACTTTTTCAACTCTGCGAGAGATTCAAAATGTACCGATCAAAAGATTTTACTCTATAATGTCTCTTTTTTTCGTGATAATATTCAACACCGGTTAAGCGGAGGAATTCTTTTTTTTCTATCTCCCAGGTCAAAGTTGTCGACAAATTTAGAAGTTGTGAAAATAATTTTGTCGCTTAGAGGCATGTATCTTTTGAAGTTTTGACTTTTCTCAATATTTGCCCGCTTTAGCCGGTGTAAAATACTTTTGCGAAGAAAATGAGTGAAATTCATTGAGCGGCTTGAATTGAAGCACACGCAGATTTTAAAAAATGCCCAAATCTTGTTTACAAGAGAACCGATTAAACAAATTTGTTTTTAAAAGTCACTGAAAAATTCTTCTTTCTAGTTCTGAAATTATAAATAAATGTTATATTTATCGGTTGACTGGAATAGAAAATCTCTGAAATTTCTTTTTTGTTACTTACTCCCCTTAAATGAAGGATCCATCCATTGCAGTTTAAAAAAACAGCTTATTTCACTAGCATAAAAAGATCGTATTAAAAATCTAATGAATTTTATTTTTCATAATATCATTCTGATTATGTAAAAAAATCTCCAGGAATAGAAATCAAGCGTAGGAGGAAAATCATTCTTGTTAATGGGAAATGGACAAAAAATTAAATTAAAACAAAATTATCTTCTACAATTTTTTTTATATTCGAATGTAGGGATCTTTTACATGATCAGAATATCAATTATAATAAATATCAACAAATCTTTAACATTTCTATTTTTGTATAGACTTGTTACAGATAATTAAACGCGAGTTAATTTTTGGATTTTTAAACCTTCAAAGTGCTCTTAATGCCTGTTTTTCAAGTTAATCATAAAAATATGACCCTTCAATGCATAACACTCTGTGATTCATAAATACCTGATGGATTGGTTGCAATTATCATCATCGATACATTATTATTACGTAGCTCTAAGGTAGATTTTCCAGTTATCGATCAGTAGAACACTAATCGGCAATACGTTTTTATGGATCGTAAAACCAATATCATTACGAAATAACTACTAATTAATTCTTTGGCAATGGTTGACGGTCGACTCATCCATCACCTTATTTGCTTTCCATTTATAGAAATTGTAGGATACATTAATTAATACAAGATTTAATTTTTGTAAATTTTTTTTTCCCACGTTTATGTAATAATTAGAATCACTATTACACCAGATGGTCGAATGGCGGGGGGGTTACAGGTACAGAGTAGGAACTGAAGGGTCGCGCTAATGAGGAAATTGTTTTCTGAACTCTATATGGGGAATTCCACATGGTTTTAACCTAGGTCTGTCCCTTAAACATTCTCATTGGGTTCGGAATTTTTTATATGATTAACATAATTCTAAAAAGCACCATTTTTTTACACATTTTTAGTTATCTACGATTTTTTTAAACAAATTATCGACAGACATATTTTAAAAATTGGAAGAAATTTTGAAAAACCTTTTTTGGAAAATAAAAATAGGCTACCAAGTAGAACCTTGCAAATTGCTTCTTCATTATTTTGTATTTTTGACAAAATCACGTCTTTGATGAAGCGTGTTGATCAATTCTGGTTTCCTCATAGTCATAGTTTGCACGTCAAAGATACAAAATAATGAGGAAGCAATTTGCAAGGTTCTACTTTGCAGCCTTTTTTTATATACTGTGTACATCAGCTGCACTTAAAACGCCAAAAATTTAACAAATGTATTTAATTATTATTTTTGAAAATTTCAAATTAAATACTATAAATGAACGCTTTGTTGGATTCTCACCAAATTCAGTATCAAACAACTACTCATCTATTCAAGTTGTATGTAAAATTTTAGATCAGTTGCTTGAACCGCCTTTGAGTTGTAACATTTTAAAAAAATACGAAAATTTAAAAACTGCATAAAATCCGAATCGCCCTACTGATCTTGTTGAAATTCAGTACCAAACAACATTGAACGTATGTTTAGTTATGAAGAACTATTTAGCTAAATCGTCGAACTTTTACGAAAGTTAGAGTGACAACTGC
Organism: Perithous albicinctus; assembly: GCA_964016905.1. NCBI lineage: Eukaryota > Metazoa > Arthropoda > Insecta > Hymenoptera > Ichneumonidae > Perithous > Perithous albicinctus. The sequence continues at coordinate 6,911,869 of OZ024697.1, forward strand.
CTTAAAAAAAAAAAAATGATATATAATTAAAATTGTTGCATACATATTATTGAAAATTAGAATAATCGAAGTAGGGAAACAGCTTCAGTTGCATGCCAAATTTCAGCTCGATCCTTCGAACGGTTCTTGAGATACAACCGATTAAATTTTTGAAGCCCTGCACATACGCACACATACATACATACATATACACATACAGACATTTTGTCTAGACCACTCTTTTCGACGTTTTGGACAATTCTAAGTATACTCACATGAAAATTTCGAAAAAAAAAATTTCGTGAAAAGAAAGCTTCCTATGAGGAGGCAAAATGTTTGGTAATCGAACGGAAGTGGTCCAATGATTTCTTCTATGTTTTACGTTTTTTTTCAAGAACAAAAAAATGGACAAAATTAGAAAAAATAGTAACTTTACGATGGGCAGCAGGTAGAACATTTTTGTATGTAACATATGAATTTTAGATTTTTTTTCAGATTTTCCCGATGTATATATATTTTATTTCATAATGAACGTTAAATAACCATTAATAAAAAAAATCCCAATTTGAGATTATTTAAGCAAAATCTCAACATTTATTTAGAGTAATCTAAAAAAATTCTCAAAAATCTTGTGTTGCACAAAAAAATGTTCTAGTTGCTGCCCATCGTAAAGTTACTGTTTCTTCTAATTTTTTCCATTTTTTTGTTGTTGAAAAAAGGCCAAAAAAATAGATCGAATCCAACATTTTTTGTTTTCCAAAAAAAGGGTTTTTAGAATTTTGTTCAGATTTTTTTAATGTGTCGTTCGATCATTTGTTTAGAAAAAATCGTAGATGATTAAAAATGTGTAAAAAAAAAAATTAGTGCTTTTTAGAGTTTTGTCCAGTTTTGAAACCAGGTGGAATGCCCCGTATATATTAAATTTAATATACCACCTGATAAATAACACTTTCGGTAATATAAATTTTCAAACATTCTTAACAGTGGATGATTAATGTAACTAAAATTAATTTAAGTACATTCATAATTAAATTTGAATTTTTGTTATGAATTCCCTTCCGAAAAATCAATTACTCACTACGAGTTTTCATTTCTATCGTAATACATCTAATTTCTATATTTTTGCATAACCAAGTTAGAAAACTGGTTCAGCCAATTAATAAATCCCCGAGAAAAATATATTTCATTGTATAATGACACAGCATATAGTAGATATTTATGCAAACACGGCATTTGGATGAATTAATTGGTAGTGATTCGATCTAAGAAGCGACAGGGTATTAAATAAATGTTCTTCCATAAGTTTCCTCGAGCGTATAAAAATATTCAAAACTTTCACGCTACCAAATAGTTTTTTTGATTCGTTGTGCTCTGAGTCCGTTGCGTGTTTCATGTTGTTCCGATCTCTTCCTTAGCTTGTATTATAAAAGAATGTCGCGACCCCACAGCGACTTCCGCGAGCACAGAAATTCAATTAAGAGCAAAACGACGCACAGTGACTTTTACTTCTTACGGCGCGCAAGCATTTTTTTTTCTTTAAAATACTTACCTCTCTCGAGCTCTCGATGTACACTTGTTCATGCTTGGGAGTGGTCAAACGTGCAACGACGATCGGGAAGCTACTATGTAGCAGTCTATATAAGAGTGGTCCATGCCGGAATCATGACCCAGAACATTGCAGACAGTGAAAGTGGTCTTGAGGAGATCCACACGGATTCGCTTGTTAAACCGGAAAACCTGATGAACCAGAACAAACAATACAAAAAAGAAAAAGCATGGATTCGGTAACAGAAAATATAACTGTTCAAAAGAAACTAAATATTTATATCAGAGGAACCTTAAGATGATATGTTAGTGTGTCAGAAATTTTTTTTTTTTAATTTTTAGAAAAATGTTCAACTGAACTAAATCGTCGTCCACCCTCGTTCCAACGAACGTTTCATTAGTATGAACAAATATTCAATTTCTTTAATAATTATTAGAATCAGCTGACTAAAATATATTTGCAGTAACCAAAATATTTGTTGTACCAACAAAAAATTTGTTTGAACGAGGGTGTACGCTGATTTAGTTCAATCAAAGATTTATTTTTCTCAGTTTAAAGATAATATGGAAAAAAGCATATAGCATATAAAAAAATATATAGTCAATATTAAACTAATATTGGTTTGTGTGTGTCAGATAGAGTTTATTTCATATTGTTTTATTACTAACAATTGCAGAAGGTCTGTGCCATCCTGGTCCTGCTATTGGCAACTGCTTTGGCCGAGAAGAAGATCAATCTCGAGGACATCGAGCGTGATAATTTACGTGCCGAGAGCAAATCTAGTTCCGATAACGAAGGTGCGGACGATACGTCGTACGGTGTCACTGACAAATCGGAAACTAGCCAACAGGAATATGAGCAAGCACCACAACAATATCAGAGTGATGAGGGTTCTGCTAGATATGCGCCTCAGCAACTGCAGAATAAATATGCTGTGAGTTATAAGTAGTTATTAATTTTAATCACATCAAACCAATAGCTTAATATTTCACTAAAATTCGAGAAATTTTAAAAGAAAGGAAAAGTTAATGTGATCGAAGATATCCAGAACATTCATTGTCAATAATAATAATAATAATAATAATGCTAAGAAATAATTAATAAATTAGTAAAAAGAAAACTTCTTTTTTTTTGTAACTTTGCGTCATTTTTTGTAATAACATTAATTTCATGATTCTTTCAAATACATTGGATTTTATTTTTTTAATTTTCTTGGAGTTGTCACACATCCGTTTTCGAGCTATTGTCGTGGCTATGTTTTTATGTAACTGTTCTAATCTTAAAAATTTCTTCTTTCTTTAAAATAAAAAAATCACAATCATTGGAATAATTTTAAAAATAATAATAATTTCATATAAAAATTGTATTCTTTCTTTAAATTGATAAACGATCTTTCGAAACTTATTAATTAATATTTTATTAGCATTATTATTATTATTCAAAATCAATGGTATATATCTTCAATCATATTGTTTTTTCCAGATTTTTTTCAATTATCGAAGAACTCAAATTCAGACCTAATCAAACCTTTTCCTCCTTTAAACTCAACCAAACGATCAAGCGATTTTTAAAATTGTTATAACGATGATACAAGTATTAACTTCTAAAACCTACATTTATTTTCTTATAATTCAATCTGATGGTTATCAGCAAGACGTGAAATACGTGAAAAATGATGCTGGCTATCAACAAACGAGTCAACAGATTCAGCCGCAATATGTTGAGTATCAACAGCAGCAGCGAGTAGAAACGGCACCACCAAAGGGTCTTTCCCATGCGTCGACTTACGAGGCACCGCAACAACAACAACAGTTTCTGTACCAACAGGAAGTCGCGGTTGGAAATCAATACCAGTCGGTCCAGCAAAAAGCAGCGACTGAGAAATATCTCAAGAATCCGAACAAAGGTGAGATAGGAAAGTGAACTGCTCGAGAATCTATACTTTCTTTCCACGCGTGCCTTTTGCTTTACAATGAGGTTGGAATTACGCAACACGAAAAAATCAAGGCTAAACTGTTAATTTTTTAAATATCGTCTTCTACAGAAATAAACGGTATTACGTACTGTAGACTGTGCCCTTGAGGCCAGATAAACCGTATAGTACCACGGGACACTGTTAAAAATATTTGAAAATTTGAATTGCCAAAAATTTTTATCGTTAGTTGCCATAATATAATACACAAATTACTATTACATTAAATTTCCTAATTTAAAAAATATTTAGTATAAAATGAACTGTCATTTTACGTCTCTCACTTACATAATAATTTTAATATATAAGTAGGGTATTCCACCTGGTTTCGACCTGGGTCTGATCCTTGATCCTTCCGATTGGGTTCGCAATTTTTCATATGATTAACTTAACTCTAAGAAGCAATTTTTTCACACATTTTTAATTATCTACGATTTTTTAAAATAAGTTATCGAATGACACGTTTTAAAAATCTTTAAAAATTCGGAAAAACCTTTTTTTTTTTGGAAAATAAACAATTTTGTTAATCCAGCCGAAGTGGGACGGCGTTTCCTTCTATTTTTTTCTGCCTTCTTTCAACAACAACAAAAATGGAAAAAATCAGAAAAAAATAGTAACTTTACGATGGGCACCAGCTAGAAAATTTTTGTAAAAAATTTCAACATTCATTTAGAGAAATCTGAAAAAATTCTCAAAAGTTACATGTTGCATACAAAAAAATGTTTGCTGATGCTTTTCTAGCTTTTTCTCCATTATTTTTCTTGATAAAAGGCTAAAAATCTTGCTATATCTGTAATGGAAATTAATAGCAAAATATTTTAACAGTGTATGATTGCAAGAGAGATAACTGCAATTACCCGAAAATCGCCATTGTTATCATGAAAAAAAAACGAAGTGTCACCGGATTCAGAATGAAATTTCACTTCCATTGACACTTTTGTTTTTCGCCTAAATTAATACGTTGTCCCAATACTATTGTCTAGAGTTGTTGTTACCAACTGAATAGATTTCACCTCGCCAGTGATGTGCTACTGCTCAGTCGGTAACAAAAATCTGTAAAGCGTTGTTCTCAGCCAACATTGATTATTCAGACAAAAAACGGGAAGTACTGTAGTCAATATGGGAAAAAGAGAGAGAGAGAGAGAGAGACAGACGACACGTAGCACATCATCTTAAGACGATGTGGAACTACTCGGTTGGTAACAAAATCTGTAATTCGAATTTCACCGTCACGGTTAATCTGTCAGATAAAAGTCAAGAACATTGCTCTCCGTCTAATAATTCTGCAGGACGACGTTGTCGTCTTTTATCCGACAGATCAACCGTGGAGGGGTAATTCGGGATCGCAAGATTGGCTCTGTCTCTCTCGCACTTGTTTACTTCAGGTTTCATATCATCTTAAAAGGTGACACATCGAAATGTATTTCAACCAGCTTTGGCAACGTTCTGGGGACTTTTAAAAAAAATCTCCCCGCTTAAATGGTGTAGAATGTTTTACAAAAAAAATGAGACGCCATAGACTTGAATCCTATGATTGCCTAATTCCGGGTCACACGCAGAGCTGAAAAAGCCTACAATTAATTTAGAATAGTATCAGTCAACAAAAGTGATTTTAATAATGACAGAAAAATAGTTTATTCTAATCCTGAAATAATATATTTATTTCGTATTTATTGGGTGACTAGAATAAAAAATATAAATCTCTGAAAATCATTTTTTTTTTTTACTTAAGCCAATGTGCTGCTACTCGGTCGAATAATTTAATTCGAATTTCTCTGCCACGTTTCACCAGTCGGATGAAATCCTTAGACAGTTCACTTCGTCTGACAATTCTATAGGGCACCGTTCTCGTTTTTTATCTGACAGATCAACCGTGGAAGAGAAATTTGGGATAAGAAGATCTCACTAGAACTCACATACGTGTTATCCAAAATATGTTTCTCTGGTTCACTGATAAGTATCAATAAAAATCTATCATTTTAGAACGGGATTGACGAATTTTTGGGTCAGTGTTTAAATCAATTTGATTAACCAATTCTATCGTCAACTTGTTTTTGGACCTTTTTAGCTCCGTGCTATGATTCGGAATAAAACAGTTCCATAGATTTTAATCTATAAAGACACATTTCCTTCGTAGGAAAATATTTCATTATGCAAATGTAGTAGATATTGAAAAAAAAAAATCGCAGTATGAAAAACATTATAATGTGACACTAAAGACTCAAGTTAAATTTACAGTTTATAAATCGGTTGGCAGATTTTACCTAAAGAGTAAAAAAAAATGATTGCATTATTTAAATGATGGATTACGTTCTCAGTTACAAAATGAGGCATCATTGACCATAATTCATGGTGCGATTTATCCGCAGTGACGTACAGCGTTGAAAAATCGTGTCAAATAAAGAATTGAATTTCACACAATCAGAAGGAAAAAAAACTTAATTTCAGTCCTTGAATGATAGATTTTTAATGATATTTATCGGCGAAGTGGAAAAAGCAATGTCACCCAACCGAACTTTTTGGTATTGCTGCTGACTTTTTCTTGTTTGTCATTATTTAAATTGCTTAAATATTTTTTGGCGACTCATTTATTAAAATTTTTTAACCACAGTTTCTTAAGGATATTTTGTTACCTGTGGTAACAGTCGAACTGGACGCGTCATCGTGGGTTTGAGAATGTGAGAGGCACCTCAAAGAGGAACGGCAAATTTACAAACCTGCTCCTGATTAGGCAGGGGTGTATACGGGGCATTCTAAGTCAACTCACTTGGTCATCAGCTTGACCCACTGCAATTAAGTTGGAGATTATTTTTTGGATATTTTGATCCAAAAGAAAGAGGATATTTTTTTTCAGATTTTTATCGCTTGTTTTACCCTGAAAAATAATTTTTTTCTATAACTTTTATTTAAAAATGAGTTTCGACCAGGATTCAAATTCTGAATTTTTCTCTAGAAAATATAGGACTAAAAACAAGTGTTTCCATCGTAGTTCGATAGCGAGCCGAGAAATACCTATTTTTTTTTTTAATTTTAGAAAAAAAAAATTCCAAATTGAAAAAATCTTAATGATGGTTTATTGTAGCAAAAAAAAAATTAAAACATTTGGTAAAAACAAAATTCCCATATTTTAAGAGTAAAACACTGAAAATTCACCCAATACTTCAAATAAAATTGAAAAAAGTAATTTCAATTAGAACAAAAATTAAAGAAAACAAATTGCTTAGAATAAAAAAGTATATTAATTATTCTCGGCCCATTCTCGAACTACGATGGAAACACTTGTTTTTAGTCCTAGATTTTATGGAAAAAATTTCAGAATTTTAAACCTGGGCGGACTTCCTTTTTACTCAAAAGTTATGAAAAAAAAATTATTTTATAGGGTAGAACGAGTGATAAAAATCTGAAAAAACCTCTTTTTTTGGACCAAACTATGTCCAAAAAAATTAGTCGACTGATCCCGAGGGAGTCAAGCTGATGATCAAGTAATTTGACTTAGAATGTCCCATATATACCTACGCTTAAATTCATCTCATCTTGCCTGAAGCATTGTGAATGTTTAATAGGCGCATCTTGTAGACCTTGATTGTACTTTTACCAGCATTATAGATTTATAAATCTTTGAATATAAGAGCAGGAGCCTTATTTGGCTTTTTAAATACAGAACAGATGCAGGACGTGACCTTCCAAATGGAGCGAAAGGATATTGTTGATTATAAAATTTTTATTTTATTTAAAGAAAAATGGTATCACCTGAGAAAATGTATTTGACTGAATAACCAACGAAATTCTTTTTCTCGGTGCACATCTATCGAGTGGATCTTTCAGCTTACTTATATGGTGCATTCCACCTGGTTTCGAGCTGGATATGACCCTTGCCCCTTCCAATTGAGTCTGCAATTTTTTATATGATTGTCATAACTCTAAAAAGCACTAACTTAAAAATAAAACAATTTTATACGTTTTTAATTATCCACGATTTTTTGGAAAATAAACATTTTTGTAATCGAGCCGAAGTGGGCCAGCGACTCGATCTATTTCTTTGGCCTTTTTTTCAACAACAACAAAAAAATGGAAAAAATTAGAAATTTTATGTTAGAACACTCATTCCGAGAGTGCTAACATAGAAATCTAAAAAAAAAAATGTTTTCATAAAAACAAAGCTTCCTCCACGAGGAAGCAAAGTAAAACAAAAATTTTCAAAAGAAAATAATTTACAAAAATTGTCTTTTTTTTTTGTCTAGAAACTCTGTACGTGAACATTCCAATGGAGGAGCTTTTGTCCTACTACCCTAATTTGGTGAATCAACCAAATTCAATCTCAAAGACTTCAATCCAGCCGTATCTTTATCGTCTAGCAACTCAGGCAGCTCAGCAAATAGCAATTCCAGTCTACACACCAGCATTAAGACCCGAGCCAATTTATGCGCCATCCAAAGTCGAATATCAGATTCAACCGCAGTATTTGTCTTATCCGGCAAAGTATCCGCAGCATACACAAGCAATATTGCCGACCAAGCAACCGAAGAAATTGATTTACACTCAATCGCTGTTGAGTCATCAGCAGCCTCAGCCTCAGGCGCAACCTCCGCAGTATCTGCAAGAGATAGTTTACGCTCAGCCAGGTGCAATCTACGCCCCAACACTGTCTTCGAGTCATGCTGACGTTTATGCACGTCCATCCGTTAACCTGGAGGGCATTAGTCTGGGCCATAGTTACACAAGCCAGCCGACGAGATACCAACAACAGCAATACAGTCCAGCTTACAGCCTTCCTGAAAGATATTATGCAGTGCAAACACAAGCGAATCACTCGCCACAAATTTATCAACATCAGAGCGCCGAAGCGCAAGAAAATTATGAATCTGTAAGTTTTACTTCAGATAACCGGAGTGTCCGTGACATTATTTTTTTTAAAAACGGTTATATTAATATTCATTTAAAAGAAAATGTTGCAAAGTCGAACCTTGTACATTGCTTCCTCTTTTTTGTTGCCTGTTACAAACTCTCCTGTATGACAAAGTACGTTGTTTAGTTTTGGCTTTCTCATAGAGGAAACTTTGTGGATGGTGGATCAAAAAAAATGATAAAGCAAGGTTCAACTTTGCTATTATTTTGAAAAAAATTACGAAAATGCAAATTTCGTTATAATTTTAAGTACTTTATCGATTTCACACAAATTTAGTATCAAACATTGGCACGCTCTGTTGAAGTTTTATACAAAATTTAAGATCAGTTACTTGAACCGTTCTTGAGTTATAGTATTTTCAAAAAAATTACGAAAATGCGAATTTCTATAAAATTTCCACTACTTTATCGATTTCTCCCAAATTCAATACCGAACATCGTACCACCCCGATGAACTTTTGTGCCAAATTTCAGCCCAATAGCTTGGAAATTTGTTCGACTTGAGAGTGTTCACAGACATTTTTCAAAATCTTAAAAATTCCATAATATCAAAATGTTTCAATCAATTTTTATAAAATGTATACCAATGAGAAACTTGGTTGTGTAATTCCCGAGTTATGGCAATATGAATTTTAGCTCCTCTATATCACACCCACACACACACACATATATATACATACGGACATTTTTTCTAAACCACTTTTTTCGACGTTTTGGACCGTTTTGGATGCTGACTTGAAAATCTCGAAAAAATAATTCACGAAAACAAAAGCTTCCTCTATGAGGAAGCAAAAGTAAATAACTAAATAAACGTTAATTTTTTTTAGGTACCAGAATCACCGGGCAGTGGATTTGATCTTCCAAGACTGCCCGCACAGAATTTTAAATCTGTAAATGGAGGAAGATTGTTGCATATTCCCAAAAAGGGTGGCTTTGAACTTCGTTACACGCCGAATCATTTGGAACACTCTTCGGAGCCTAAATCGCTGCTGGATTCTTATGTTCCGAGTCGATTGATCGCAGCTCAAGATTTCGACAGGTGAGAAATCTTTTTTGATGTTAGAGAATTGAGTAATTGATTGAAATTATGATTATTCTGGAAAGGAAGTGATAAGATGGTGAAAAAAGAATTGATAGTGTTTGATTTACTTCTGCAATTAATCTGTTTGTTTATTTTCTTCCTGCACATTTTTTTTATTTTTTTGAAAAGAATTTCCTATTATGTTAGTAACAAACAAATATTTATACATATACATACCCAATACATTTCATTTAGAATTTTGAATAAAAAGCCTGTATTTACATCCCGGAATTCTGATCATAAAAATTATAGTGCAGCAAGTTAGTTGAATAATTGCTGTTTCTTCGTTTGTAAGTCAATTTAATATTTCCGTATGTCTTAATTACAGATATCGCGAGAAGCCGATCAAGCTCGAAGGTGGCTTCCTTCCATCCAAGTTAAACTTTGCCCAGACCTACAAGAAACGCAAGGTTGAATGAATTTACGAATGAGCATTAAACAAAAAATAAAAACGATTCGAACGACCTTGCAAATGATCTGCAGGGAACGATCATATAATTTGGAGAAAAGTTTCAGAGTCATGCTGGACGATATTGCGCATATCCGCACACTCAGAGAAATAACTTTAGTTCTGGCAACTATACGTGACAACTATAATAATTTTCATACCATAGAACTATTTTCATAGTTACATTTTTGGAACTATTTAATAATTATTTAATTTTTTAAAGTGGAAAACACAGTTTTAACTTTCAACTATTAAATAATTATGGTAACTTGGAAAATATAGTTTAAATTATTAGTAGTTGCGGTTACGTGAAAACCATAGTTTCAATTACTAGTTAGTTTCGGTAATTTGAAGAATATACAGTTTCAACTACTAAACTAATTGCAGTAACTTGGATAAATACTAAGGTGATTTAAAACAAAACCTTATATTTTTTTTTATCAACTAACTGAATGAGAAGTTAGTTTTGCAAAGAAAAGAAAGCTCACCTCGCAGAAGAGCTCTAAATAATAATATTTAGAGGTGACTCATGCAATTTGCAATGTCCCATTTACAAAAAACATGGGAAATACCTTTTTAGGTACGTATTTAGACTTTTATACCTCCTTAATGTCAGATGTAATGAGTAATTTTACAGCGTGTCTCTATAGAAAATTTAACGCTCTACAAAAAAATTCCCAAATCCAACCATATGAAAGTTATGAACTTTCAAAATTATATTTATATAAAATTTTACACTTTTTCAACTATTACGACCAAACTATTAGTTTTATCAAAACATTTCTTAAGACCTTTTTTGTAGAGCATTCAATTCCCAATAAATCGACTCTTGCGAAGAACTTACCAATGCCATAGATTGGAAATTGTATGCCTATGAAAAAGAACCATTACAAAAAAACTCATTTTAAATGGCTTTTGATTTACAAAAACGACTATTGATCACTGCAAGATATTTTTTATTGCAACTTGGATAGCGCCATCGATATTCTCGTACAATTTGTAAACAAACATTAAAATTGCTTTTCGTCTTTGATTAAGCATTCGTTATACACTTCTCATAATGAAACATCGCGCTCTGCAATATTTTTCGTCACATTCAGCATTCTAAAAAATATCAAACATTGTTTAAAGCTATCGTTATCGCACAGTTAGTCAGTCGTAAATAAATATCAGAATATAATAATTCACTTTTTCACATATTTCTTGTCATTTTTTTAGATGATTAAATTATATAAATGACATTTAGAATAATTTTTTATGTAATATTTTTTTTTTCATCGGTCTACAAGTAAAAAAAAAATATTTAAGAAATGTTGCGGAAAACTGTTTTGCCGTAATAGCTGAAAAACGTAAAAATTTTATATAAATATAACTTTAAAAGTTGATAACTTTCAAATGGTTCGATTCAGGAATTTTTTTGCAAAGGACCTTTTTTTGTAGAGCGTAAAATTTTCCATAGACACATGTTGATAAAATTACTCATTACGGTTGTCATTAAGGAGGTATACAAGTCTAAATACGCAAAAACGTATTTTCCATGTTACTTATACTACTACTATACTATCCAGTTAATTAAAAAAATATATAGTTGAGTTTTTTTTTAAACCTACTATTTATAGTTACAAAACCCGGGATTTTACTCTGAGTGTCGGAGACAGATGAATCAATCGTCGAAACGATTAATAACGCGAAGCTTAGATGTATGAGCAGCTATAAGGAGATACTTTCATGAACTAACTACGAGGAAAACTGAATATAAGTTTTATCTAGTCTTTTTTTTTTCTTAATCGAAGATCAACGGAGTCGAGAAGTTATCGTTATGATTTCAACGTTTTCATGTTTACTGTAGTGCGTTTAACTGCGTTAATAATAATAATAATAATAGTAATAATAATAATAATATACTTCTCGCATTGAGGATTTCGCCTCCTTTCTGCTAGAGGGAACTGAGTGGCACTATTTCCCGTTGACTTTTACGAGTTTCTAGGCTCTGTGTTCTACGACGCAACGTAATACAAGTGGCGCTAAATGCACACCCGGTGTAACGCGCTTTTATATGCCTATACTGCAACCCCTTTGGCTCGTGACATTAACGACATGTCACCTAGCTGCATCAACTGTGCTCTAAGCACCTTCGGCACAATTTACTGCAGCTACTTTTAAATTTAATGATCATAACCGTAATTGAGAACTCTGACACGGGAAAAATAAAAATGTCACGAGTATTATACTCTCGTCTGTAGAAGGCGTTATCATCCAGCCGCCAATTTTTAAGACATTATAACGCACAGGAAGAGCTAGCAATCGCGTGTGTATTATTATGATAAGAACGTCAAGGTATACTCATAATTAAAAAAAAAGTGTAACTCTAGATTTTTATTTTTTCAATAAAATGACTAAAGTGTTAGACGCTGTTTTTATTGCTTCCTCATAGAAGAACCTTTGTTTACATGACATTTTTTTTTTCTTCGAATCTTTCATGTCAACATACTCAGAATCATCGAAAACATTTAACATATTGTTGAAAAAATAATATGTTGAGATTTGAACAAATATTTTATAAGAAAACCCGCAAATACATTTTTTTTTAATTTGAAAATCCTCTGAAAAATGGAAAAAAAGAATTCATCCCATTACCTCCCTATACTCCAAATGTTTCGATTTTTGTTTTCAATGTTTGAATTAAATGAAAATCGTTGCTTTCGGAAAAGTTAGTCTTTATATTTTTATATATATATATTGTAATGGAATCGGTATTTGTAATGTTCTCCTTTACCAATTTACATGTGAACACGGCATTGCAATTGGTCCGCTCGCGTCGGACGTGACAACTGACAACAAACTGAACAACGATCAACTGACAACATCAACTGACAACGTGACAACTGACAACAAACTTGACAACGATCATAGCTTGACAATCAATCTTGACTGTAAACTCGAAATGAACAGATGTATCATCGATATCCAATTGCTAATAAAGTTCCGCCCTGATCATCCTTTTCTATGGATTAGGGTCTTCTTTGATTTGCTCGGTCGTAACAATATATATACTCTCACTAACGTACACTTGTAATAAACCATAAATATCAAATTTTGGATAATACGAAGATCATATTTAATAAAAGTTTACATAATACTTATACTGTCGCTGTATTGATATTAATAGATATATAAACCATTATAGAAACACAGTGACGCAGATATATAATAAATAAACCGTACAAAACAATTGATCCAAAAACCGGCATGCTGAAGAAAATCATGGCACGATAAAAGTAATGACGTACAACCCACGAGTTTAATAAACAATAAGCTTTTCCTTTATTTTTGACAAAGATTTTGAAAATTTAAAGATATATGTATATATATAATATACAAATCTCTAAATGAGTTGTCGATTACCCTAAGAGAAATGATTAAATTTCTTACGTTATTCTCATCGGATCGAAATGCCAAGAGCTTATACCCATGCACAACTGCACAACGCACCGTTTGAGCTTTGTTTCAACCAAATTGATGCAATAACAATGGAGAAAATAGCTTTTAAAATTTGTGTACCGAAGTATGTCAGGAACTTGCCAACTTGACTTAAAAAAATAGTTGAGCGACGTCCGAAAGATGGCGCTAGGGACTATAGCTGGGTGGCTAGCCGAAAGTAGATGGCGAAGGTTATGTAAGCGCCCTAGCAGTAGCACACCGCGCCATCTGGCGGTAGTTAGCAGTGTCCTGCAAAATTCCTACCTTATCGAAGCCGATCGAAATATATTTCGATGTATCCCCACTCCTCTCCGGAGTCACTTCCCCCACTTCGGAGTCGTATCGAGTTTTGAAAGTTACTTTCTTCTAAATAAATATCCAATTGCAATGAAATTTTGAACGTAAGTTCAAAATTACGGCACAATTGTGCTAAAGTTTTGGTTTTTTGGAATTTTGAAAAAGAAAGTTTTACTGTCAATTACCCTAGGAGAAATTATTAGATGGCTCGGTGTGCTACTGCTAGCACGTTTACATAGCCTTCTTCATGCATTTTCGCTTGGCCACACAGCTATCGTCGCTAACGCCATCTTTCGGACGCCGCTCAACTATTTTTTTAATCGATTCGCTTACAAAGATTGTAATTGACCTTTTACTGCTTCATAGACTCAGCAAACTGTATTTTTCAAGATTTCTAGATTGAAACACTTCTATTATTCGTTGAGTTACTCGTTTTTAAATCAATGAGAGATTTCGAGTCACATTTTTAATTGGTTTCTCTTTAATTATGAATTATCTACATTTTAATCGGTCAACGAAAACTTAATGTGTTTGTATAACATGTTTGAAAAATTAATGTTCATTTTACTAAAGAAAGCGAAGAAAAAAAAGACACCAATAGCGTTGAAGAGAGAAAAATATTTTAAGCCTGAGTGTATCGAGTAATAATATGAGTTAGTTACTATGACTCGAGCATTGAGGACGCTTTTACTTTTCTATGTCAGAGAGTCTGTTGTCGCTGATATGTGTGTTATATTCTCTAAGCTTATAGTTGCGATTATCGTTGTCTGGATCGTCCTCGTAGATAAATAAGCTGTAATATATGTAATTAAGAAGATGTAGCGCTCGGTCTAGGCCACTTCTCATTTTTAAACGTCCTCTAAACACGCTAATAATAAGGTAATCCTTTTCTTCTTCAATTCAACCACTCTTCAGACTTCAATTTATCATTCACACGGACAAATGTGGACCATGACGATGAGCATTCTGAAGTGACACCAGTATATATCTTTTTTTCTCTATCGCACAGATTGACTCTCTGCTAGACTGAGAAAAGAGATTTCTTGGCAAAAGTAATTTAGACACGGGCTGTCATATTAGAGTAAAGAAATTTTTAGTTTAATCAACAGTCATCTTTCTCGGTGTACAAAAAAAAACTTTATTCTTTCGCATGGAGCTGCTTAGATTTTTTTTTAATTAGAAAAGTCGATGGTTCTTGCTAAATTCTAATTCTGCATTTACGTCGGAAATTATTCAATGAAGAAAAAGAAAGTTAAATACAATAGTATTTAATTTTTTTTCCCTCGAGACCGTAAATGTGGACATTTTACAACGAAACTCAAAACCCAGTCTATTAAATATCGAACATAGCACATGCACACGCGGGCATTTTTTCTACATCACTTTTCTCGATGGACCATTTTATTGATTTTTTGGACCATCCTATGTGCCTCGACATAAAAATCTCAATAATTTTTTTTTAGGATAACAAACCTTCCTCTATGAGCAAGCAATATATGAGTCATTCCACGGTATTTCAAACACCAAAAAACCCGACCATCTCCAATCTCCTCCTAATTGTTTTATATCGTTTACCATGTCAAATAATCAAATTTTTTTTAGAATTTTATTCCGATATTTGTTGGATCCATAGAATAAAACATGAAAAATTTTAAAAAATCTAACGTCAAGTGAAAAAATCATATCGACAAAAACAACTAGGCCAATATTTTCGTAATTCAACACAGTTTACGATAAAAATACTCCGAATTTAAAAAAAATTGTATTTTATTTATGTCTTTTACTTAAATAGGTAATACCATTTCACTACTTTGGACCACTTTGATTTCAATAAAATAAAAAAATAAAAAATTCGGAGTATTTTTATCGTAAACTGTGTTGAATTACGAAAAAAATGACCTCGTTGTTTTTGTGAATATGATTTTTCCACTTGGAGTTCAATTTTTATACATTTTTTAAATATGTAAAATTTTTAAAATCGAATGCATCTATAAATAAAATTATGAAAAAAATCACATATGCTCCGTTTGATATTATCAATAACATAAAAAATTAAGGAGAACATTGGAAGAAAAAAAAATCGTTCACGAAAAACCGTAAAAAAAAGGAAGAATTAATTTCTCCATCTTGGGTTTACGCTTAAAGTGTTTGGCACTGAATGTACTATTTTCGTGATTTTTTGCGTTAAAATCGAAATGGTCCAAGTTAGTGAAATGGTACTTTTTTTTGGGTAAAAGGCGTAAATAAAATACAACAGATTAAAAAAAAAAAGATTGGAGTATTTTTATCGTAAACTGTGTTGAATTACGAAAATATTTGCCTAGTTGATTTTGTCGATATGATTTTTTCACTTGACGTCAGATTTTTTTTCATTTTTTCACGATTTATTCTATGGATCGAACAAATATCCGAATAAAATTCTAAAAATATTCATAGATGCTTCGTTTGACCTGGTAAACGATATAAAAAAATTAGGAGGAGATTGGAGATGGTCGGCTTTTTTGGTGTGTGAAATACCGTGGAATGACTCATACAGATGTCTTCATACAGATAAATAAAAATAAATAAAAACAAATAAGAATAAATTAAAATACATTGAAATAAATTTTAAAAAGTGCAAGGTTGCACATTGCTTCCTTATTATTTTTTAATTTTTTCGAAGCTATCTATACGAGGAAGTATGTTAATCAACTCTGTCTTCCTCACAGAGGAAGCTTTGCAAAAAAAATATAAAATTCTCATATGAAATATGAATTCTGTGTTGGATTCTCACCAAATTCAGTATTAAACAAGGACACATTCTATTCAAGTTTTATTCAAAAAATTTTATGAGTTGCTTGAACCATCCTCGAGTTGTCGAATTTTCAAAAAAAAAAAAAATTAGAAATTTGAAAACTGCATAAAATCCGAACCACTTTATCGATCATATCGAAATTCAATATCAAACAACGTTGGGCGTTTCTTCAATTATGAAGAACTACTTTGCTAAATTGTCGACATTTTACGATAGGTAGAGCTACCACACCCCTTTTTTTCAAATGCGAAATTACATAAAATCTGAATGGCTGAGCATTAGGGTGTTTCACAATTTTTAAAAAAATCAACAAAAAATATTATTAAAAATGAATAACAACAAAATTCGTCTTTTCTTTCATCAAAACCACTTTTCTCAACATTTTCGACCAAAAAACTCAACAAAAAAATGTATGATAACAAAGCGTCCTCTGTTAGGAAGCAATAAATAAGAACATTTTTCTTCAATATATAAATGTACACATTTTCAATGTAGTTATATCCACTTGTTTGCAAAGAAAAATTGCGTTCACACGTACACAAACCAAAGATGTGATACGGTAGGTAAAACGAGAAAGCTGGTAGCCATCGTTACTCCTCGAAGGATGAGCCAATGGTGTAGAAACTGCGTAGAATCGAATGGCCTGAATTTTCGAGAGTCCACGTGGTTTCCAACATCGCATAGAGCGTAAGCGAATCATTGGGTCAAGACTCATCGACATCGCGGAAACCCGATCAGCGATATGTTTTCACGCGTGTCCATCCTGGAAGACACCTCGCGATAAGGAAGTCATCACGGATAAGTTAAAACGCCCCACGACTTCTTTATGCTCCTTTTTTTCGCATACAACCTGTCGTAACGCTTTAAAGACCATCAGCGAGTCGGGAATAGCGTCATTCACGCGCTACTAACCGATCCGTGACTACTCGGCGGTCTCGACGTATATTTATAATTTTATAGGTGTACATTTAAAAAAAAACCAACATTTTTACTACTGCCAACAAAAAGTTTTGATTCACAAACATCCATAGATTTCGTTGATTTAAATCAAGAATCGTAAGTTTTTAGTTAAAAAATAAAAGTATAAAAACTTGTATTTTTATTTTACAGAATATTTGTTCCGCAATGAAAAAAGAATAATTGGTTTTTTTTAATTACCATATATATTTTTTATCATTTTTTCAAAAGCAAATTTGAGCATTCGACTTATTTTGTGTGACAACCGTTTCTTTGTAAATTCGATAAAATCCGCTTTTTGTGTAAAAATGAAAGTATAATTTTTGTACTTGTAACAAAATATTTTGCGCTCAGAAATGTTCACAGATTCCGATTGTTTATTTTCACAGAAGTAAAATTAGTAGATTTTTTATCTTATAAAAAAAAATACTTGTAAATTTGTATTTTTATTTTACCAAGTACTTCTTCTAACAATTTTTTTTTTATTGTTATTTCCTCTCACGGTACATATTTTTGTCATTACTTGTATGATAGTTTTTTTCAAACTTGTTATTCAAAAGTTTGGGTTTTTTTTTTATAAATTTGACAAATCTACACAATTCTCTGAAAATTATTTTTTACTGCGTAGTCGGAAATCTAAAATTACCTGTAGATAGGAATTCGTTAGATTCGCAAGACTGGTTCGACCGCCATAAATCTTAAGGTCCATCAAATAAATTTTTTCAGAAAAGAAAAAATCCTTTCTTTTCTTCTTATTTTGTCTACGAGAGCTATAATAAAATTTTAACAACGGACAGAACATGCATTCCTGGTCGTATTCTCAGAATTAATTTCGAAGGTCTTTAAGAGGATCACCGATTTCAGGCCAAGAAATATGTTTTATTTATTTTTTTGTTTCATCTCCAATAAGAATCGTTTAAAGATCCGATTCGTCTGATAACGATATTTCGATCATGCAGAAAAATGCCTAAATCCAAGTATAAAAAATTGTCGCCATTAAGAAATAAAAAATTAAAAAATTCTTCTATCTTCTACCTGATCTCATTTACAAGTATTTAAAAGTTCATAGATTTTTTTTCATTACTTTTGCCCATTAAAAAAAATAATATCACGTCTTTCATAATCAAAAGAAAAAGGAATACTTCATCTTCCAGGAAACAGTTGAAAGGAAAATTGATAAAAAAAAATATTGTTATAGATTTGGTGTTGGACTTTTTTTTTTCAAATCTATTTGAATCTCTTCGATATAGTTAAGGCTTCTGTTGCCAGGTCGATTCGAGATGGTAAATATAGATATTGATAGTCGAAAGTGAATCTGCGAGCTGGGGGAAGATCGTAGCTTCTTGGTCGAAGCGTGCGGCTTTTGAATCCACGTGGATAGACCACAGAGTCTTAGAAGAGGATCGAGTGAAGCTACGCTATTGGCAGGTATATCTTCCTTCCCGCGTGTATATACACTTTAACTATATACCAAAGTGAAGACCGTCAGGAATCCTGCAGCAGCATCCGTTTCTTCGGTCCCGAAGTGAAACTATTATGTCGTCTCCTTCTCAAACGTCGAGCGAGGGCATATAAGGTGGGATGCTGTGGCCTCGGCTTCATCAGTACCAAACGCACGCGACCCGTCCACCGAGACAGCCACATTCAAGGTTCGATCGACATGAGACTCGCGCCATTATACGTAAGTTTTTTGATTTAAAAAAAATATATAAATTACTCAAAAAGCTTCACTAATTGCGAATATTATTAAATTTAGTGACAAGTAAGTACTTTGTGGCGTATATTTGTGACATGTGTATATGTTACCCTTGACCTTTCCTATTACGTCTGCAATTTTTTGTATGTTTGACGTAACCCAAAAAGCATTAATTTGAAAAAAAATGCACATTCATAATTATCTACGATTTTTTAAAAGAAATTATCGAATGACACATCTTAAAAATTTGAAAATATTCTGAAAAACATTTTTTCGAAAATAAAAATTTTTCGTAACCGAGCCGAAGTGGATCGACGATTACATCTATTTTTTCGGTCGTATTTCAACGACAAAAAAAATGGAAAAAATTGTAACTTTACGATGTGCAGCAGATAGAAACATTTTGTACGCAACACATGTTTTTTAAGAATTTTTTCAGATTTTTGCCAAATAAATGTTGAGATTTCGCTTAAATAATCTCAAATTAGGCCCTTTTATTAATAGTTATTCAACGTTTATTATTAAATAAAATATATATGCATTGAAAAATATAAATTAAAAAAAAAAATATCTGTTGCATACAACATTTTTCTAGCTGCTGTCCATCGTAGTGTTATTTTATCTAATTTGTTTTTGTTGAAAAAACGTTTTTCAGTATTTTTTCAGATTTTTAAAATGTGTCGTTCGATGACTTGTTTTAAAAATCGTAGATAATTAAAAATGTGTAAAAAAAGAATAAAGAAAAGTTTGGTACTTTTTAGAGCTATGTCGATCATATAAAAAAATTGCGGACTCAATCGGAAGGGTCAAGGGCCAGACCTAGATCAAAACCAGGTGAAATGCCCCATATACGGGGATAATATTAATTAATTAATGAACTTTTGAATGTGGCATTTGGTGTAACATTAGTGCTTCATAATTATGATAAATTATACATGTAATTGTTTTTACTAATGACTTCACTAGTTATAATTATAATTAAAATTCAGTCAAAATAGAAAAAAAAAAAATTACTATTCAAAAATTTTTTTTTGAAATATTTGTGATAAGGATGTAAATATACGAGAATTTGTCTGTTATTTAATAAGCGATAAATAGCAATAAAATTTGTTGTAGTATTAGAGCTTCATAGTTATGATGAATTAAATATTTAATAGTTCTCACTATAATTATAATAATTGTTAAAATGCAATGATAAAAGAAAAATAGTGTAATTTTTGAGTCTGTGGCATATTTGTGATGGAGATATAAATATAAGGGGATTTAATTGTAGATATTAATATATTTTGGTGTTATACGAGAGCTTCGTAGTTATGACTAATTTAATACATAATTATTTTCATTAATGATAACAAAAATAAAAATTTTATTTTTTAATCAATTTATTAAATATTATCTATCACTTTTAGTTTAATATTAGAGATTTATAATTATGAAAAATAAAAAATATAATTATCATCAAATCACATATACTTGAGTTTGCTTAAGTTCAGCTCAAGCCCGGTTTAATTACGTTTAATTTAAATTTGTATTAATTACGTTTTTAACGGCACTAACTACAATTATTAGAGTTTAGTGATACGAGGAGAAAAATAGTAAATTAAATAGTAATAGTAGTATAAATAGTAATAATAGTAAATATGTCACAATCCATTTGTGACATATTTATTTATTATTTCCATAATGTTTTAGTTATTAAGCTTGCAGCAAATAAATGGGATTTTGCTACAATTATAAAGCTTTATAATTATAACAAACAAAATATGTCACATTCTTTAAATGACATATACTCAACTTTGCCTCAATCCAGCACATACCCAGTTTAATTAACTTTAATAATAATGATAATTAATACACTAATAACTTGGCTAACTGAAAAAAAAAGTTCATTCATTGATTACAAACAAGAAAAAAATGAGTTTTCTAAAATCCATCATTTGTGATACATTTTTAGCATAGATATAAATACACACACCGGTGATTATTTACAATTATTATTAAAAATAATCGATATGAAATTGAGAATAAAATTCGAATCCCATGAAATAATTATGACAAGAATTTCTTTTTTTCTAACATGATTTAAATAAAATAAGTCGGTGCCAATAGACGATGTTTTTCACCTTAAACACACGAATTATTTGCTATAATTTCGTTACAAATTGCGGAATTAATTTTGAACAAATGTTCTTCTTATAGACCATAGAAAATCACAATTTTTAATTTTTTCAATTGTAGATGGCGTAAATCGTTTTTGGGATATAAATATTTTAGCGAAAAGTAATAAATAATTCAAAAGTCCATCCAAATATGTTTTTTTTTAATTTTAAATTTGGTGTCTATTGAAATTATATCATCTAATTTTTAGATTTTTAGACATTTTCTTGGGATTTTTTTTAATTTTCAGTGTCTGAAGTGATATGGAATGCCTCAAATACTTTATTTTGCTCATATCAAAAGCTAAAGCCAATATATTTTTTTGCCAGTATAATTTTTTTAGTTTTAACGTTCATTTTGTATACCTAACAAATATATGGCGCATTCCATACCGATTCGACCTGAGTCTGACCCTCGACCTCTCCTATTTGATCCACAATTTTGTATGTCATTGCTACAACCCTAAGAGGCAACCATAACTTTCATTACATTTTTTAAAAAATATTTGATATAATTATGATTATTTAAAACCAACATAGTTAAAAAATCTGAAAAACATTTCATAAGTCCTGTATCAGGCATCTTATGAATATTTTAAGCTTTTAAGCGACCCAAAATGGGCCGGATCTTGCTTCTATTTTATTAGGAATTTTTTTTTAAAGTAAATTGAAAAAATTAGAAGCCTAAATCAGTACACTGCGAGCTGTTCCGTGAATGTTTCTATATATTAATCGGGACTTCTGAGTTTATGTTTTAAATTTCTCAAAAGCGATTTTTTTTATTTAAAAAATGGGTGAAATATCTATACAAAGTTAAGACGTGATCAAGAAAATTATTCGATTTTATAAATATATGTTTAAACTATATACATATACAATTAATTAAGAATTAAGGATCTTTTTTAATTAAGAAAATTAAGATTAAATTGTGATCTATTTATATAAAGTTGAAACCATGACTATCAAAATGATTTGATTTTTTTTAATTATTGTACTTCGTTATTAAAACTCCGCACACCGTTCTGCTACTTAGATACACCTGTTCATACTGACAGCAGCATAAAAAATCGAAAAGTTCTTTGATGACCATGATTTATCATAATTTTTTTAGATACAAAAAGATAGCTTTGAAAAAATCTGAAAAAATTCTCAGAAGTCCTGACCGATATATAGAAATCTTCAAGCAGCAGCCCGCAGTAGGCAGTGACATAAACATCAAATATGTTAAAATTTTTTTTTTAATTCTCCAAAAAATAGAAGCGCGCCCCCGCCCACTTTGGGTTCGAGCTTAAAAATATTGATATATACCACTGGATTTTTAAGAATTTATTCAGATTTTTAGTTTATGTCGAACTAGATATGTTGATTTTAAATAATTATTATAAGTATATCAAATGTTTAAAAAAATTAATAAAAATTGTGCCTCTTAGAGTTGGAGCAATAACATAAAAAATTGTGGATCAAATGCGAAAGATCGAGGGTCAGACCCAGCTCGAATCGGTATGGAATGCCCTATATACAGTGTCTAATGCTCAACAGACTCGGACGAATAGCTTCCTGGCTTCGGTGACCGTAATTGTGGTGAAAGTGTTTCCGATTTTTCAAGTATGCACGATTGTGTCGCCCAGCGCGTGTTGGCTTCAAACCTCGTGTATATATATATATATTTATACAGGTGTATAACACTCGTGTATTAACTTCATGTATACATGTATGAGAGGTGATGACCAACACGCGGACACATCGAGCAGATGCTGCTCTCGGAGCGCGTCAGTGAAAGTCCGAAAGAAATATTCGAAGTGCGTTCAACCGATTCGACATAAACTCCGTGAATCCGTGAAATCGGCATATATATAGTTTGTCAATAGTAAGAATTGAAAAGAAAGAAACCATTAGGTAACGAATTTTAATTATGTAAAAAATACTTCGATGGAAATTTATTGAAATTTAGTCGCAATCCATTAAAAAAAATTCCTAATTAAATATGTATTTTTCTTACTGATTAGTCAGTTTTACGAAAACCTTTTTTTTCTGTACTGAATTATATTAAAAATATCTTAATTATTCATTGATACCGAAACTACTTAAAAACAAGAAATATTTAAAGTGATAAAGTTGGACGTGACAGAAATTCAAAAATATCTAATTTAAAAAAAAAAGTTATTTTGGAATCGACAATTTCATAGTGGACATTTTATTGAATCGGTTTCGAAATAAATGTAAAATGTAGAATGTAAGAATAATTTACGTAAATAAATTTGGAGTACAGCAAAAAAAAAATACTATATCAAATTTGTTATTGTCGCATCTCTGAATACTGAAAATAAGTTATTTCTTTCGAGTAGCATTATTGGCAAATAAATTCGAATATTTAGCAAAATATTTGAAAATATTTTATGCTGTCATTTTTTTTTAATATTGGTTTTCGTTATTTATGACTTAGACAGGTTTGTTAAACCGTTTTTCTTAATACATCTTAATATCGAAGTTATAAAAAAAAATTCTGTTAAAACGTTGTCTATTGAAATTAGAGAGAGTTACAAAAAAAAATCTAGCTTTGTTGTGGGTACAAAAATAACAATATTTTCAACCTTCTGTAGCAGTAAAATTATTGTATTTACTTTATTGCTGTTAAAAAAATGTATTCCAACAAAGTTGCTAAAAAAATTGCATAAAATGAGGAAATACGTATTAAAAAAATAACGTAATATTTTAAATGATTTATTTCGCCAAAATAAATTACTATTGTCGAGATAAAATTAACACAGAAATAATTATTAAACTGCAAAGAAAGTTGTGTTGAAAATCGAAAAAAAAATTGAAATATTTAACAGTAAAATAGGGAGTTTCATATCAGTGTAAACTAAGTCATGATGT
This sequence comes from Perithous albicinctus, assembly GCA_964016905.1. Classification (NCBI taxonomy): domain Eukaryota; kingdom Metazoa; phylum Arthropoda; class Insecta; order Hymenoptera; family Ichneumonidae; genus Perithous; species Perithous albicinctus. Next base: position 6,936,057 of record OZ024697.1, read on the forward strand.
TTTAACCGCACAAATGTGGAATTCTCGGAACCTTAAACGTGTTTAGAGATCAAGAGCTAAGTCGTTTCTCAATATAAAAACAAGTAGTGTCTAATAATCTTCCTATTCGCTTTCGCTGCTTTGATTTTCCTGGAGGATTTATCTTTTTTTTTTTAATTTATCTGTCTGCATTCTTGAATAATGATGCTCATATGTCAAGCATGAAATGTCAATAGCAGCAAAAGTGCTCGTTAGTAAAAGCCAAGCAGCCAAGAACACCGTGGCTTAAAGAAAGCAGGTGAAAATTCGAGAATGCGGTAAAAGGACACCAACGCGGCGCAGTCTAACGACGAGAAGACCGAAACCTGTTTTTTTTCTGACGTTGTGCTATGCATGCTCTACGTATAAACAGTGGACTACTGCAGTCGCTTGACCGGGCCAACCTCGTAAGCTGGTTTTCCGGTTTTTAAAGCTCACATTTTCCTCTCTGTCGCTCTTCTCTATCGAGGTCAAGAGTGTGTTATGTTTCGGGGTCTCGCTCGTGTCAACGAGAGTCACAACGTGACTTTTCTTTCGGACTGCCAGTTTTTATTACAGAAACGTTGCTTAATTTTTCAAAAAACTGTTTCCCTATATGTTAAAATACAACTGTAGGCTTTTTTAAAAATATTTTTCATGAATACCACATAATCCCAAAATTACATTCTTTTCAGTCATATTTTTTACTTAAAAGTTCTAGACAAATGTTTCAGAGATTATTATTTACGGATATGTGGGGGGGGGTTGAGTAAAAATATAATTTTCAGAGATTTATATTTTGTATTCTAGTCATTCAATAAATATGAAAAAATATATTATTTCAGAATTAGAATTAACTATTTTTCTGTTAGTGTTAAAATCAATTTCTTGACTAATACTGTTGTGAATCAGTTTTAGACTTTTTCAACTCTGCGTGTGATCTAGATCTAAGCACTCAAATTTTTTAAATTTGAATTTCAAAAATCTGATATCACTCGAGGAAGCCAAGTCACTTGAAAATTATGACAATAAAATTGCATTGAAATTGCAAATATGAAAACTTGAAAATTAATTTAAAAATTGACAAATTAAAAAAAAATGGAACCAATTATTTCCGGTGAAGGAGTTCAGGTCACTTCACTTATTTCTTATAAACAAATAACTGTTTGATGACTCAAACATAGAATTCTTTACCCCATGGCAGAAGCACCTGAATAGTTAGACTCCAATAATTTTCTTTCGTTTCTTAATTTTACACATACAAGAGAAGTAGTAGGCCAAATATTCCCAAATAATCCGCGGCTAATTTTGTGATTAATCCTCGGCATGAGTATAACTTTTTCTTTTTTACTTTATCATCACATACAAAGTATGTAATAAAAGAGAAAGTATTGCAATCCAAAAAAGGAATCGACACTCAGATTTTTATGGAAATCTTACATGTTTTGAGGGTCCTAGATTCCAAAAAAAGCATACGTTCATTTCTGTGTGTCTGTCTGTCTGTCTGTCTCTCTGTGGCTGTCCGAAAACACAATAACTTTTGTAAAAACTTGTGGACCGCAGTAAAATTTTATGTGTGTCTTCTATGTATAAAATGTAGTTTTGGTATTGAAATCCAATCCAAAATCTCCACTCCTTCTGACACTTTATCTGTAACATGAAAAAAAAGCAGCTGATTTTGACATTTCAGGTAAAGTACCAAAAGACATTGGTGTTTTGTTATCAACTTCAATACCAAAACTATATTTTATTTGTCGAAGATACACAACGAATTTCGACGCGTTCTATAGTCTCCATCAAAAGTTATTACTTTCTCATTGTGTACAAACCATGTAAAAGAGAGTTGAAAGCACAATAACCTTTGAAAAGAACTGCAGACTGCACTAAAATTAACTTAAATTATCTTCTAGGAATTAAATGTAGCTCTGGTATTAAAATTGAAAACAAACCACCCATTGCTTTTAGTTTCTAAAAATTCTTAATATAATTTATTTCATAAATAAATATGAAATAATCATTCAAACCTACGATTTTGCTTCAATATTATCTCCATATCAAATCGCTATGCTCATTTCGGAAAGACTAATCTCAAGCACAACTGAGAATTATTTGGGAATATTTCGCCTATCGATTCCCTCTTAAAGGTACGCAGAGTGCAAAAACAAAAAAAACTTTTAAAAGTGTTACTATTAACACCAAATCAGTCATCACTAATCAACAATAATACGTATAATAAAGCTATATGTTCATAACAGGATAGTATATAAATATTTCCAATATTACAGAATGTCAATTTATTTTCCTTCCAGCTTGTTATAAAAATAACTATTCGACCAATTTGACCCAAGGACCAACTTAATATGGCAACTCGCCCGAAATCGACATACCTCGTTAAGAGCGAATTCCGTCAGCCGAAAGGGAAGTCTAGACGAGATTGCATGAATGCATCATGAATCTGAGATGAAACCCGAATGATCGCCCACAAAATATGCCAATAACTTATGTAAAAAATATATGTAGGAGCAAGACTGACAAAATTAACCACGTTTTCATAGTGGAGTGAAAGAGTCAAGAACATGCTTTACATATATCGTCTTAATTATTCTGTGCGGTAGACTTGCTTGACCCATCTGAGTGAATTAAAAATAGTCGAGGCCGTATACTTCAGCCTTGTAAGAGATTCGTTAAAAGCAACATGATTTCTTAAGATCTTAACGATGTTGGAATTAATTTTTGGGTTAACCCCAACAAACGTATGTTGATAAATAAATATAATTTTCTCTTGATTTATGTTTTCAGGTCACCTTGGCTCTGGCGATCCTCGCATCCTGTGAGGAACCAGCTGCGAACGATGAAACGACTACGATTCCGACTGTTTATCAGGAGGAACAACTAGAGAATGTCGAAAAGACAGAGGATATACTGGAAACTGATGAAGACAACGATACTCTAAAAATACAGGATCCACTGGATCCTAAAAACTCGAAACTGCCAATTTTACCGCCACTTATACTCCTCGATTTTGGCAATAATGACGACAATTCGACATCCGGCGATGAAAAGTCAAAACGCACAGTTAACGGAAATCTTGGCTATGGTTTCGCCCGCAACGATTTATTTAGTGGGAAGAGCAACTATTATTTTCCAGCTGGTAAATCCGGCACAACTGTCAGCATCGAGGAATCCATAAGTCCTTTTCAACCGAAGACTATAATTGAAACTGTGAAGCCAATATCTGAGAAACCTTATCCGGGTGATCAAAACAATGCTTATGGACAAAATCCACTTCAGCATCATAATTATCAGTTGTCCGGTCAACAGGCTAATAGACAACAGGTGCAAAGTCCAATTAATCAGCCCCATAATATACCTTATTCTCAACAAATCTTTGGACAACGAACCAAGCTATACAAACCGTCGCAGATTGATTATAGTGCTTATCAAACTTTCAGCACGACGCCTAAAAGTACCATTGGAACTTACACAACAACTGCTAGACCCGATTACCGATCAAATGGTTTTACAGTGAATCAAAATACATTTATCACACCAAAGCCGGTCTTCTCTGCAGGATCTTTTACAACAAGATTCCCTCAGGGAAGTTACACGACACAGAGACCGTTTGTCAGTTATACGACAAGTGCACCGCCGTCTTACGTGACACCGACGTCATCTTCTTATCAGACAAGATATACTATAAATCCTGCTAACAGTTTTAGCACACCTAAACCGTCTTTCGATGGAAGTACACCAAGACCAACGAATTTCGGTTCACAATCATATACCCCGGAATCGCCACTCGCGCCTTTTGCAAATTTGCCAAGATACACCATCGAAAATGGTGTAAGATACGAGAACAAGATTGTGTGGAAATACGCCGATGGTAAAATATCACAAACACCACCGACTTCCTACATCAATGCTTACAACGAATTTCTATCGAAGCAGAATCCTGGAGCTGCACCACAAACTTCGACCTATGTGAATATTGGATCTGCCTCGGGTTTTCCTAACTCTGGACCGAGTGGTGTTTATCAGAATCCTGGAGGTGGCTTGAATTATCAACATTTTCCAAGTCAAACAACTTTTCAGAATCCAAATTATCAGAGTCAAGTATTGAAGTATCCGAATTCTCAACAAACTCGTTATCCTGCTGAGAGTCTTGGTAATATTTATTCCAAAAGTCCAGCCCAATTTCCGAATGATCAGGAACCCAACAAAAGACCTAGCCCATTCGTGTCTTCAGCATCGTTGCAGCCAGCTAACTTTGGAGTTGGATCCAGAGCACCACCGATTCCACAGGGTCAATCCTATGGACTTGGTTATCAAAGCCAATTCGGCCTAAAGACTCCCCAGCGTTTTGGCAGTTCTGCGAGTTTTACAGGATCGTCTACAAGCTATACGGGTTTATTAAATGACAATACGAAATTGTTGAAGGATGCGTACCGTACGAGTTACGAGAACGAAAGACTAATTCCGAAATACGAGGTCAATAGTCCCAATCCTGAATACACGTTCTCGACGGAATCATCGTTGAAGAGCAGCACTCCAAGTTCGTCGAGTCTTCTGACACCAAGTGGCACTTTGTCGCCAAACATTCTATCGAAATATTCGACACAGGCGCAAAAGTATTTGTCGAAAGTCTTTACACCGGAAAGGACCAACACTCGAAACTATCAGGCCACTTCGCCCAGTTCTGCTGGACTAAGATACAGCACTCCTTCGACTCCTTACATCAATACTGACTACGAGAATTTGTTAAATTACAATCCATCGATTTCTCAATACATCAGGAATCCATCGTCGATTCTGAAGGCTCAACCGACTTATATTCAAGCTGGAAACTCTTTGATTCCTGTCATAATCCTTAGAGTCGATGGTGCACCACCTATTCAGCCCAAGATCACTCCAAATATCAATCTTAAAGCTCTTCTGCAACAATACTTGACCCAATACGCTGGAAGTCTCGGTCAAAATGGAAACAACAACTTTGGCAGTAGTGAAAATTATGGAAAAACTCCAAGCTCACCACAAAGTTCTCTCTATCATTTGAATCAACTTGCACAGAGTCTGTCTCAATACTCACAAGATCCATCGATTGCCAATAGCTTTACTAACCAGTTTGAGGGAAACCCGAATCAAAGTGCCTACGAACCGTCCAATTCTTTTCCAACGAGAACGAGCTACGATGATTCTGACAAAACAGGAGGAATCAAAAATTACGGAAGCAGAGATAACAAGCCACAGAAAATTAAAAACGTACAGATAATCGAGGATCCAAGATTCACAAGTTACAAAGTCAACAGTTAAGTCGTTTGATCAGTGAATAAATCAAGTGCCGGGCATTGAGAAACGGTTTTCTGTAAGAATCTTACAGTCCTATGGTAGAAAAAAAATGTTCCAAGCTCTGATGAAAAGAGCATCACTCTGGTAATGCTGACTAAATATTGCGATACTGAAATCAGCAAGTAATTGTGAAAGTTGTTATATGTTATTTGATATATTTGACGAAGGTGTTAACCCCGGAAAAGTGTATCATAGGAAACTATCAGGCAACTCCATCTAATTTTGCCAGAATGAGCTACAGCACGTACTTAGCTTTTTACATAAAAAATGACTACTAGAATTTGTTGAATTACAATCCATCGATTTCTCAGTACATTAGGAATCCATCGCCGATTGTGAAGCCTCTATCAACTTATATCCAAGCTGGAAACTCTTTGATTCCTGTGATAAACCATAGAGTCTATGGTGCATTGCCATTATTCAGTCCAAGGTCATTCCAAATATCAATCTTAAGACTCTTTTGCAACAATACTTGACCTAATACGATTGAAGCATCGATCAAAATGGAAACAACAACTTTGGCAATAATCAATCCGATGGAAAAACTCCAATCTCGCCGCTAAATTCTCTCTATGAATTGAATCAACTCTTGCTTAGTAAAAAATCGACTACCAGATTTTGATGGAAATACATATTTTGAGGATCCTAGATTCCAAAAAAAGCATTCATTAATTTATGTCTGTTCTATCTGTGGGTCTGTCTGTCTGTCTGTGATTGTCCGAAAGCTCAATAACTTTTGTAAAAACTTGTGAACCGTAGTGAAATTTTATGTGTGTCTTCTATGTATAAAATGTAGTTTTGGTATTGAAATCCAATTCAACATCTCCACTCGTTCTGACACTTTACCTGAAATATGAATATGAATGAAATTGTTTTCATCTTAAATACCAAAATTAGATTTTATTCATCGAAGATACACAATAAATTTTGACGCAGTCCATAGACACCATAAAAAATTATTACTTTCCCATTGCGTATAAAGTATGTAAAAGAGAGTTGAAAGCACCTGCCAGAATGAGTTACAGCACGTTTTTAGCTCTTTATATCAATGAGGACTACGAAAATTTGTTGAATTACGATGAATCGACTTCTCAGTACATCAGGAATCCATCGCCGATTGTGAAGCCAATTTCTATTCAGGCTGGAAACTCTGTGATCCCTGTGACAATCCACAGAGTTTATAGTGCATTGCCTCTTCAGCCCAAGTTCATTCCAAATATCGATCTTAAGACTCTTTCCTAAAAATACTTGACTCAATACGCTTGAAGGATCGATCAAAATGGAAACAACAACTTTGACGATGATTAAACCGGTGGAAAAACTCCAGGCTCGACGCAAAATTCTCTCTACAAATTGAGTCAACTTGCATCAGTCTGTCTCAATATTCACAAGATTTATCGATAGCCAATATCTTTGTTGAAAACCGTTAACCTGATAGTTTCTGCCTGATAGTTTCCTATGAAAAAATTCTCTCTACAAATTGAGTCAACTTGCATCAGTCTGTCTCAATATTCACAAGATTTATCGATAGCCAATATCTTTGTTGAAAACCGTTTGAGGGAAATCCGAATCAAAGAGCCTACGAAACGTTCAACTATTTTCCAACGAGAACGAGCTACGATGGTTCTGATAAAACAGGATGACTCCAAAATTACGAAAGCAGAACTAACAAGCCACAGAAAATTAAAAGCGTTCAGATGATCGAGGATCCGAGATTCACAAGTTTCCAAAGTCAACAGTCAAGTCGTTTGATCCGTGAACTCAAGTGTCGAGCATTGAGAAACGGTTATCTGTAAGAATCTTTCATTCCTATGGTAGAGAAAAATGTTCCAAGCTCAGATAAAAAAGTACCACTCTGTTCATGCTAACAAAATGTTGCAATATCGAAAACAACATGAGAAATTGCATATGCACTCGAGAAATATTCTCTCAGTGCCATATTGAGTGAGAGTAATAAAAAATAAAAAAAATGAAAAAATTGATGTAATCGTGAAAGTGGTTATATTTTGCAAAGATGCTGTAGTATGTACGATTAAATAGTATTTAATGTTGGGAAATGTGCAATATAATAACACCCATCGTAATTGAGTATGTACTTTACAGTTCTCTGCGCGAGATTTCTCGGGAATCTCTACCGAAACGTGACGCGTTTAAAGACGTTTAACGTTTTGTTGGCAAAGAGAACGAGCCAGGGACGTGACTATTCGCACTGTCTCATATATATCTAGCCTTTTGTTATTGATAGAGGCTTAGTGCGAATGGTCACTTCGATTTGCCAAATAATGATCACACTTCAGAAAGGTACCTTGTCAAAACTAGGCTATAAGAAATGATTTTGTTTTGTCCAAAGAAACAAAACGAGTATTTTCTTATATATATTTTTTTTATAACGCTGTAAACTCTATACTCAGCAAATAAAATGCTATACGTTATGAATGTCTCCACACAACTTTCTCGTCAACCTACCTGCGTTCTCATCCTCTAACGCCTCACTTGTGTTCACGACCGCTTGGAAAGTGAATACATAATATACAAGGAATTTTTAATTATTCTCATTTTTAATTAATATGGAGAATCTTGTGCACATATCAATTAAAATACAGATAGTTAATTGACATAACTAATATAATTTTACGGAGGTCTTTATTGTTCTTGTTTCTAGTTCTAATTTTGGAAAGCCAATTATGGCAATTTTCCTAGAAAGAAATTTTATCAACCAATAAAAATGTAAATTAGTGTAGTTAAAAATGAATTCTGAATATAAATATAAATAATATATATTTTTTTAGATTTACAACTCTGGATGTTTTTCATAGTTGTAACTTTTCAATTACTTTCGAACTTACTTTAATTCTTTATTTATTACACAAATAATGGAATGTTTTTTTTTATATTGCAGTTATACTCTGTTAATTTTTTTTCCCATGGAATTAGAATTAACGCTTAAAATTTCTGCCATTAAAATAAAAAGGTAATGAATAATGGATAATGGAAAAAATAATTGCCCAACACTTTCTCCCTTATTTAAATTTTTACTGCATTTTGAAATTAATTTCTATAGAAAAGCTTTTTGTTAATTAAATATATGTATACATTTTCATACCAATACGATAGGATATTCTAAAAAATCATTAATGACAAATAATTTATATAATAAATATCCAAATAAAGTGAGCTGGAGACTAAAAAAATTGTGAAAACTTATTTTAGCGTGAAGAATTTTTGATAAATGTTACGATGATTACGAGGAAATTGAAAAATCCAAAGATAATAGAGAATATTTTATGAATTCACTTTCTAAGTCGTCTTCAGCGATGCAAATTTCCAACGCGAGGAGAAAAAAAAAGAGAATTATGCAGTGCGAGTGTTGGAGAGCGCATCGACCTCTCTTAATATTTCACCGTCGATAAACCAGAGGCATCTCAACGGAAGTTCGATAATACTGTTAGAACGGTGGAGCTATTAACATATCGTACGGATAATACGCATAGCACAATATTCCATTAAAAAAGCTTCGCATATACATGTCTATATGGATCGATAAGCCTCTTGCACAGTTCGTTGCAATTAGATTTAATTAGAGGATTAGCAATACGAGTAAAAATTTGTGATCCGGGGATAATCGTTTAGTTTGAGCGATGGCTTTGATTTCATATTTTTTTTTTTTTACAAAATGTATGAGTCTCTCTGGAAGCCTCGCTGTACGATCATATCGCAAAATCTATCTAATGCTCCGAGCAATTAACAAACAAGCGTTTAACGCTCGCCCAGGTGGCCAGGTGAGCAAGGCGAGAATAACGCACTTGAAGTATATAGTTGAGACATGACCGGGGCTAGTTGAGTCAGGGCTAAGTGGAGTTAAGCCTGTTAAAAAATAATTTATTCCTTTAAAAAATAGTTGTAAAAAAAAGCTTGGGCTGAAAAATTGTTAAGCTGCAAAAATAATTAAATAATTTTACAGATTTGAAAAAATATAAAGTGGTTTGTAAAGTTATTAAATTAATTCCGTGGATTAACAAATTTTTTAGTCGGGACTTTTATTACAAAATTTTTATTTTGTTTCCTGAAAGAGGATTTTTTTTTTTAACTATCTACTGAAACACGAACTACGATAAAAAGTGTAGGTTAGATATGCCCATATTTATAAATACCAAAATATGCCCATATTTTGGTATTTATTTTATATACTTTGCGGTGAAAATACGATATTTTTTAAATTGCATCACATAATCCGACGCTCTGAGTATCTGTTAAAATTTTCACAAACGATCTGGAAACATAACATTTTATAAAAACCCATGATTAACAAATCGTTCTGCTTAACTGTTCATTTACTGGTGACTCTACCTTAGGTTTTGAATTTTCCGAAGTGGTAGGGAAAGTAACACTGCCTCTTAATATCTCTGGAAGTGAGTTGTGATATACAATATTGAATTTATACATTTTCAGGCTCCTGGAAGAGGAGAGCCCGCGCTCGGTAGCTCAACTGATGTGATATCAACGAAATTAACAAAATTGGGATGGATATTCACACCTAATGAGACGAATAAATCTCCCGGCTATGATATACAAACGGTTATTTAATTATTTCTCAATTTTTTTTTTACCCATATTGCTTATTAATGAAACATCTGTTTTCAGTCGGGAACTTCTTAATTTTTGTAAAATTATTTTTTTGTTTACCCGTAAATGGCAGTTATCGGTGCGTTATGAACGAACTTCTAAACGAATCGACAAACAACTAGGGTAAGATTACTCAGCGAAAAATGCTGAATATTTCATTTTGAGGATATATTAGGTTCTTTTTAACGGGTTTATTAACGCCACGAAGACACACACAAGAAGAAGCTCATAACTTTACACCGAAATCAAAGTAGGGTAGACCTATAATTTGTGGCCACTGTACCGTTTAAGGCCAGTCTCTAGGTAAATCCTAGGCTACCGTAGTGAATTGAGAATTAGGTTGGCCACACTATTTGCCGTTTTCGACTGATTTCTTAGCGACGCGGCGAAAAAATACGACAAAATATCTTTGGAAATTCTGGATAAACTTTGCGAAAAACGTTTGGCAGACAGTTGGTAAGTAAGCCTCTAATATTTCCTTGTTTCCCAAAATTCTGAACACAATCATGTAAAAATTATCAAAGTTTGTTTTCCTGATTAAAATGTAAATTCGTAAAAAATAACTTATAATATACTGTTAACACGATGTGGCTACAAATAGGACAACGAAAGTATCGTTGTACTATTTGTGGCCACCCAGTGGCCACATTTGGCGGTAGCTATTACCATTTTTGGTCAGTTGTGTTCCTAGTGGTATTTTTCAATTTAATATTGTTATATAACTATAAAATAATGTATTCTTAAATAAATTATTTATTTGTTTATATTTGATAAGTGGATTTAGATAATGCAGACTAAAGATAAAGAAAACACAACGAATAGGAGAACAAGCGAATTAGAAAAGAGAAAAGAATAGCGAGAATGGAATTAAATATGGTTAAAGTTGAAAAATTTGAGGATAGACAAAAAAAAAGCGGAGACGTCAAAAACGAAGGCTGATATATTTAATAAGAAGAGGGAATAATCGCGGCTTAGTTCTTATTGATACCGATTTTCATTCGAATAAAATCAATTCTGAATTTTAATCCACCATATTGGTTCCGCCATTTTGAGTTTCTATATTTTGAGGACAGATTCGGAATCAGCGACCTCGAAAACCCCCTAATACCAATTTTCATGAGAATGAAGTGAATTGTTGTATTTTTGCCCCCCCCCCCCCCCCTTCCCCCGTTGAATCCGCCATTTTGTATTAGTGAATTTTGAATTTTGATTCGCTATTTTGAATTTCCGACCTCAAATTCTTAATCACCCATGTAGGAATTGCCAGACCTTACAACAGGCCCAGTACTCCGCCAGTGCATGGCTAGCAATAGTCGGTCAAGTATGGTTAATCAGTTCTGGGCCGTCACCGGTTAACTTCTGGATGCCGTGATTCTCTCATGACTTATGGTTGCCATTAAAGTCCCAACGGTTGGCCAGTACATGGATGCCAATAATCGGCCTCGTATGGTTAACCAGTTCTGGGTCGCCACTGGTTAACCTCTGAATGCCGCGATTCTTTCATGACTTATGGTTTCCAATAAAGTCGCAAAGCTTGGTCATTATATGGGTGCCAATAATCGGCCAAGCATGGTTGACCAGTTTTGGGCCGTCACCGATAAGCCCCCGGATTCCGTGACTCTTTCATGACTTATGGTTGACTTTACAACTCCAACAATTAGCCAGCACATGGGTATCAATAACTGGCCAAGTATAGTTAACCAGTTTGAAGCCGTTGCTGATTATATTGGACTTGCCATTTTTTAATTTCTGAATTCTGAATTCAGATTCGTAACCACAGATCTGAAAAGGCTCTCAGTTTCAAGATTTATCCAAATTATATAACTTTTTGCTTTAGATCGCCATATTGGATCCTCCATTTTGAATTTCTGAATTCAGAGTTGAGTTCTAAAATCAGCGGCCTCAAAAATCTCCGTGTACCAAATTTTATCCTAATCCATCTAATATCCCTGTGTCTGTTATCCTCGATGCAACTGTTATGGACTTAAAGTATAAGAAAGCCATGTAGTCGGTTTGGTCTAGTGGTTAGCGTGCTCGTTAGGTAGTTAGGTAGTTATAGGTAGGTCGTATAGATCTTAGGTTCACATCTCACTAACATCACTTTTCCGAGAACGATTGAAAAAGTCTGTAGACGATTTTTTTTTAAAAATAATAATAGAATAATATTATTAAAATAACTGTAGCACGGCCCGTTACGAAATTTTTTTTTTTTTAATTAATAATTAATTACCAAATTAATTATACTCAATATTTACGGCCGTTGCTTACCCAATACTGGCCGCGTTTGGTATCATTATTGACCAGCACTGGCCCCCAGTACTCGACCGATATGCAACTACCATTACTGATCAGCATTGGCCTCCAGAACTCGGCCGGTATACAACTACCAGTACTGGACCGAAGTTATCATCCAGTACTATACCAGCAACAAGCCAGTGCTGGGTGCCACTTCGGCGCCATTACCGGAACCGAATAGCCGCCATTACTTCGCCAGTACTGGGCCAATTGTACAGTCCTATATGGGCACTAAAAACCGACCCAACCGACCTAAAAACCGTTAGCTGTCATGTTTCATTAAAATCGAAATACATTTTTTTCCGCATTTGGGATACAAGCAGTGATATTGTATTCCTGCACAAATTGAAGCATGCGTGTAGCATATATTAGCGACAAATAGTATAAAGTACGAAATCATTTATTCAAATTGTACACGAGCATCCTCTTAAGAATTACACATAAGTATGACGTTGTATTTAACACGATGCACTTACACAAATTTTTCCTCTCCTAAAAAGTTGGTGTGTCACGATATATCACTGGTTTGATATTAGTATTGTTGTCGGTTTATTCGTTCTGTGGTTCGTCGCCAGCGTCATCAAACACGTTGAAACCGGGACCAAGTTCAAGCATCGAAACCTTTTATTTGTCAAATGTTAACTCGGACAGAAGGAGTCCCGGGCGCTGAAGCGCCCAGGGGGTCCGCCTAACCGTAGTTTTTATTATTAAAACATAGAAACTAAAAAGAGCCAACTAACCCCGAGCTCCTCTACGTGACTCCTATATACACCTTCTCAAAGCTCTCGTATACTCACGCTACGATAGGTTTACGTCCATGTGTTGGCGCCTCTCGCGCTCTCGAGCCTCGAGAGATGCTTAGTTACTTGACGGGGAAGATAGAGGTAGGCATGAGCACGAGCCAACGGGAGGTAATGCGTGTGTTCTAGAGCGCATAGAGCCTCGACTATTGTAAAAGTAATGACCACACGAATGTTAATTCGGTGTTTGATCTGTAGCTTGTTGCAGTTGTAAGGAATATCTACATCAACATAATGAAACGGATCTATTTCAAACAAATGAAATAATACTCAGCATTGATTTCGATTTTCTTTTTTTACATTTTTCATTGCCATAAGCACTGGAAAATATTGAGACAACGATCTAAAGATGTTTTGTTGGTACTCAATATAATGTGAAAAAATGTTTGCTATACAGTTTGTACAAAATTAATAAAAGGCGTTCAATTGTTACATTGGATTGATTTTATTCATCGTTTCTTCAAAGACGAAGCTTTCTTGTCATGACTTTTTTTTCTTTTCGAGATTTTCATGTTAGTATACCCAGAATGTTTAGAAAAAGTATTCGGACATTTCTTTGATATCCTTTTTATTAAAATTAGTTAAATTTTTTTTTACTTAATGGGATTTTTTTTTAAATATCTGTTTTCACTCCAACTTGAACAGATTTCGAGTCATCGAACTGATGGGAATTGGCATAAAGCTTTATCAGATTAATGCAACCTTCGATATTGAATTTGAGTGTAATCGTTAAAATAGTTTAGATTTTATAGAAATTTGTAATTCATTTTTTTTTTCGAAAATGCTTCATTCGTGAACGATTCAAGTAACAGATATAAAATTACGCATAAAAATTAAATAGTAATTGTCGATATTTGGTACTGATTTTAGTGAGAATCTAACATAGAGTGCATATTTTAAAGAATGTTACATTTTTCAATTTTTTTTTCAGATTCAACAATTCCCTACACGTTCCTATAAAAGATCTGACACTTTGCACGTTGATCAAACAGGATCATCGAATTTTGAGTACTGGCTGCAAAGATTACTTTTCATATATTTTTTATTTACAATAAAAAATGATTGAAGATCTGACGAAATCGTTTCTGACTCTTGCACTCTATCCAACTTATGTATTCAGTTGTTTCGATCAAATTAACAGTTTTTTCACAGATACCATTCAGAAAAACTTTTGTATTGGCGATTAAAATATACATTAAAAAAAAACAGAAAGGTTAAGCATAAAAGGCTTTGCATAAAAATTAGTTGTGTCATAAATAATCTGTACATGAATGAATTTTTGCCCTAAATGTATTAAAAATTTGGTGAAATCCACACTTGATTTTCTTTTTTAGAAATTTGCGCTACAGAAGTTAAATATTTGTTCAATGCTAAATTTAAAGCTTGTTTTATCATTTTTAAGTCATAAAATACAACAAAAAAAAAGATTTCAGGCGAAAAACGTATTTTAATTTCATTATCAGTAAAAAAATTGTTAAAAAAAACCTATGCTCTTTGTTTGTATCGGAATTGTATGATCACAGTAACAAAATATTGTAAAAATATTCCAAGTATGAAAAAAAATCATAGGTCTTCATTTTGCTTCCTCATAGAGGAAACTTTGTTATGGTGAAAATTTTGTTATTTCGAGATTTTCATGAAAACGTGTTCAAATTGTCCCAAAACGTCTAGAAAACATATTCAGAAAAAATGTCCGGATGTATGTGTGTGTGTGTATGTGTGTGTCAGGCCTCCAAAATTCAAACCCCTATAACTCGAGGATGATTAGAGCGATCGAGCTGAAATTTGGCATACAAGTAGAATGGTTGGGCCTCTATATTTAGGACAATTTACAAAATAATTGGGACTCCCGTTCAAATTTTACGAGACTTTGAATTTTTCGAAAAAAGTTTGTTCGTGTTCTAGCTGCCACAAATATTGAGTTATGGGGCTTAAAAAATCTCCAATCGTAGACAAACATCAAACGATGGATGAGTTCGAATATGGTGAGGATCAATTGAAAAATACAATTTTTATGACATTTTGAAGTTTCCAAAAAAAGTCTGTTTGCGTTATAGCTGCCGCAAATTTCAAGGTGTCGCGTTGAAATTTCTCATACAAGTGGACTAACATTGAACAACTTTCGGTACCAAATTTGGTGAGAATCGGTCAACAGATGAAGATTTGGCAAGGATTTTTTTTTATTTACCGAAAAGACGTGTGTTTGTTCTCTAGCTTTCACAAGTTTTGAGTTCTCGGGCTAAAATGTACTCCAGTGGTAGACTAACATAAATAAATGTATGATTTAGAATTTGGTGAGGATTGGTTGAAAAGTCCAGCTTATACGACATTTTGAAATCTTCAAAAAGAAAGTGTGGTTTGCGTTGCACAGCTGGTTTATTATTTTGAGGCGTGAAGAAGTTATTCAATGATCAGTAAACGTTTCTATGTGAACGGACTAAGAACGGATTAGTTTTTGGAACACTATTACAAAAAAAAAAAATTACTCGTTTTGCTTTCTCATAAAGGAAATTTTGTTGATATTTATAATTTACAAAGCTTCCTCTACGAGGACGCCAAACACAAACCAATGTACTTCGTCGAGCACTGCTCTATGGGCAATCTTGAACAATGAGGAAGCAAAATGCAAATTCATTAGCACCCTTTTGTTCAATATAATGGAAAAGTTATTTTCTTCTTTCCACTCATAAAAATTCAACAATTAAAATATTCAGATCTGATGATTTTTCTACCCGATAAGAACACTATTATAAACAAGCAAGAGACTGGGTTTTTTTAAAGATTTTTTTACCAAAAAAACGCGCTTTTTGTCTTTAAAAAAATCATCATACAAGTCTTCAGCCATTAAAAATAATAATAAACGTCGACAATCATCTCCACCAAAAAAAAGCGTTTTTGTTTAAATCGCCCTTCCCATAAATTCTCAAGCAGTATGGGCGTTTGGGATGCATGATTTTCGAGTCATTAAATAAGAAAATGATTGAACGATTTTGGATGTCCTTTTCCGTTTCATTGCTTAGGATATCCGTTCCATTTGTGGCTTATCAAATGTTGCAATAAAATAAATTCAAGTGAAATCTATATGCAGAGAATATATATATAGTTATACTATGAGAACAACCACTGTAGGGTATATTCTACTGGAGTACTTATGGCACGTACCAGGAGCATGGAAGTGTTCTGGTCGATGATTTCCATAATAATAGTTGTTGCCCCGCGTACATCCTAAGCGCGCCTCCGCGAACTCCCGCAATGATGCTCCGCGCGTTAAACTCTTAGACAAGACTTTTACAGCTGCGGTCGCGTGTCGCGAATGAAAGTATCCGCTGGCTTGGCCACTATTGCTTGGGCTATAGGATAATATTTAGAACGATATTTTTCACTTGGTTACCAGAGTGTATAAAGAAAATCGCGTATCTACTATGTGGCTCAGTTCTCGCGTGGAGGTTCTTCTCGAAGGTACCCACAACCATCATCGGCCAGTGTGAGAGAAGACGTGCTCACTTACAGTTACACTTTTTTTCTACCTTTTTTTAAATTCTCACAATAATCAATTCAATGTGTACGCGAAATTTGGTGTAAACGGTTGTTCCAAAAAAAAGGAGATAACGACTGCAATATTGATTCGTCGAGCAACTGGAACAAAATGTTAATTCATCATGTAAGTAAAATTTGGGAATAAGTCCTAAATAGAAAAACAAGAATATTAAATTAGGTTAAAGTCGGGATACTAAGATACATTTTTTTTATCTCTAAAAAAAATAACATGAAAATGACCATGTGATTTACTATTCGTCGCAGTGTTCTAATCATGTTGAAAAAATCCTAGATCTGAATGTTAAAAAATTCATCAGTTTGCTTGTTTTTGTTTGACGTTTTTTTTTTAGATTCTCAGTTTGTGTGTGTGTGTGTGTGTGTGTGTGTGTGTGTGTGTGTGTGTGTGTGTGTGCGCGCGTGTGTGTGTGTGTGTATGTGTGTCTGCAATAATTTACATAATAATTGAAACCCCTTTCGAAAAAACTCTACGTTTACGCTTCTTTAGCTGCTGGATTAAATAATTATTTACAAATAAAGTAACGTGAAAGGATGATCAGTATTGCAGCACAAAATTGCCGTTGACGCTCCAGCTCACGTCAACTTTGACTAGTTGAAGTCAATTTTTCCGTAGGAATTAATTAATATTCAGCATTGCTGCATAATTTGGTTAAAATCGATAGAAGAATTGAGATTTTATAGTAGTTTGAATCCCTTTTAAGTCTTAATCGATATCCTTACTTTCAAAACACTTGACAAATGGAGCTGAAATTTCAGGCTTGTGCTCAATGACATACCGGAATATTAGAGATTTTTTTTAATTAAAATTTTTTTCAAATTCGGCGGGGGGAGGGAGGGGCTTAGAAGTAATTGGTGGTGAAAGAAAAAGGCGGAGTTGGGCATAGTAAAAGAGAAAGGACCCGGCACGGCTAAACACATATAAAAAATAAATAGAATTTAAAAAAATAAAGAAAATTACATATTTGAGAAAAAAAAATGAATAGCAAGATTATATTCGGCAACGAAATTTCTAATACTCCCAATTCAAAGTCGTAGGAGATACAAAAAAAGTGTAAAGTATATATTTCATATATATGAGAATATATTTCATATATTCTCAAGAGTACCTAATTTTTATGGGGTATCCGCTTCGGCATTCAAAAGTAACTAACATCTAACCATCCTGGAAAGTGTATGTAATTAGTAAGATGCTCCTTCAAGTTATTGGAAACAGATTTGGAATAGGCTAACTTTCTCGCCATTAATAAAAAGTTCATAATGATTTCAAGATATCTCCAAAGTGCAAATATGAATTGGAAATGTATTTGCGCGAGAAAACGTTTTTTCTTCTTTTTCTTCTTTTTTAAACAGACAGCTCTTATTTAACTCAATCGTCCGTTCCGCGCACAGCGTACGCGTCCGAGTAGAATCCGCATGTATGTAGCCACGAAGAGCGGGCAGTGAGAAAGTACCTATGTAGTTTTGGTTCCATGCACATCCAGATCCTATTCGCATTATAAAGCGTGCTTGTTCTACTAGTTATCTTTTTACTTTTTCCCCTCGCTTTTCTTTTCTAGGTCATCCCCTTGAAATTCTTCTGGTCCGGTTGGTAAAAATTATTTTCTGCTACGGTCCAAAAAGTTGTCTAAAAAAAGAAGCGAACAATTACAGACTAGACGATGATTAAGTTAATAGTTGTTTTTTCAAGACTAAATCACTTGATGGTTTACCAGGTTTTTATTTAAAGTTTTTTTTTGTGAAAATGATCTACATGATATGATTCACGATAGATCACTGTTTCGTTACTTAAAGATCAGTAATATAGGAATGTGACACATTAATAACCTGTCGTGAAAATAGAATCCCAAAGACGATTAAAAGTAGCTCTCAATTAAGTCGTTCAAAGAAGGAAAATTTAATCCTGTAACTTTAATTTCAGGTAATCATTTTGCTGCTTAGCTGGACGTACGTGAGAGCCATCGAGAACGAGAAACGTCAACCAAATGATGTTTTCGATCAGCTGGCAGTAGCCTCGGAGAAATTTGGAGTGTCTGTCAATGAGGTGTCATCAAAATCTGCACCAAAGCCATCAAATGCCAATACCATTAAAGCTTCAACAATTCATTATGAGAACTCAAATGGTTTCATTCCCATGACCTCAATGGACAGAAGTCCTCTTACAGAGACTCAGAATTTCGAGACAAACGCTACCTTGAGTGACGATGATTCGTCATCGATGGATTTTGCGCCATCCCAAGTATCTGGGCTCATCGAGAATGATCCTGCTTACTCGACCGAGGCGAGGATGTTTCTTAATCTTCCAGGACCAGCTGCCAATCGCAGATCCTTCGACGCTCAGGATGGACAAAGCGAATTTGAGATACTAAAAGTGACCAACGAAACACCGGCAATCGCGAATTATCACGAGTTCTATCAAAATATGCAGAACAATTTGAATCGCAACAGGGTAACATCACAGGAACGTTATCCTGAAAATAAAGAGCCTACCAGTGGTAGAACAGTCGCTCAGAATCAACGAACCAAAGAGAGAATAAAAAAAATCGAAAAGTATCTGACCAACTTTCATGGTGATCAGGAACATGATATTATTAGCGATTCTTACAAACAATACTATTCATACGGGAATGCGAATTATAAACCCGCGAGTACCCAGAAGAAAGAGATATTTGAGCCGGAGAAAGTGCAGACCAATTTTCATCAACACACTGGCAGCTCTATTTACGACTCCTACAGTGAGAGTCCACCGTCACGTCAGAGGACTTCAACCTTGAGATCTAATTACGATGATAGTGGTAGCAATTCAAGACATTTGCAACAATCTTTTAGCCACTCTGTAGCCAAGAATCGTCATGTTAAGTCAAAACCCGTGGTAGTCGTTGAACCGGATGATTATAAATTGAATATGAAATACGGATCACCGCAGGTTGTAACCAAAGTTTCGAATAATGATAATTACAGAAGTCCGAAACCTCGTAAAGAAGTTACGGAAACACAGGCGGGTAGTCGAAACGATGGAGAGTCTCGTATCAATTCGGAAGATCGTTATGGTCATAGTTACGAGAGAATCGAAGATTCCGTTGACTATTCTGACGAGAGAAATGATTATTTAGAGATTACTGAGAAACCCAGAAGAATTCATAAGAGCAGAAGGCGTCCATATACCTCAGAAAATTCCAAAAGACTACCCAAAGAACATAGAGGACATCTGATTGACGATCTAGATTTGAATGATTCGAGAAAACATAATTCACCGACAAGAGCCAAGCTGCATAGACCAAAAGTTAAACCCAGCTATTGGGTTGACGATGATCGTAATCCAATATCCGAGGAAAGCTCCGAAGATCAATCAAACAACGCAAGACCAAGCTCTACATCAAAGCCTGAATCGAAAAATCCTAAAAATCAATATACCCGAGGAAAAGTTGCTAATCAATGGAGTCAAGTTGCACCAAACGTTGAGGTGTCACATTCAAATGGATATCAGATTGAACAAATCGACAAACCAAAGCTTTTGGTACCGGTCAATCTGAATTTGGTACCATTGACGAATTTTGATCACTCCAGTGCTTTGGGAAATAGTCAGGGTTTTGATTTCACAAACATACCGAATTTCATCACCGCAACACCAATGGTGAGCACTCCGACTCCAATTCTCAGCACCAGTCGGTCTGTAATTTCGTCTAATATCGCAAATTCGGCTAACCCACCGAAGAATGCTCCAAATCCGATAAACAATAATTTTGGATCATCTACAACAGTACCTGAGATCATCGTTGGACAAAATACCTACCAGAATCCGGTTCAAGCGGTACTTTTGCCGCAGATGAATGTCAATAACAAATTCTCATCTAATCTACGGGCACAATATCTTCCCAGTACAGTCGCACCGATGTTTACAGTCACTCAGACAACGAGTTCAAATCTCCATAATGCAAATCCAACGATGCAAAGCTTTCAGAATTTCCAGAGTACCGTTACACCAAGACCAACTGGTTTGAACAATCAAAATCTGCACCATTTGACGATGAATCCAGTGTCTCCAGCTACACTTCAGCCACAATTGTTGGTACCGCAACCGACAATTCAAAGCTTTCCTCTGCTTCAAACGCCTTTCCAAGGAAATTCGAATTACAATATTCTCGTGAATCCGAATGGACTTCACGGACAAAATTTCGTTCAACATGGAAATCTTAACATTCAAGAATCTACAACGCCGAGTCCTCAGACATCTTCAACGACTCCTCAGGCGAATTCCATATCGGATAGTAATTTTCGCCAATCTGAGTCGCAACTAAGGAAAAATACTGCATCAAACGCTAACGGTCAATTCTTGGCAACTGCTAGTCTCGCCGTTGGAAATGGAGCACAACATCAGCAAGTTAATGGCGTTTCAAACGACAAATATTTCATACCCACGAATAATGATAATGGCATTAATAATAATAATAATAATAACAACAATAATAATTATTACCATGGAAATCAGAACAATCAGCAGATAGCGAGACCGCAACAGAATGAACATTTCTACCACATCTACAGAGATGATGAAAACAATAATCAGAAAATGAAGAGTTACGTACAGACTGCACAAGTTTTGCCAGGAATCATTCATCAATCTCAAAATATTCCAGTGAATTTCAATAATCAGAATTATGCAAATTTTGCTGGTCAATTGGAGGAACAACAGAGCGTGTTGAGTCCAAACATCGTTGCCCAAAGACCACGGGATCAAAATCAACAAATCCTGAAAGCAGCTAACGACATCTTCGAGAACACATGGAAGCAATTGCAGCAATTACAGACAAACGACGACGCAACGAGGAATCTGCCTTATCAGAATATTTACAGAGTGAACGATAATTTAGGAAGCACAAGCAATAATAACGCAAACACTGTTAACTCGTTACAGGGTGGTTATTTGGCGAAAGCTCATTTACCAGTCTTGGGCACGCAGAATGTGGAAATTCAGAATCCTAATATCAGACCAAGTCCTGTTGATATGACGATGATAAATCCTTACCAAACGTTGCATTATCCAGCTGCGGTTCTGACTACGCCAGTACCGATCTTCAGTACTACCGCGAGTTTTCTGACACCAAGACCAATTATGAGCACCACTGCGCAATCGATTAATCTTCAGAATTACGTGGATTCATTGACACAGATGGGTGCCCATAGCAATCAGATTAACAAATTGGAAACGGCGCCCGTTACAAGGAATCAGGATTATCAACGTCCACTCTTCAATCCAATTAACTTTGTTCCTAATCTCGATTTAATGAAGAGTCAAACAATGCTCAACAGCAAACTCGCTGAACCGCTACCTCATCAATTGAATCTCGTTCCGGTAATACCAGGTGGTAATTTCTTTAAGAATACACAAGGCGCGCAAACCGAACTTGTTCAGAAGCCACGATTGAGCTCTGATCTCGAGAAATACGCCGAAGAGATGTTCAAGGAATCAATGAAGACAATTTACAGCACTCATAAGTGGAACAATGACAGGAGAAATCGTGGAAATTACAGTGCCGCTGAGTTGAACGATTTGGCAAAGTTCAAAAGTGAATTACAGCGTTTTAAGGCATCATTATCAGACTCGAAGTCACCTGGCAAGGACATTTTAGAAGCTCATCACTCGGAGACTAATATTCGTACTGCCGAACCATCAAGAACAACGAAAAAACCTGAATTGTCAATAGCCGCGATAGAACAGCTATTCAAATCGGACTTTAAGCCCAAATCGCCATCGGATTCCTCGCATCACAAAAACAGACCAAATTCCAGTAATGGTTCCACGCGACCGTTGAGTGATCATTACAATGATTTCAAGAGTTTAATGCAACTGACCGACTACTTGACACCGCCGAAGCCAAATTCTTTCATATCCAGCAGTCCTTTCATCGATTCACCAAAGCCTAACAAAAAGAGACCTGTTTCGTCATCCACAAGACACAATTCGAAAAATAACAACAAACGGCCCCTTCCACGACCGAGTTCTTTGGTATCACGACCATCAGCTTCTGGTCCCGAAGTCTCCGCTAGTAATCATCAAGAATCCGGTATTCGGACTGATGGTTCCCGTTACGAAAAGCATCAGCACAGACCTGGCAAGTATTCACGTGGAAACGATCATCACTACTCGGGCTATCGTCGAGAACCCAGCTTTGACAGTTATCCAACCTTCACGACAACCTCGTCACCGGATAGTGATTCTTTCAAAGCCTCGACTAACGAGCATTCGACCAAATCAGATTACTACGACATAAATCATCCGAGAATGCACAATCTTCTTGGTCTGCTGATGAAAAACAAACAGCTACCGCACGGTAGCTCGCAAAGTCTCTTTCGCGACGAGGACGAGTTACAACAGTACTTTGATAATGAGAAACGTAGGCTTCAGGAACAATTTTACGAAGAAACGATGAACAGCTTCGAGAAGAAATCGGATTCTCCTGCTGTCAATATGGGACCACCAGGACCACCTAAATCGGCACAGATCCGGTATTATCCTGGTAGAGGAGCCGCGTAATTTAACATTTATTTCACGATGACGATGATGATGCAATGCCTTCCCAAAGAAATACCGTGTCGAAGCTAATCGCCCCAGAGAGCACGAGATCGAACTAATTCGTTTGATCCAAGGACATGAATGAAATTTCGAAACATGTTCATTGTTCTTTTTTTTCATATTAATCGAAAAGATCTTTAAATACGATCTTTAAGTTATTTTTAAGGGGACTTTATGACTGATAAAACAAAATGAAAAAAATGTAATGCGTAACGTCCCAATTAGTGACTAAGAAAATTCTTCATCTAACCATTGCAAAATCATTAGGGATAAAAAAGAACTTGGAAAAGTGCTCCTATAAGGGATGAGGTCAAATAACAGGAGAAGAATATCGTGTTAAAACAATATATCTATACTAGGGTGGTCCATTTTAGTTGGATTTTTTTTTGTTTGGCGTCCCCTGAGAGTCTTCACTTTGACGAATGAAGGCACGTGATTTTTTTCAAAATTATAATAGTATAGTTAGAGATGTTCCATGAACATTTAATGGATAATATCCATTTTCATTTATTATCACATTTTGCCTTTCGCGAATTGAATTATAATCGCGTAAGGTGCGCTCTACGTTTGGTACTTTCTAATAGTGATATTTTCTAAGAGCTTGCAGTATGTAAGCTGAAAATATCGATTTTTATTGAAATTAGGACGTTTTTGTCGGTGCTGCTGTACTACTTGCAACAAGTATTGATTTTTATTTTTGGTCCGTAATCTATTGGACTCCTCGATCAATGCAACTCCATTTTCAGCAACGTCATTTACGACCTGCAATCCCTTCAATATACTTAGTTCTTTCTGACAATCTTCTCTCTGATCCCAAGTTGCAGGAACCTGGTCGAGAAATTCTGTTTGAATTTTGAGTCTTCACTTTGACGACACGTGAATTTTTTTTCAGAATTATAAAAATATATTTAGAGATGTCCCAAGGGCATTTAAGGGATAATATCAATTTTATTTATTATCACATTTTGTCTTTCGCGAATTCGATAATAATCACGTAAGTTACGCTGTACGATTATTACTTACTGCAAACTCTTAGAAAATATCGATTTTTCATTGAAATTAGGACGTTTTTGTCGGTACTGCTGTACAAATTGCAACAAATATTGCATCTGATTTTCATTTATGGTTATTAATCTATTGGACTCCTGGATCAATGCAACTCCATTTTCAGCAATATCGTTTACAACTTGCAATCCCTTCAAAATAGTTAGCCCATTCTGATAATCTTTTCTCTGATCCCAAGTCGCAGGATCCTAGTCGAGAAATTCTGTTCGAATTTCGAGTTGAGCAAAGAAATGTTTGCGTCGTCTTCGTTACAAACGCATCAAGACCTCTCGTACTGATTTTTTGAAGATTTCCACTACGCAGTGACAAGCGTTTTGGTATTGTATAGTATCGATACTGCGAATTGAGCGGTATCTCAACTCGAAATTCGGTCAGAATTTTTCGATCAGGATCCAGCGACTTGGGATCAGAGAGAAGATTATCCTAAAGGACAAAGCATTGTGAAGGAATTGCAGGTCATAAACGACTTTGCTGAAGGAGGAGTTTTATTGATCGGGGAATACAATAGTTTGATGACCAAACATGAAAACCAAATGCAATATTTGTTGCAAGTTGTACAGCAGCACCAACAAAAATTTCTCAATTGCAATAAAAAATCAATATTTTCTAAGAGCTTGCAGTAAGTAACAATCGTAGAATGCAATCGAAAATGTGATAATAAATAAAATTGACATTTTACCTTAAATGCCATTGGAACTCCTCTAAATATATTTTTATAATTAAAAAAAAATAACGCGTTTGTTTTTTCGTCAAAGTAGAGACCCCCAGAAAGGTGTCAAACGAAAAAAAAAAAAATATATATATATATATCGATCTGAAATGGACCACCCTAATCTATACATAGCAGTCACTAATAGGAACACGGTCACTAATTCGGACGTTAATATTAATGTATTCTAGCCTCGATTATGAATTGTACATATATAAATGTAAGATTATATAAATGTGTATTATAATTTATGGAATTCTGGTTGATATTTTATTTAGTTTAACCTGGTTATACCCTTATCCGTGAACGATTGCACAAATACTGCATATTAAACGGTAAGTCGTTGTGAAGTTGTTGGAAAAGGCTCGTGTAATCGTTTCAGTCAATATCAATCGTGACGGTCCAGAGAATCGAGGAAATCCTAGTTGTGAAATTTGTTGCAAGTATCCGGCAATCCCACTTCGTCCTTTGCCTCGTTTACCTCTACACAGTATAGACTTTCTTCGAGTGTTTCCTCGAAATATTATACGAACGTAACGGTGCAGATCGGATCTAAGCCGCGACTCCCTTTACACCAACAACCTCTCGGGTTGCTATTGGTACAGTGAAAGTCTCACAATTTTTGACCGGTGACAATACCTGGATCACACGGTTCCGACCACGATGGTGACGACTCCTTTACTGGAAATTTTCACTTTTCTATCCGAGATACAATGATTATTATATAGGAGCAAGAAACTATTGATTTCTTTGGCGTACCGATAAAGTGGCTTTAAAAGGATACTTATAGAGGTTTCATGATTGATGACCGACGGCGGCATCGTATGCCATACTGCCGGGGCAAACCACAAGGAAATAATTCATTGCCTTTGGTCACCCACCGTTATACCTGCCCGAGATAATACAACGTAAGCGCCGTCAGAGTGCATAATTTCTTAAACAGCCGCTTAAGTTAATTGAATTTAAAACCATTTTTATGCAAAAGAGGTGACATTTATAGTCCTTCTACTACTACCATGCGACACGCAGTGAAACTTTTTTTTCTTTTTTTTTTATTCTGTACGTCTAGCAAAGCCCTCAAGCCATTCTTACCTTTCTCCAATGTAGCCTTAGCTACGTACAGTTACTGTTCGGAATTTATTGTTTTTCATGACTTTCTTCGGTACGCGAGAAATAATGGGATGAAGTATAAAGTGGCACCAAGGCGAAAGATAGAGTGAGACCGATGAGTAAGGTTTGTCACGCGCGACGTTTCGGAGCCATTTTATTAGCTCACTTCCACGATTTAACAGACAAAAAACCGTGCATAAAGGTTTATTTGAGAAAAATGTAACCGGGTCTTGAATTTCCTCTCTCTCTATTCTGCCTCTCCCCTTCCACATCTACTCATCACTGAACATCATCCTGATAACAATTAATTGCAAAAAAAAAGTGCAGAGGCATTGGATGCAAGAAAAATTGAGCGAAATGGTTAACGCCCCACTGCCACCGTCCAATCTTTAGAAGGCTCGAGTACAGATTTGAATTACTGTTTCTTGGTCGGACAAAGCTGGTTTTTGTTACTTTTAGAAAAGTATAATCCGTTCCGTTGTTTCGCATCACTAATCCTCAAAGAATATAAAAGGCTCGAGGAGACGATGTGGCCGACCAGTAAAGATCGAGCTTTTGTTTCTATCGGATCAGCGTTTATGGGTACCATGCTGGTACGTGTAATCTTTTTTTTTTAAGTTTTGTGAATCTTTTTTTTTCTCTTTATTTCTTTCGAGATTACAAATTTCCGTCAGTGTTCAAGAGAAAAGACTCTCTTGAGTGATCAAATATCTGTTGCAGATCATCAAGGCTGTACTGATATTGGGAGTTGTTTCCGGATCGCAGTATCTGGCTGTGTCATCAACGACCACCAGTGAAAATCCGGTTACATCTACAACGGCAAAGACAAAACGCGATTTTACCACACCTTCGTCATCAGTCAATTGGTCCACGGAAACGAATAATTATCAAGAGAAAAAGTACAACGTACCTTATACAAGTACATCGATTCCACAAGAACCATTGCAAGCTGAGACAACTGTGAAAACAATTATAGCCCAAAATCCTTCGCAAAGTGTGACTTATAGTCCTTTTCAATATTACGACGGTAATTCACGCAGCCAGAATGGTCGTTCCGGCGCTCACGGACAATTTTTACAAACAACGCAACCCTCCCTTCAGGGTGGCTTTCAAGCAATCCAAGACCCAAGACTTAATAGCGCAAGCAATGGATTTCAAAAAACTTCAACACCCTACAATCCTCAATCCAGTCAACGTATTCAGAATAAATTGGCCTCCAATGTCAATCAGAATTCGCAGTATTTCTCAAATCCCAGTAGCTACAGATTACATTCGGAACCCAGCAATAAAGCAACACCCCAAATAACACTGAGTTCATATTCGATCTCGGGTGGTGGTCAAAATTTTCCAAAATTCAAATCTGGCCCATCAGCTCGACCGAATCGTCAGAGTTCAATAGGGTTTGGATCTTTTGATGTTCCTTCAAAATTACGATTTAATCCAAGCACGTCGTTCAACGTTCAGGCAACACCTTTACTTGGTTCTGCTCAACATTCCAAGAATGCTATTTATAAGAGCAATTCTTATTCAATTCCCAAGAATCTTGACATTTCACCCGCGTCATTTTCTTCAGAACTTTCCGGCGCACCGAGTTTCAAGTCCTTCAACAAATTGGGTGACAATTATCAATATGGAGGTACTCCTAGCGTTGGTTATTCCAACAAACAGGTAACTATTCCGGATTCAATTCAATTTCAAAATAGCCAACAAGTATCAGGATTAATTCAGGCATTTGAGAATGAACCAGTTCTTCTTAGCACGGGTCTTGATTATCAGGTTCAACCTTCGTCAGGATTGAGCTTTGATTTTCCAAAATCAAGTCCGGCTTCGTTGCCCGCTGCACCATCAAATTCTTTTTCCTCGTCAATTGGAAATTATCAGCCGCGTATTTTACCGGTTCACTCGTCGAGCAGCACTGCGCAACTTCCTCAATACAAAGGTGCGAGCGTAAACGCATTTGCCAATAACGAGTACACGAAGCCCGATGGCGGTTATCAGCTTCTTGCGAATCAGCCACAATTGCATTTTACGAGCGGGACTCCGCTGCAATCTGTTGGTGCACATCAACCTGTTATTTATCACTCGAACAAACCTTTCGAGCAAATAAGAACGGATGTTGAAGTTTTGAACAAAAAAAGACCGCAACTATCGAAACCCGATGACAGTTACGAACTTGATTTTGATGGAGGTAATTGTAACTTTTGTTGAATGCTCTCAATCAACGGAAAATCATGGAAAAAACATAGTGATGCTATTGCGCACATGAAATTTATCAATTATATTTAAAACAAAAAAAAATACCACTTCATAGGGTCGAGAAAGTGACTTTTTTACAGTCCAATTCGTCGACGCATATCGTTTTTCCATTTTCTACTTTGGCCAGTTTTAGGATAAAATCACGAAAAAAATGCCCTAGTGAACTGAACTGCAAAAGTTCCTAAAACTTCGCAAAGTGTTTCATTACGTATATAATAAAAAGAAGTATTTTTCAAAATATCTTGCAAAATTTCATAGATGCAATTGCGGCACAATTTTATTTTCATAATTTTCAATTAACTCCCTTATGTACAAAATAATGAATACGATTACATGATTTTGTTTTCTTTTGCAGATTTCAAGATAGGAAAAGACATTAGCCACTTTGCCGCTGACACTGACGATGTGTCTGCTCCAGTCAAAAGTTC
Source organism: Perithous albicinctus (assembly GCA_964016905.1). Classification (NCBI taxonomy): domain Eukaryota; kingdom Metazoa; phylum Arthropoda; class Insecta; order Hymenoptera; family Ichneumonidae; genus Perithous; species Perithous albicinctus. Next base: position 6,964,812 of record OZ024697.1, read on the forward strand.
TATTCGCGATATCAGCTTTGAATTGCCAAGCTCGAACCTCTTCAATTCTTATGACGAAGCTTTTGGCAAATATTCCAAGCTCGCTTCACTCGAGCAAGACAGAAGCAAGGTTAACTTGAAACCTGGCTATCTGATCGCCGAGGATGATGACGATGATAAAGAAGACAAGTCAGGTGAATACCGTTCGAGTTATACCGAAGGTAGAATACCTTCTGTCAGCAGCTACGAGGACGAAGATGAGGAGGAGAGTCGAAGAAGCGAACGACTTCAAACTCGAAATCAGAGAGACAAGAAAAAAGATGAAGACAACGACGATGATGATGACGACGACGTGTCCGATACTTACAAAAGCTACGGAGTCGATTTTGAAAAAGACTTTGAGGAATCTTACCGAAAAGAACTTCCCAAAAATGGTACGTATTGTCCATCAAAAATGCCATTTGATGAAATTCGATGTATGATATGTCTTTAATGTATTTGTGTGTGTGTGCTTTTTTACCCAAGATTACGTGCACATCAAAGAGGTGCCAGAAATTGAGGAGCCGACTTCAGAATCGAAGAAACGTTCGACAAATCGCAACCGTCCAAAAACATCCAGAGGTAGTACGAAAGAAAAAAGCAGACACGTTGTTCAAGGTGAATACGAAGAGCCAAAGGAATACGAAAGTTACACGTCTCACAAGTACGAAAAACCAAAAACTACGTTCAGAGACAGCGAGGGACATGGATCAAGAACCACGTTCAGAAAGACAAAAAATTCAGAGCCAGCCTCGGAGGAATCTTATGGTAATAAAGTCCCGCGTGATCGAGGAACAACAAGATACGCAAAAAGCGATGATTCCGAAACAAGAACGACAGATGAAGAGCAACAACAAACGCATTCAAGAAAAACATCGACAAATACCAGAGAAATAAACACACCTAATCGATCCTACAATTCACCAAAACAGACACCATCAAATGTTCAAAGATCATTGAGTCCAACACTCTCGCCAATCGAACTTATCAAGACATTCACATTTCCACCATTCACCAGTGCCAAAACGATTAAACAACCATCAGCAGGCAAACAAATATCAAGAGCCACCGATTCTTACGGTGCACCGACTCTCGGTGTTCAAGCTTTCGTGAATCAGGAAGAGCAACGTTATCGCTTGCCTCAATTGCAGCACAGAGAGGGTCTCAGATATTTTACAAATGGTCAAGTTGTCCGAGACTTGACTGGAATCTGATCCAGCTAGTTTGTATGAGATTTTATTGTTCACATATTGTTGCGTTGTTTTATTATAACTAATTGTTAATTGAAAATACGTCAGCGAGATGCGGATAAAATGCTCGTGAAATTTTTCAATCAAAAAAAAAATCATGTGTTGTTGTTGTTGTTGATATATATATGTAAAAGAATAAATACGATGAAGATCGAAGGAACTGAGGATCGGTGGCTTTTGATTACTTTTTATTGATATTTTTAATCGTGTAAATTAAATCTGAATGTCTTGTAAAAATGATAAAATAAAAAAGAGGAAAAGAAAAATTGTCAAATGTAATTTAATGGAATTAAATAGAATAATTTGATATGAATACATAAAAATGAACGTAAATCAATTTTTATAAATTTGCACTTTAATGAATTATTGACTTTAATTTTTTCTAACTGATAAACAAAACCGATGCTTACACACGTAGTACTAAAATGTATCGAAAATATTATAGAAATATAATCAGCAAAATAAATAGTTATTATAGTTACATTTATAAATTCAATAATGCACTTGTAAAACATTGCACAAGCTTTTTAATTAAGCAAATAATTTTTCATCATAAAACATTTCTATAAGTTAGCTTTTAGAGCATACAATTTTCTTTACATCAAATGCATTTGATGTTGGGTACTCGGGTGATTTTGATGATCAAATTGGCGATTTTGACTACGAATCCGATCTCAACATTCAGAAATTCAATATGGCGGACCAAAATACAAAAAGCTGCTTGATTGAGATGAAATTTTTTACTCGGGCGTTTTTAGGTCGCTGATTGCGAATACATTTAAATTTCGGTAAAAACGGTGCATCCAGTATGGCGGACTGAAATAAGATCTGATTTGTACGAATTTAGGTGCTTGGCGACTTAAAGTCATATTTTAAATATAATTTCACATGTCGGAAGATGTCTTTGAAAATATTGTTCTAGAATCATGAATACGAAACCTCTTAACTTATTTTTTAAATAAAGTAAAGCACAACTTTTCAACACGATAATTAAACAAAACACCAATTCTTTTTGGTACTTAACCTGAAATGTCAAAATCAGTTTTTTCCCCTTTTTCATGTTCCAGCTAAAGTGTCGGAAGGAGTGAAGTTTTTGGATTGGATTTCAATACCAAATGTACATTTTATACATATAAGACACATATAAAATCTCACTGTTGTCGGACAGACACACACAGGCAGACAGACAAACAGATAGAAATGAATTAATGCTTTTTCTGGAATCTGGGACCCTCAAAGTATGTATTTTCATAAAAATCTGAGAGTCGTTTTTTTCTATTGCAATATACTTTTTCTTTTATTACATCCTTTGTATGTAATGAGGAAGTAAAGATATTTCTAAAACGTTTAAATTTTTGTCGTTTTTAACCAAAATTCCACACAATTATAATTCTAATTTGCAAAAATTCGACTATAATATTGCGGCGACATAATAATCACAATTTTTTTTATAATGAATAAAACTTAATAAATCTTTCTGTGGAAAATGCCCATTTACTTTTTTGCATCAAAGAAATATTTCGAAAAACAGCAAATTATTTTTTCCAAATAACGTGGCCCTGATAACTATCGAAAGTCTTTTTGACCAAACAGAATGAGAGTCGTTGCAGATTATTTCCTGTCTTCCTGAGATAAGTCTCCAATCTTCGTCCCACGCCACACTGTACGATGTTTTGTATTTGTTGTTGTCCGCTGGTCGAGGAACGGATCGAAGCCGTGTCAGTAATATCAGTGCCCATCAGTGGATTGCGCACAGATAGTCGCATCGCGCCCAATCTTCATTAAACCCGCAACGAGAAACCTATAATTTCATCTTACTCGTACCTATATACGCGCATTCTTTTCTCTATGAAATTTAATAGTTTTAATTAATCTTTTGATTATTATCCGAACGACACTGAGCGTTCACTGAAGAGCTTTTTTTTTTTTGTTGCTTTCAGAAAATCGTATATAAGACCGATGCCTCGAACCAGTGGATCATCAGTTCCATCACCAATCCTCCTGCAAGATGAAGACTGCTTTCGTGGTAACTGGAGAATAATTTGGTGCAGTTATTATTATTTTTTCCAAATTAGCAAATTTTATATATCTTTTTTTCGTTTTGCAGATTATTCTCAGCTTCGGCTTGGCGTCAAGCATTGGGGCAGATAAAACGTTAGAAATTACGAAAAAGGAAAAGCGTGGTGTTGCACTTTTTGGTCCACCTGGTTATGACGTTTTTGGAGTAGTTCCAGCTTTCGGCGCGACTGCCTGGGCACCCTCTGGTCTTGGTGGTTCCGGTTGGCCTGCTTCGGGACCCGGTGATCTCGCTCTTGGACAAATCCAGCTTCAAGCAACTCACAACGTTGCTCTGCAGGTATATGAATGTTTCATTGAATTTCTCAAACTTCTTAAGGGCTCTGCGTAACTCATAGAGGAAGCTTTGTTTTTGTAAATTCTTATTCTCTCATGATTTTTATGAAAGGACACTCTAAATAGTCTAAAAAACCGATAAAAGTGGTTTTAAAAAAATGTCTGGATGGACGTGTGTATATATATGGGACATTCCACCTGGTTCCGACGCTTGACCCTTTCAATTGGATCTACATTTTTTTATATGGGTGACATAACTCTAAAAAGTCCCACAAATAGATATGGATTTTTTAATTTTTCGAAAAATTAACGTTTTGCTCTAACTCACATCAACCCCGAACCAAGTCAATTCAAATTTTTTGCAGACAAAAAAAAAAAGTATTCAGCAGTGGTTACGTACCAAATACCGTCACGATCGATAAAAGCGTTCGGATTTTATAGCAATTTTAATTTGTTATCATTATTTTTGTTAAGCTTCGTTGTATCGACCTAATTATTAATAGATGGAATTTTTAAAACACGTACTCGGGGTCTGAGATCCATCTATTAATAATTAGATCAATACGACGAAGCTTAACAACAATAATGTTAATAAATCGACGAAAGCCAAACAAATTCTTTAATTTGTTATGTTTCAAACGCTTCTACTTATGAAACATCTGACAAAATGGACTTCAGACATGTGTGTACTAATAGAAATATTTTGTATCAGCGAACGTGGTCTCAATTTTATCAAACATTACATTTTTGTATTAGAAATTGTATTTTAATTTTTTAAATATAAAAAATAGTGAATGCAAATAGATTCTGGAAAGTGAGCAAGAAACTATGTATACATATAACATACTTTAAAGTTTCCTTAAAACAAGGATGCAAAGTAGAATTTTGCACATTAATTCCTCATTATTTTTGAATTTTTCGGTATCAACAAACATACTTCCTCCTACAGGTAGCTTTGTAAAAATTAAACAATAATGAGAAAGCAATGTACAAAATTCTAATTTGCTTCCTTGTTTGTAATCACAAACACGTATTTTGAGTCATTGACATGAAGAAGAATAATTTTGTACGATAATAATAATGCCAAAAATTGCCAATTAACAAATTGATAGATACAATTTATTTAATATAAACAAAATAAATTGTATGTTTTTTCTGAATAGTATACATTTTTAAAGATAAAAACACCATTTCGAATAATTAAAAATAAATCAAAATTATTTGTATGTTGAATCTGTACACGAAAATTTTACGATTGCTTTTCAGGCTTTGAAGGATCCTTATTCTGGAACACCGAGCATAGCATATCCTCCAGAGGTAGTTCGCGCTGTACAACAGGCTAAGGAAGCAAATCATAATGTTCTCGTGGCTCAACATAGAGTTTCCGAGGCTAAGCAAAGTGCGATAATCCAGCAAAAAATTGCTCTCGCCAAGGAAGCTGCAGCTCGAGAAGCTGCAATGAGGTACTTCATTGATTTTATTAATTTCTCAACACTTTCCAAGTTTTTGATCATTTAACAAGTAATCGTTGAATATATATCCATTATTTAAAAAAAAAGGAAAAAAACGGTTTCATCGAATGTCAAATAGAGTTTGAAATCATTGAACAAATTTGTGAATGTTTTTTGAAAATGCACGAAACTAGCGTGACGTTTAATTACTTTTATCATTTGTACCGACTTTTCAGACATTTGTAGATTTATCCAATCCACTGCACATCACATTACGATTTCATTTTAAAAAATTATTATCTAATTAAAAATAATATCTAATACAAATGGTCTCTCTTGTACGTTGATTTTATAGAGCATATGGGGCATTCCATATGCCCCATATACCAATTCGATTTGGATCTGACAATCTCACCGATTTGATCCACAATTTTTTACAATGTTGCTCCAACTCTAAGAGGCAACCATTATTTTTTACTAGATATTTTTAAACATTCGATATAATTATGATTATTTGAAACCAACATATACGAATTTTTTTTTAAAGGAAATTGCAAGAAAATTAGATGCGTAAGTCAGTACACTGCGAGCTGGTCCATGAACATTTCTATATATTAATCGGGACTTCTGATTTTTTTCGCAAATTCCTCACAAGTGTTTTTTATCTAAAAAAATAACGAGTAAAATATGATTTATATATACAAAGGTAAATCGTGATCGACAAAATGATACAATTTTTTAAGCATATGTATAAACCTCATACATATACAATCCTGATTTATATATGTAAATACAAATCAAGATTTTAGAAGATTTCTTCAGATTTTTTTAAGCGTTTTTTTAATTTGAAAAATCAAGATTAAATCGTGATCTATTTATGTAAAGTTGAAACCGTGATTGTCAAAATGATTCGATTTTTTAAAAAATATTGTACTTCGCTTTTAAAACTTCGCATATGGTGTTACTTAGTTGCATCTGTTCATACTGACAGCAGTATAAAAAATCAAAAAGTTCTTTGATGACCATGATTTAGCATGATTTTTTTTAAGTAAATATGATCGCTTTGAAAAAATCTGAAAGTATTCTCAGAAATCCTGACTCATGTACAGAATTTTCAAGCAACAGCCCGCTGTGGGGAATTACTTAAGCATCAATTTGTCTTCAATTTCTTTACTTTTTAATTCGTAAAAAAATAGAAGCGAGGTCCCATTCATTTTGTGTCCAAGCTTAAAAATATTCATATCTGACACAGGGTTTTTAAGATTTCTTTCATTATGTCGAACGATATGTTGGTTTTAGGTAATTATAAGTATATGAAATGTTATAAAAATAATTAATAAAAAATTGTGGTTGACTCTTAGAGTTGGAGTAATAACATAATAAATTCTGGATCAAATCCGAAAGGTCGGTTGGTTAAAATCAGGTCGAATCGATATAGAATGCCCCATATACAGATGTCGTATAAATAACAAATGGTTGTCGTTGTTAAACAGATCCGAAGAAATTGCGGCGCACGCTCAAGCTGAAGCGAGAGCCAGTGCAAAACAGTTAGTGGCTCTTCAGCAGCGTCTTGCAACGTTGAAGGACTCTGTGGCAGCGGCTCAGAGGGTTGCCGCCGCAAGGGAAGATGCAGCTGCTGCTGCAATCCAAAGAAACGCATCGGAGACTGCAGCGGAACTGAGAAAACAGGATGTCGACAAACAGATTAGTCAGAGTGAACGAGAAGCTATGGTTCGTTGTGAATAAACACCATCATACCAACCCATAAATATAAAAACGTCACCAATTAGAAAATTCACGAATTTTATGTGGAATAAAATCGCGATGCTTCGATTACTCTTCAACTCAACTATCATTTACTGGTTCGATACTGTTATTTGTTGAATCTTTTTGTGATTAAATCGGAGACTCGAAAAGATCGAGATTTTGACGACATAAAATATATTTTTTTCATGTTTTCAATCAAATGAAAAAACAATTATTATTAAATAATTTTTGGGCCAAATAAACAAAAAGACTGAGTTGAAAAATAATGGAAAAGTTGCAACTCTGATTTATACATTTACTTGTAATTATTACAAGAAAAGTAACATTATTTTTCGTTATTGCAGGATAAGGATGTTGTGGCCGCCAAGGAAAATGCTATAGCTAATGCAGTTCAAAACTCAGGTGTTCACAAACCAGCGCATCACCCATGGGGGTGAATCAATCCCCTATAATCTATAATTATATTCGTTGACCTTATTATTATATTCGTAATTAAAAATAGTAAATAGTGGCATCGTTTTATAGCCAATGGTGGAGGGTTTCCATGGGCATTTTATAAAAACAGATCTAGATCTTGTTGTTGTTATATTTCAATCCTATTGTTGCAAATAAAAGTTGTTAACTGCAAAACATTGAGTCTTTAATTTAATCATCATTCTACTCTATTATAGACACTGAAAAAATACTTTTGTACTAAGTAAACTATTTTGCGTTATTAAAATAAATTAGAATTTTAAGTGAAATCGACGGTATTCTCATTGGGAGAAAAAATATGTTTGATTATTTAGCTAAAAAATTAATTTTGTTGTATTTTGAGACATATTCAATTGTACTAAAATTTAAAAACTATTTTTTTCTGTTGAAAATAATCGTTGAAATAAAAATACGAATTTCTATCGCATTAAAAAAGTTGAGTAAAAAACGATTTTTTCTCAACAATCAAAAAAAAAATCTCATGAAACAATCGGTTTCGAATTCTAAAAAGAAAATCAAATAATTTATTAGTGTGTCACAAAAATGATAGTCTAACGCAAAAAGGGTTTTGAAAAAAGTAAAAAATTTACAAACATTAAAGGAATTATAGTTTTATCTCTGCAATTATTATATGTTTTATGAAATTTCGCAGCAATCAAACGGCCATTATTGTCGCAATGTATTTGTTGTAAATTTTGAGAAAAAATATTTCGTGATCTCGAATGATTCGAATCAAACACGAAGTTCTTCGTGATTTCGAGACGTTTGAGTAAATTACGAAGCAGGAAGTAACGGTGATTCCGAGAGCAATGCAATTCCGATCACTTTGGAGAATGAATGACATTGCTCACGATGGGCGTGTAGTGTATACGGGGCATTCCATACCGATTCGACCTGGGTCTGAATCTCGATCTTTCAGATTTCGCCCCACGATTTTTTGTACCATTATCCCAACGCTAAAAAGAGCTCGACACGTTTTTCCAATATTTAAAAAAATTTTAATCAGTTACTATTTTTTAAAATGAAAATATTGTTAGTCCAAATTTGAAAAACTGACAAAAATTCTCAAAAATACCGTATCAGATATAAAAGATTTTAAGTCCAGACCCAAAGTAGGCTGACATTTGCTTCTTTTTTTCGGGCTTTTTCTCGAAAAAAAACGTTAAAAAATATGAAAAGATATTTAAAGATATGAAAACTGAACACAGATAATACCAGCTATGGCTAGAACGTTTTCATATGTATCATAGGTTTTTTGAGAACTTTTCCGATTCTTTTTTCGTCGTTTCCAAGTCGTTTTTTTATACTAACAAAAAATCAACGTTAAATAAAAATGAACGAAAAAACGCCAATTAAGGTAGTCGTCTCGGTACAGTCCGGCTAAATGTGGGATTCTAAAAGAATTTTGAACATTTCGTAATGACAAAAATCTGAAAAAATTAGGCATATGTAAGGTGCTGCAAAGATTGATTTTGCATAATAATAATAATATCAAAATGTTATTAAAAAATTAATGAAAAAATGAATTGTTCAACAAATGATCCGGCAACCCAACTTTTTTTTAAATGAAAATGATTCATACATTTTTCTGAATACGTACAAATTTTTTCTGAATTTTGTCTAATTTTTTTAAATTACGGATTTCACCGTTCATTATGTATAAAAAAAAAACGTAATTTAAAAAAATTAGACAAAATTCTGATAAAATTCATACGTATGCAGAGAAATTAATGAATCATTTTCATTTAAAATAAAAGTTGGGTTGCCGGCTACTTTGTTCAACAATTAATTTTTTCATTCATTTGTTAATAACATTTTCATATTATTACTATGAAAATTCATCTTCGCACCACCTTCGATATGCCTAATTTTTTCAGATTTTTGTCATTGAGACGTGTTCGAAATTCTGTTAGAGTCCCATTAAAGAATTTCATATTATTTTCATTAATTATGTGCCCGATACTAGTTCTGATTTTTCATAAGAAAGTTATGTTTTTACAAAAAACTATATAAAATACGTGCGAGATTTCAAACACACCCCTATCCGGACACGAGCTAAAAAAAAACACATTTTCCGACCATTTGGATCATTTAAACTCTGACCCTGAAATCAAGCATATATATTTTTATTGTTCTTTGCAAAGACATAACTTTCTTATGAGAAACCAGAACTAATATCTGACATAGAATTAATGAAAACAAGATGACATTTCTGAATTGGCGGTTTTCGTTCATTTTTATTGAACGTTGATTTTTTGTTAGTATCAAAATACGACTAAAAAAATCGGAAAAATTCTCGAAAAACCTTTGATACATAAGAAAATATTCTAGCCACAGCTGACAATGAATTATTTTTAAAATTTTAATTCTAAATGTCTTTTCATATTTTTTAAAAGTTTTTTGAAATTGTTTTCGAAAACAACTGCAAAAAAAATATATAAACAAATATCAGCCCACTCTGGGTCTAGGTTTAAACATTTTTATATTTGATACGGGATATTTTCAAATTTTTAAATTTGGTCTAACAATATTTTCATTTTGTAAAATTGTAACTAATTGAAATTTGAAAAAAATAATCGAAAAAAAATTTCGAGCTCTATTTTGAGTTAGAACAATAATAGAAAAAATCGTGGTCAAAATCCGAGAGGTCGAGGTCAGACCGAGATCGAATCTGCATGGAATGCCCCATAAGCATTAAAGCTCCTCTCTTGTAATGACAGTGAAAGTGTCAGACAGCCAGTGGTGATCCGCATTTCACAACGTGATAGCATTGTACCAAGAAGGTAAGGTCAGTACCCAGTTGCGTGCTCAACAACAACGAAGAAACGACCGAGAGCAAGAGTCGAGCACGCGTATCGTTATCGCGTATCCTGTATCTCCACGACTGCGGCGTTAACACGACATAGTTGTCTTTTCCGTATATAACCGGAGTCAAGCTCTGTGTAGTGTAATATAATCATTCTGAATGAGAGAAACTTAACGGCTTCATCTCTAAACAATGACATTCAGATCTTTCAATCGACTTTTTTTTCAATCAGGCGAAAGTATTCTTTGGTCTTGAAACTTAGATAACAGCAAAAATAAAAAGCCTCAAAGTAGAACCTTGCAAATTGCTTCCTCATTATTTTGTATCTTTGTCCAGGCCACCTGTATGAGGAAGCATATTAATCAATTTTGGCTTTTCCTCATAAAGGAAGCTTTGTCAAAGATACAAAATAATAAGGAAGCAATAAGCAAGGTTCTACTCTGCAGGCTTGTTTATATGCTATACATCAGCTGCACTTAAAACGCAAAAAAAAAATTAATAAATGTATATTATTATTATTTTAAACATTTTTTATTAAATACTAAATATGAACTCTTTCTTGGATTCTCATCAAATTCAGTATCAAACAATGGCACAATCCATTCAAGTTTTATGCAAAATTTTTGGTTCAGTTGATGCTTGAATCGTTCTCAAGTTATAGCAGTTTCAAGAAAATTTACGAAAATGCAAATTTCTATAAAATCTTTACTACTTTATCGATTTCACCTAAATTTACTATTAAACATTGACACACTTTATATAAGTTTAATGCAAAATTTTTGATCAGTTACTTAAACCATTTTCGAGTCACAGCATTTTGAAAAAAAAAATAGAAATACGAAAATTTAAAAAACTCCATAAAGTCCGAACCGCTTTACCGATTTTTTCAATTTCAATACCATATAACTCTGAACGTATTGGAGATACGTTCTGGCGAGTTCAGTTATGTAGAACTATTTAGCTAAATCGTCGAACTTCTATGAAAGTTTGAGCGTCCACATATTTTTTTTCAAAAAATTCAAGACTACGTAAAATCTGAATGGCTGCATATGTTATGTCAAAAATCGCAACATTCAAAGAGGGATAACTACTTCACTTCCTTGCCAAATTTCAGACCGATCGCTCGAATGGTTACTGAGTAAAGAGGCGATTAACATAGACACGCACACATACACACAAATGGACATTTTTTTACATCATTTTTCTCGACGTTTGCCCATGAAAATCTCGAAAAAAGAATGTAATGAAAACAAAGTTTCCTCTATGAGGAAGCAAAAGAATATGACGGTCATAACCCCCTGTTGATTTGGTCTGGAACGTCCAAGATGTAAAGAAGAATTATCAAAGTTAAGGACTTTTGTTGACAGACTCAACACTCCCCTCCTTCTCGTGGCCCCTCGCCATCCTTTTGGGACGTATTTTAAATTCATAACTTAATATTGTGGTCAAATGAAACACTCACAAATTGAGTTTTAAATTATACCTGCTGAATCGCGATAAAAAATCATGTTCCTCTCCTGTCTGAAGTACACAGTTCTAGGATCGAATTTTAGAACTTAGATTTGAAAAAAACGTTCGGTTTTAACGGAGTTCTGATTCTTTCTTAAATTGAAGTTATCGCATGAACTTTCTCGAAAATCAAGATACCGGGATTAACAACTTGCTTGACGTAGTATGCATAAAATTCGATTTCACGCAATATTTTCGGTGCGTAAAATTAATTTGCATGCAAAGTGCGTGATCTCTTATCGCGTAATATACTATTTTTACGCAGTATGCGTAAAATTCGAAATTACGCACGGTTTTCGGTGCGTCAAAAGAATTTTTACGCACAGTGCGTAAAATCGAATTTTACGCATACTAAAATTCGAAATTACGCACGGTTTTCGGTGCGTCAAAAGAATTTTTATGCACAGAGCGTAAAATCGAATTTTACGCATACTATATCAAAAAATATCGCGTATGCGACACGTACGTATGATTTTACGCACGCGTAGCAATTGAATAGCACTCGCACTTATCTCATAATATACTATTTTAGTTTTACACTAAATAAATCAGACATCTATATCCCGAGAACTTCTTGGCCCATTTTACCGAAATTTTGAACAAATCGAAAAGTATCCTATATACAGTATAACAAGTCTGCAAAGTAGGATCTTTCAAATTACTTCCTCATTATTTTGTATTTTTGACAAAGCCATCTCTATGAGAAAGTGTGTTGATCAATTTTAGCTTCCTCATAGAGGAAACCTTTTCAAAGATACAAAATAATGATAAAGCAAGATCCTACTTTGCAGGCTTGTTTGTATACTGTATACATCAGCTGCATTTAAAATAATTTCAAACTGACTCCAATCAAAATCACTGTTTTAAAAAGTGATTAAACAAATTCTTAAAAAGTCTATAATTTTAATCAGTAATAATTTTGTTTTCATAAATATTTAATTTAAAATCACTTTATTGAAAATTTGTAATTCTTGTAAAATTAAAACCACGTTAACGATTCCCGCCAAATTCCATACCAATCATTTCTTAGTGTTAGTCCATTTATATCAAAAAAATTCTCGCGATATCTCGTAATTTGCGCGAGCTACTGTACGACTAAGATTTTTCAAAGAATTCAAAACGCCACAAAACTTTAACCGCTCGACCAATTTTCATCAAATTTGTACCGGAACTAATGTTATTCAAATGTGAAACAAACTCGATCAAAATCGATAAAAAATTGTTGAATTTCTTTTTTTCGTGACAGCATTTGTTATCGTATTTCCGGAGTAAAATAAAAAATTATAAACTCATCGGCTATTCCTTGCACCAAATTCATCTTTGATAATGAATAATCGTGAATTCATGTACAAAGTTCAAACATGATATCTCGAAATTTATAAGAGTGATTACAGGAATGAAAAAAAAAACATTAATTGCAATAAAATTAAAACCACTCTATCTACTCTCGTTAACTTTAACAACGGTAATGATTTAATGTTAGTCCATTCGTGTGTATAATTTCAGTCTGATATCTCGTAATTTACAAAAGTTGTACCGTAAAAAGACTTCTTTTCAAAACTTTCAAAATGCTATTAAATTTGGACCTCGCAGCCGATTCGCATCAAACACAATCCCAAACGTTGTTATACGATAGCCCACTTGCCTACCAAATTTGAAAAAGATACATGAAAAATTACAACAGTTATCGTGCTAACAAGATATCTATACACATACAGACAGCCAGACATCTTTTCAAAATCACTTTTCTCGGCGTTTCCGACCATTCTGAGTATCCTGATATAAAAATCTAACTAAAAAAATGTTTTCACAAAAACAAAGCTTCCTCTATGAGGAAGGAAAAAGTGATAATTATTTCTTCACAGAGGAAGCATTGTAGATAGTGTGAAATAATGAGGAAGAAATTTAAAAGATTCTACATCGCAGACGTTTTTTCGGCTCAGTGCCCTTAAACTTGATGATTGAGAACTAACTACGACTTTTCTCTGTAGACGATTAATTAACAGCAGACAAATTGCCCAATTAGATTCAGGAACAGTGAACTCTTAGCACCATTCGTTTTCCCCAAGCTGACCTACATATCATAAAACGCTGAGTATATAATTTTGAACGTTTCGCACGTATATACACTCTCCAAGTGATCGAACGATCATCCATAACAAGATCTGGATCTTACACCGAGTTGGAAATCGTAGTGGGAGCTCCTTTCGTGCGATCGAAAGACGATCTTCTCATATCGAATCACCATCCACGAATAAACGCCTCGTCGAGATATTCGCTCGGTTATATCGGCCCAGAGAGCACAGCTGCACCTTTCACACAGCCTATGTGCCGAAGACTCGTCCAAGAGACCGGATGCCCTGCACTTTCATCGTCGCCGTTGTTTGCTATTTTTTTTTACTTTTATTCGATGCTACACTTCCGCTGTTCCTTTTATACTCCTACTTCAAAAGCCTTCTCCTATTTGCTTTCCTTTCTTTTTGCTTTAAGATAGATGTGTCGAGAAACCACCAGCAATATACATCATCATCACCATCATCATCACCACTCTCGATGTCAGTCGAAGTCTTTTTTTTTTTTTATAATTCAACGTAATCGGAGACTGTCCCAGTGAATTTATCGTTCGCACTGAAACGTCAATTAAAATCGTTAACGGTACATTTCGGTTTCACCTTGAACGACGCATTTACTCACTTTCGCAGAAATTCCGGAGAAGCAATAATAACGCCTTTTTTATGGTTCTATTTGTGGTGAAGGTCATGGAAAATAGAATCCTTCGAATAAAAGACATATAATAATGACATTGAAGGAAACTATAAATTGATGTCATTTTAATCCAATGTGGGTCAGAATTCCGAGACGACTCAGTTACTACGTATTAGATATCTTGTAAGTACACGAGCATTACGTTTGAAGAAATAATTAAAATTACTCTTGTTCAACAATTGCCAGTAGCAACTGCGTATCTTTATCAGCAGTGCACGCTGGGGTAATCAAATTAGTAGGCAAATGCAACCTGCAATATGAATGAGAAAGTTGACAGCGTTAGATCAACTATTGTGGCCTAAGTCCCAACTTTTTTTATGAATGTTGTTCTAAGTTTACAAGTTTAATCCACGCGTAGACCATTCCATTGAAAATTTTCCAAGATATCCAAACTTCTGCACTTTCGCAGGTAAAGTATCGTAAAATAAAACTTTTAGATATCCGAACTAACATTTAATCAAAAAATTAATCTGTAGGATACAAAAAGTATAATTTATGTAATAGTGTTTTGTTTGTTCGATTATAGGAAAAAATTGGCTATACTGGTCAAAGTATATTGCAAATATCGTGTTGGTTCAACTTAGAAGAATGCATTTATTCACTTTCACAGAATTGCCAGAGAAACAACAACGAAGGTTCTTCTATTTTGCTTTCTCATGGAGGAAGCTTTGCTTTCGTGAAATTTTTTTTGTTAGTTTTTCAGGTCGTAACATTCAAAAAGGTCTGGAACGTCGAGAAAAGTGACGAAAGGCTTAAATTCATTTGAAGTTTTTCAAACCATGTAGAGTACTGGTTAAACTTCACTTTATTAAAATCGCTTCACGCATTTCATGTTTATTGGATTTTTGAGATTTTGAAAAATGTCCGTAAACCCTCTAGCGCGAACAAATTTTTAGGTAGCGAGCTGGAACTTCGTACTAAAATTGAACAAAGTGCTGTGACCTTTGTTATTAAATTTGGGCGACATCGGTAAAGCGCTTTGGTTTTTATGGGACATTGAATTTTGATTTTGAAAGTTCTAGTTTGCATCTTTTTTTTGTTTTTTTTTTGTAGTTTTATTCGATGTGAAGATCATGGGAAATAGAATCACAACATAACGAATCGAAGACCTATAATAATACCATTGAAAGTAATGGTGATCTAATCTTATTTCAATCAAACTTCAGTCAGGCTTTCGAGACAACTCACTTATTACTTATTAGTTATCTTGTAAAAAGAGAAGGAATATGTTTTAAAAAAAAATGGAAATTCTTCATACTCAACACTTGCCAACTGAAATGTAGTATCTTAATCAGCAGTATACGCTGCTGTAAGCAAACTAGGTAAGTGAAACCTCCAATATAAATGAGAGGACATCGATGTAAGTGTAGAAGTTTAATTCACGCACAAGCCCATTAATTTACCTTAACGTCTTTGAAAATCCATTTTTTTCATGTATAAATCGATCAGTGTTTGACAACATGATTGAAAATGTACAAGCTAAATTCTACAATTACTAAGATAAATTATCGCAAAACAAAGCTCTCAGATGTACTGACTAATATTTCATCAGGAAATTAACATGAACGATGCAAAAACTATAACTTATGAAATAGCATTTCCTTGGTGTGACTATAGGAAAGGAATTGCCAGTGTTGAAAAGTACATTGAAGCTTAAGTGGTGGTTCAGTTTATACGCTGGTCCGAGAAAGGTAAACTCATTCGTACAGTGACTTCAGATGCAAAAAGTTTTGGCTCCGTTAAATCCATATAATAAGTGGAACACCAACTAAGAACCACTTGTTTATAACTTGTAATCTGTGTGTGAACGTTAAACTCGAGTTTCATCTATATTAACGCCTCGTAGAAACATAAAGATTTGCCATCGTTGAGTCTGAGAGCTGGTAGAACTCGGACGCTGTCTCGTTTGTCTCCGTAGGGTCGTTTTGCGAATCGGATATGCGTGTAGGTCCGGTTTCCAAGACCAGGGCGATACACACCAGATTGCTCACTCGCATGTCCCGCACCCAAGGAGGGAGAAAGCCAATACCTATAAAAAGCGAACGGTCTATTGGTAGATCCACGCAGTGTAACATCGACCACGTTCGAGACACTGAGACACATTTACCATCGGACGAAAAATGCTTCCGATCGTAAGTAAAAAAAATAATAAAGAGTCCATGACAGCAAAGAAAACAGTTGAGAAAAATCTTTTCCAATTTTCCCTGAATTCATGAAGCCAAGTTACAACATTTTCAATGGAGATTAATATTTGTTTTTGAAGGTCATCATCGGCTGCTTACTGGTTCAAATTACCCTGGGAGGTTACCTTCATGGTGGCGAATCAAGTGGCTGGCAAGGGTGAGTACCGTAATATTGAAATAAACTGGAAAATTACACAAATAGTTATGAGTACGTTCTTTTTCAGTGTGGTCGATTCTTACGGTGATGGAGTGCCTCACAGCTATGTCTCAAGTTCGGTACAAGAATCGTTGGGACATCAGTCACTGAGTTCTTACGGTGGTTACGGCAGCTTTGGTGGTCATGGTGGCTTTGGCGGTCACGGTAGCTTTGACGGAGGTCACGGTGGTCATGGTGGATGGGAACATCAGGATCAACATCACTATGCTCATGCGGTGCCAATCAGCCAACACATCGAAGTCAGCAGACCTGTGCCTATTCCAGTTTACAAAGAAATTGGTGAGATTACTAATCATCTTAGATCCTATTATCGGATGTTTCATATATAATAAGAAATTGGAAAGCTGCTAATCATCTTAGATCCGATAAAGGATGATTTAAATACAGTGCGAAATTTCAAGAAAATATAGCATTTTAAGTATTAATCGAACGGAGTCTGGATGGATAGCATTGTATTATCGTTAATAAATTGCATGTAATTGTGTCATCCGTGGTTGAGGGAGCTTTAAAATCTAAGAAAAATATCGTTATTTTTAAATGTGGTTGATGTTTAATAGAACCCACCCAAAAATATGATAAAAGTTGACATCTTGTAACATGTAAAATTTATGATATAAATTATAATTTTCGGATTGGTCTTACAATTAAAGCTACTAAAGGTACTATATTTGATATGACATTGGTTGTTGTAACAACAGTTGCAATGGCGACAGGTGCAATGACGACAGTTACTACGACGACAGTAGCTACGACGGCAATGTCTACGACGGCAATGTCTACGACGATAGTTCGTACGACGACAGTAGTTATGATGACAGTTCCTACGACGACAGTAGTTATGGCGACAGATGCTATAGCGACAGTTGGAATAACAACATTTGCAATGACGACAGTTGCTACGAGGACATATGCTATGACAACAGTAGTTATGACGACAGATACTATAGCGACAGTTGCAATGACGATAGTTGCCACGAAGACATAGTTGCCATGACGATAGTTGCCACGAAGACATAGTTGCCATGACGCCAGTTGCTATGACGATAGTTGCTATGACGATAGTTGCTATGACGATAGTTGCTATGACGATAGTTGCTATGACAATAGCTGCTATGACGATAGTTGCTATGACGATAGTTGCTATGACGATAGTTGCTATGACAATAGCTGCTATGACGATAGTTGCTATGACGATAGTTGCTATGACGATAGTTGCTATGACGATAGTTGCTATGAC
The DNA here is from genome assembly GCA_964016905.1 of Perithous albicinctus. Classification (NCBI taxonomy): domain Eukaryota; kingdom Metazoa; phylum Arthropoda; class Insecta; order Hymenoptera; family Ichneumonidae; genus Perithous; species Perithous albicinctus. The sequence continues at coordinate 6,982,842 of OZ024697.1, forward strand.
GATAGCTGCGATGACAACAGTTGCAATGACGACAGGTGTAATAACGACAGTTGCTACGACAACAGTTGCTACGTCGACAGATGCTATAGCGACAGTTACAATGACGACAGTTGCTATGACGAACACTGCTATAGCGACAATTGCTATGACGACAGTCGCTATGACAACAGTTCTGATGACAACTGTTGCTATGACAAAAATTGCAATGACAGCTGTTGCTATGATAAAAATTGCAATGACAAAAGTTACAAAGAAAGTTGTACAACGAACCTACAACGAAAATTGCAACTGCTGCGATGACATCACTTGCTATGACGATTTCTTACAATAAATATCTGTAATATTAAAATTATTATTGTTTCGATTTAATTTTAGGTGTCCCCGTGGCTCAACCGGTAGCCATCAAAGTTCCACATCCAGTAGCAATAGGCGTACCCCAACCATATCCCGTACACGTGCCAGTTGCTCATCCGGTAGCTATACCAGTTGTCAAGACCATCGCGATACCAGTCGAGAAGAAGGTTCCGTATCCGGTAGAGAAAATAATCCCAGTACCGGTGGAGAAGCCAGTGCCAATAACGATTGAAAAACACATCCCTGTTCCGGTTGAGAAGCCATACCCGATACACATACCAGTTTACAAGCACGTATTTCATCGAGCCAAGCCGAGTCACGGTCACGGCTGGTCACGGTAGAAACAGAAAAGAAAGAAAAAAAAACAAATTCTCGAGGTTCAACGACGTCGCGGCAATAAACCCGTTATGAAGTTGTTCGTGCGAAACCGGAGAGGTCCTAGGAAGTCCTGCCTAGCTCATAGAGACTATATTCCTGATGAGAATCACGCGTTACGTCTAACAATGTAATATACCAGTATTGCCACAGTAATTGGATCCTACGCAGGGTGCCTCTCGAGCTTCAGGCTGTATTATAGAAAGTTGAACGACTGTTTTATTTTTTCTTATAGCTCCGCATTAAACGTGTGCGGAAATCACAAGTAGTGATCTTCGACAACACCCTCGTTTACTCTCTTAACTGAAGAACGTTGAGTCAGAGCGGATTATTCGCCACAGAGTTGGAAACATTCGATTACTTTCTGAACTTACTCTATTTGTTTATTTATTTCATGAATAATTTTTACATTAATTTTGTTCTATATGTTTTTTTTCCATTTCTTTTTCTTTCTTTCTGTCTTGCCTAGAGGAGAAAGTGATTAAATATTTGATTTAGATAAAAAATAGTTTTTATAGACTCGCTTAAAAATAGCATAAAACAAATAATGAGTAATGAGAAAAATGATATTACTTTCACCGTTATTTTTAATTTTGCAAATTTTTTTAATTATTTTTTTGTGGAAAAAAAACGCGTTATTAAAAAAAGTGAATAACAAGTTATGGGAGTAAATAAATAGAGTAAATTCGAAAGTAACAGAATGAACAATTCTGTTTCGTTAATCTAAAGCTTTTACTTTAAGTAGTTGTTGATTTTGAAATGTTACCTGTTGCATTAGCGAACGGTGGAATTGTTGCCGAGATAATTGTTCTGATGTCTCTTTGTTACTCTCGTTACATGTACATAGTTGTTAAAGATGTAAATGATACCTTTTTATACCAAATAAAATGTCAATTTTACCAATTGTTGATGTACTTAATTTGCGAATGAATTTTCCTTTAACCCTCACCAAAGTCGTTTGTTAGTGATATACGTTAAATTGGAGATTGAAATCTTTTTGCAAATTGAGAAAATTGAGCGTGAGCCTTTTTTTAAAATGTCGTCAGAAAAACTGCTGACAGTTTTCACTTAAATGCAGGGTATCTGCCGATACAACTAATTATAGAGATAATTTAACGATGCGAGATAAACTCGATGATTTGTGTAAATTACGGTGTCTACTGTGTAGGCACTAAATTTGTTCTCGTTATGCTCTCTTCACATGGCGAACACCGAACGGAAGAAGGCACGATGCTCGGCACTTCTTCAGTTTTATACTCGCGCGCGAAGCTTGGTGCACTGAACTTTAATTATACTTGTAATCAAAGGGTCTGGCCATGACGTTTTATGAGTGGCATTGATGGATGTTTTTTCTTTTTAATCATCATTGAAAAATAATTTGCGTTACGTATAGAGGGTATTTCATGCCAATTCATCGGTGTCTGACCTTCTTTCATATAGTGTAATACTTTTTTCAGCACAATTTTTTTTTCTTGGAAACATTTTGAAATGCTTTTCAAATTCTTCGTCTTCAAGTATACTTTCATGTAAGTATATTTTTCAAAAATGTTTAACTCCTTTAAAGAGCTTTTAGTGAAAAAAATAAAAATCGAGTTTTGTGGAAGCGTCTTCAATGTTAAAAACTGTTATGATTTTTATTTTTTAAAGGTCGTCACTTAAGTGAACGGCGTATGCTCAATTTTTTGTTAAATTTCTTATAACATTTTTAGGCGACTTACATTAGTGAACAACCTCATGTATGCAACGATGAAAAATATTTCTGTTTAGTTCTATTAAATCCAACAAAAATATCCTAGATAAAAATTCTTAAACGGCATAAAAGTATTTATACTGCGTTTCAATTTCTTGTTACATTGTTTACTTTTTGCATTGTATCTATCTTACGGATCCTACAATAAATACTTACAGATTTTTACAATAACATTCAAAGTATCAAGCATTGTATTTATTAAAAAATTTTAATAAATACTATTTATTAAAAAGATATGCAAAGTATAAACAGAAATCTCAAATAAGATATAACGTCAACTTAGAAATAAAATTAATTCAAATGACAAATTGCTTTTGTACTTGTTGTAGATTCACAGAAAAAAAATATCGAGCATTGCTTTTGTATCATAATTTTCTATATATTTACGTTACTCATATAAATTTTGTTATATCAAAAAATAATTCGTTCTTTATACAAGTGCACGAGTAAATCTCAAACAAAACGTATGATCAATGTAGAAATAATATTAATTAAAATGACCTGAATCTGACCAGAAATTTTTTTAGAAAACACAACCACAAAAAACCTGTTTTAGAAAATAAACATTTTTGGTAACCGAGCCGAAGTGAGTCGGCGATTCCTTCTATTTTTTCGGCCTTTTTCAAGAAAAAAAATGAGATAAAATAGTAACTTTACGATGGGCAGCTAGAAAATGTTTGTATGCAACATATGATTTTTAGAATTTTTTCAAATTTTTTCAACGTATATATATTTTATTACATAACGAACGTTAAATAACCATGAATAAAAGGGTCTAATTTGAGATTATTTAACATTTATTTGGAAAAATCTGAACAAAATTCTCAAATATCATCTGTTGCACGCAAAAATTTGCTAGCCTATCGTAAAGTAACTATTTTTTCCAATTTATTCCACTCTTTAATTGTTGAGAAAAGGCTGAAAAAAATGGATGAAATCGTCACCCCAGTTCGGCTCGGTTATTAAAAATTTTTATTTTCTAAAAAAAAAAAGGGTTTTCAGAAGTTTTCCAGATTTTTAAAATGTGCCGTTCGATAATTTGTTTTAAAAAATCGTAGATAATTAAAAATGTTTGAACATTTTTTTTTTTCGTTTTTAAAGTTATGTGAATCATGTAAAAAATTGCGGCTCCTATCCGAAGGGTCAAGTGTCGGACCCAGGTCGAAACCAGATGGAATAGCCCATATATAAAGCATTGCATTGGTGTGGTAATTTTTATTTATTTTATGTTACTCGTACAAATTTGTTATTAATCTTACACAATAATTTCATCTGTTTATTACATAGAATCCCCAAGTAAAAATTATTAATAAAAAAATGGAGTATAAAAGAAAATCTCAAACAAGATATATAATATCCACGTAAAAAAAGAAAAACAAAATAACCAACTCAAGCTTTGCATTTGTGCTGATATTTCAATTTTACATTACTAATTAAAATTACTCGATCCTACAAAACAATTTGTTCTGCGTAAGAGACATACCAAGAAAAACAAAGAGTAATGCAAAAAAAATTCTGTGAAGAAGAAATTCTCATATAAAATCAAGATAGAAAATAAGGAATACGATAAAATATTTCATATCTGTGTAGCGATCGTTGCTGGAGATAGCGCAGGAGGGAGATTAATCGCGTGTATGGTTCACGGTGAAGGTAAGCTAATACACTCAGGGCCAAAGGAGCGGAAGCTTAATGCACCAACAGTAGCCTCAGACTCGTACGGTGTAAATATTGTCCGCATATATTATATTATATCTCTCGAAAGGATATAAACGGAGAACAAAAAAAAAAGATATGTATAGGAGAATGTGTAGCTTCCGTGAAATGTTTGGCTAAAAGTGACCCAAGTGGGGATAAAATGCAGTAGTCGGTATATATTGGTTCACTAATGTAGAGAGAATGAAAGGTTTTGAAAGACGTTCGGACACGTTCATCGTACATTGTTGTACAAGTTCCGTGCGGAAAAAAACGATACGGCGTGGGTCCATGGCAAAACAATTGCACTCTCTTCTGTGTTAGCTACGGAGAAGCCTTGTGTGCTACACGTACACGAATTGCTGCTGGACTGTCTGGATACTGTTTTAGCTAAGAATATATATAGAGTATATAGAGTGTTATTGAGTACGAGAGAGCACGTCCGCCTGGCAGTGAAAGGCGTTGCGGTATATTAAGAGGAGGCATGGCGGAAGATGTACCAGTCATAGTAGAGAAGCCACTCACGTTAAAACACAAACCTTGGTCCGACCACCCGAAATATCATGCGTCTCAAAATGCAAATAACTGTGAGTTCAAAGGATGGATATTATATTTTTTTACAATTTTGAGAACAAAAACAAAAAACGTTTGATAAACAAAAATTGCTTTCACTGGAACATAAATATGAAAAAAATTAAAATTTATTGTGTTTTACTTTTGTACTAAACATATTAATAACTGTGAATTTAGGGGATGAAATTATTTTACTATTTTACGAACAATAAAAAACAACAACAATCTAAAAACTTTTGCGCAAAACTGCATTTTGTACATATTTTGTGAAGAAAAAAAAGAATTTATTGCCTTAAAGGTACTTTTGTAATTTGATACCAAAAATGATCAAAAAATTTCACCAAAAATGATTTTCACTGTAATATGAAAAAAAAATAATATCTATCATATTTAAGATACTTTTGTCCTCAAAATGCAAATATCTGTGAATTCAAGAGATAAAAAAACTTCAACATTTTTGAAAATGAAACCAACGAAAAAATCTTTAAACCTTTCATATAAAATCATTTTTACCAGTATTCAAACCGAAAATTGTCATTTATCGTGTTAAAAATACTTTTGTCCTAAAAATTCAAATATCTGTGATTTTAAAAGATGAAATATTTATACAATTTTGAGAAGAAAAACAAGAAAAAAAATCTAAAAAACATTTTATACAAAAGTAATTATTATGTAAACGAAAATTGTCTTTCATTGTTAAAGGCACTTTTGTTATCTATGACAACGCTGGTGACCGCAGTCCCAGCAAGTATGCAGGCTTATTACGACCAAAATTCAGGACAGTATTACGTACCAATGTTCGGAAGGATGTTCCGTATCGCAAGATCGGATCACGAAGCGGTAGCTGCATCAGGCGAGAGTTCAGGTTACGGCGACGACTATGGCAGCAGCGGAGGAGGTGGAGGCGGTGGAAGCGATTACGGTGGTCATCAGCATCAAAGTGGTTTCGACAGTTCAGGCTTCCATCCGTCGAACGGAATCCTAGGAAGTGCAGAACAGCATCAAGATTACTCCTCCTTCACCGGATTCGACGGAGGTCACGGAGGTGGACATGAAGGAGGTGGATTCGGTCATGGGGATGGCGGCGGATTCGGTCATGGAGGTCACGAAGGTGGATTCGGTGATGGCGGCCACGATGGTGGATACGATGGTGGTCATAATCAAGTTCACAGTGTTCCCGTATCGCAACATGTCGAAGTGACAAAACCAGTTGCAGTTCCAGTTTACAAAGAGATTGGTATAAAATTAATTCGAAAGCAAAATCGCTAAGAAAAGAAGAAAACAATGTCAACGGTTGATCCCTTAATGTTAATTCATCAACAAGAATCCTAAACTTATTGCCAGTTTGTCATAATCACATGTTCAATTTTTTTGTGATCTCATGTTCAATTGGTCGATAATTTATTTTAAAAATCGATTACAAGTCTAGGATCGTCTTGATTGTCTTTAGATTGTCTTTAATTGGTTGATCAAGCATTTACATTATTTTTTTCCATAACTTTGGAGCCTAACAATGATTTTCAATAATATTCTAAAGTATTTGTTCTACTGTTCAACAGGTGTTCCGGTACCACAAGCTGTGAAAATTCACATCCCTCATCCAGTTGCTGTTGGAGTACCGCAACCCTATCCTGTTGCGGTTCCAGTCTCAAAACCCTTTCCAATACAGATAATCAAGACGATAGCGGTTCCGGTAGAGAAGAAAGTGCCTTATCCAGTTGAAAAGCACATCCCAATACCAGTTGAAAAGCCCGTGCCAATTACAATCGAAAGACACGTACCCGTGCCGGTGGAGAAGCCCTATCCCATCAAAATTCCCGTCTACAAAACGATCTATCATCACGCCAAGAGTCACGGAAGTAGCCACGGTGGTCACGGAAGTAGCCACGGTGGTCACGGTCATGGTCGTTAACGAAGCATTTTTTACACCGGCATCGCAATGAAAAGTCATTAATTATCTGGAAGATCAATCACGGAAACTGTAATCTGCTAATTGAGCTTCCCGTTCCTAATTCAGTCCTTATTGATACCATTTTATTATACACTCACACTTGTACATATCTCGTTGACTTTTTGTTTTTGTTTTTTTTTATATTATATATTTTGTATGATGTTGATTTATTCTTTTAATAAAAAAATTTGAAAACTATGTGGTGCTCTTGAAACTGAATGAGATCAGACTTTTCCTCCTTATAGTGAAAGTAAAACAAGAAATAAGTGGGGGGAAAGTGTAGGAGTAAGTCCTTCTCGTAGACTTCTTACATTATCGACTGTAATAGAAGCGACAGCACACTCCAAAGCCCCAAGTGGACCGCACTACGATGGAAAATAGTGTTCCGGTTGAGGGAATTCGCGGTATCGCGAATTTCACGCTGGTGAAAACGATCGGACAACACCTTCACCTTCAGATACGGAAAGAGACCGATCGACTTATTATAGGCATATCGTTTTCATTAACACATGTATGCTAATTGATAGGGATGTGCATGAGCGCGCTCGAACCGTGATTGCGATGCTCGAGCATAGTATGAGCGCTCATTCTGCTCAAACGCTCATTTGGCTCGAACGCTCAGTCGACAGGAGCAGCTCGACCGCTCAGCCGATATGAGCGGTTCGAACGCTCATGCGACATGAGTAGCTCGTATCACTTTTAACATTTTTATTCATTCATAAGTTCATACATTTATTAATATATGAGTTTCATAAATACTTAGATAAATGTTTCATTCCGCTGGAAATTGGAATGAAGCAGAATGAAAATTCGAATTGATTTTAACGCACAATCTTTTTCATGAGTAGCAGCGCTCCGGGTATACAGGATCCGTTCAGTAAATGTTGAGTCGATTTATATCGTATCGATTTGATCGGGATTGATTCGTTACTTGTTTCTTTTTAGCGTCATATCCATTTATCGCGGCCTTAAATCTATTTTCAAGCTAATATTTAGTGTGAAGTAAAAGAAGACAATATTTGATAATATAAGAACTAGATTTAATACTGAAACATTAAATACAAAGATCTTGAGAATTATATTTGGTCGTGCGTTGAATAAAGCTCGACTAAGCACTCAAGCCGCTTGTTCCGATTGGGCGTTCGAGTCGCTTGTTGCAACTGAACGCTCGAGCCGGATGAGCGTTTGAGTGGAACGAGCGCTCATATTACGTTCCAGCGCGCTCGAGCACTGATTTTCCGAGCTGAGCAGTGAGTGCTTGAGTATCTAAGCGCTCATACACATCCCTACTAATTAAATAGTTTTTGTTCAGTAAAAGAAGAAGTCCTTTAAGTTGACTGTCAATCAATTTTCAACTTCGATGATCTTACAATTAAAGTTAGGAATTCTTTTGGAACCTACTGAAGCTTCAACTTCAGTTGAAGGTGCGATTTTTTACGCCCTCTATAATCATGTAATACTGTGCAAGGATGGGTTAGGTGAGGTATTCTCTCCCTATACAATAACGTCACTCACACTGAAATGGTATATGGCGTGCGAGAAACACTTCGACCGGTCGCCATCTAGCGGCGTACAACGTTGACTCGACACTGGTAAAAGGCAAACTATTCGTGGTTAAAGACGCAATACACATACATACCCAATCAAAATTTTGAGTTACAATTTCACATCTTCGTGATCAAAGTAAAGTCTGTAAAATATTAACGTCATTCAAAATACTTCGAAAATTGTTTTATTAAATTATACTAGTTACAAATAAAACAACCGAACAAATTTTAGGAGTACGCAATTTTTACCCTGCCAAGTGAATTCCGAATTCTGATTTTTTTGAATACATCACATTTGTTAAAAGTTTTTATAATGTTTCTTAGATGCCCGTTTTCGAAACTATTTTACTTCAGAAAAATCAGGAAAACACTACACAAGAAAACAATCAAGATTCCTGAAAATTTGTTACACAACATTTAAAAAAATACTTTATCAATAACTTCACATAATTGTTGTTGTTGTTGTTGTTGTTGTTGTTGTTGTTGTTGTTGTTGTTGTTGTTGTTGTTGTTGTTGTTGTTGTTGTTGTTGTTGTTGTTGTTGTTGTTGTTGTTGTTGTTGTTGTTGTTGTTGTTGTTGTTGTTGTTGTTGTTGTTGTTGTTGTTGTTGTTGTTGTTGTTGTTGTTGTTGTTGTTGTTGTTGTTGTTGTTGTTGTTGTTGTTGTTGTTGTTGTTGTTGTTGTTGTTGTTGTTGTTGTTGTTGTTGTTGTTGTTGTTGTTGTTGTTGTTGTTGTTGTTGTTGTTGTTGTTGTTGTTGTTGTTGTTGTTGTTGTTGTTGTTGTTGTTGTTGTTGTTGTTGTTGTTGTTGTTGTTGTTGTTGTTGTTGTTGTTGTTGTTGTTGTTGTTGTTGTTGTTGTTGTTGTTGTTGTTGTTGTTGTTGTTGTTGTTGTTGTTGTTGTTGTTGTTGTTGTTGTTGTTGTTGTTGTTGTTGTTGTTGTTGTTGTTGTTGTTGTTGTTGTTGTTGTTGTTGTTGTTGTTGTTGTTGTTGTTGTTGTTGTTGTTGTTGTTGTTGTTGTTGTTGTTGTTGTTGTTGTTGTTGTTGTTGTTGTTGTTGTTGTTGTTGTTGTTGTTGTTGTTGTTGTTGTTGTTGTTGTTGTTGTTGTTGTTGTTGTTGTTGTTGTTGTTGTTGTTGTTGTTGTTGTTGTTGTTGTTGTTGTTGTTGTTGTTGTTGTTGTTGTTGTTGTTGTTGTTGTTGTTGTTGTTGTTGTTGTTGTTGTTGTTGTTGTTGTTGTTGTTGTTGTTGTTGTTGTTGTTGTTGTTGTTGTTGTTGTTGTTGTTGTTGTTGTTGTTGTTGTTGTTGTTGTTGTTGTTGTTGTTGTTGTTGTTGTTGTTGTTGTTGTTGTTGTTGTTGTTGTTGTTGTTGTTGTTGTTGTTGTTGTTGTTGTTGTTGTTGTTGTTGTTGTTGTTGTTGTTGTTGTTGTTGTTGTTGTTGTTGTTGTTGTTGTTGTTGTTGTTGTTGTTGTTGTTGTTGTTGTTGTTGTTGTTGTTGTTGTTGTTGTTGTTGTTGTTGTTGTTGTTGTACGAAGTAAATGCTTGAAATTAAATTTTTGATTGAATTTTTCTTCAGATAAATCCTTCATGATACTTTCAAGAAGACTAATATACAAATGTCTTGAATTGAGGTGATCCGGTTTTATTTATATCTTTATGATGTGAATTATACACTCGATATACAAATCAAGTTTCTAGGAATCGTTTTTTAAAAACAATAATTTATATATCTTTAAGTATGTAGCTTATATTGGCATATCAATAATTGATAAATTCGTCGATATTGAAAATTACTGAGCATGCCGATGAATACGTTAAATAAACTTAAAACGGTAGTCGATCCCTCCGGACTTTCTCGATAATCGCTCAGAAACCACCAAGATCTCTTTTCGTTTCGTGAACTTTTGGCGCGATGATCTATGCTGCGATTACGGCGCTTCCTAATGAAGGCATTTTCCCACTGCGTAACTGACGGCTATAATGTTATGGTATTATTCTCCCGGCACTTCCTCGGCAACATCAAAGTCTTTCTCCTATATATATATATATATGCTTTCAGGATCACTGTAATAAGGCAGATCATCGCATACATGTTCGGAAGAGGAAATGCTCTTCTAAGATGTTTAGCAAATTGAACTTGTTGATGAGAGCCGTACGATTCTCTATTTGATACGTGAAAGGAGATCCAGAGTAAACCGAAGGCAATTTTCTCCGTTGTGAAAGGGGTCTTAAAAACACGGCAATTCACACTGATTGTTCGCGACGATGAATATAATATGTGTGGAGTGTTTAAAATGTCTCACAATTATATGGCCCGTCACCAACAAGTCTTTAGCCTCATGATCTAGGAGAAACCGGGGTTACTTGAGTCAGGAACAAGTAGATAGTCAAGTAGATAGATTTTGGGTCTTTTTTCGAGGCAAATTTTGACGACTTTTGGCAGGTAAATAAACTGCTTTATTGAAAATCTGTTTTGAGTGCTTTACTATATAACTTTTAAAGTATATAACTTTTCTTTCTCTCAAAATGGTATACAAGATGGCAAAAAAAGGCTTCAAGGTCGAACTTTGAGCTTTATACATTCCTCCGTCATTATTTTTGAATTTTTACCAACCTACCTCTAGGAGGAAATATGTCCAATTTTGGCTTCATCGTAGAGGAAACTTTGTAAAAAAGAAATCTCTGAAATATGAGCTCTTTGTTGGATTCTCACCAAATTCAGTATCAAGTAAGGACATATTGTATTCAAGTTTTATGCAAAATTTTAAATCTGTTATTTTAACCGTCCTCTAGTTACAGCGGTTTCAGAAAAATTACGAAAATGCAAATTTCTTAACTACGTTATCAATTTGCTGAAATTAACTATCAGACATTTACACACTTTATTTGAGTTTTATGAAACAGCTCAGATCAGTTGCTTGAACCGTCCTCAAGATATAACATTTAAAAAAATACGATAATTTCAAAACTCCATAAACATTTGGGCAATATCTTTACCGATATTGCCCAAATTCAATATCCAACAACATTGAACATATCCGCAGTTCATGAGGAACTATTTAGGTGAATCGTTGAACTTTTACGCAAGTTAGGGCGATCACGACTCTTTTACAGACATACAGACATACAGTCATACAGACATACAGACATACAGACATACAGACATACAGACATACAGACATACAGACATACAGTCACATAGACACACGCAAACGCAAACGCAGACGCAGACGCAGACGCAGACGTCGACGTAAACGCAGATTCAAACACACCGGCGGACGAACATTTTTTCTAAACCACTTTTCTTGACGTTTTCGACCATTCTGAGTATCCTGACATGGGAATCTTAACAACACGTTTTTTATAATAACAAAACTTCCCCTATGAAGAAGCAAACGGCTACAGCAAAAAAAAAAACGAAGTGGCATATTAAACGTAGAGATTTTGTAAAATATTGGTTTCCAAAAAATGACACACGTTTAAAAAACAAATACTATTTTTAGAGTAAACATTTTGTATTAAATTTTTTATTTCTAAAATCACTAAGTACTTCGATAAAAAATATATCTGAGATCTCCTCCATATTTCAAGTTAGTCGGTCAAAAATTGACGGAGAAATGTTGTACACCGTATTTGAAAACGTGGGTTTAAGAAACACGCGTTTTTTTAAATGCGAAAGGTTATGTAGGGTTTCAATACACTTATGTACAGGGGCAGTTAGTTGTAAAACTATATATTATCTCTAACATGATAAATTTGTGATAACCTGCGTATCTGCTTCAATGTTGACCTCTATCTCTAATGCTACACTATAATTTCGAAAAACCAAATGTCAAACTCAACTGAGAATTATTTGAAAATATTTTGACTAACGGTTCTCTTTCACAGATGCTCACAGTGTAGAAACGAAATAAAACTGTTGTGGGTGATCCCGATTACCCGCATGCTTTTGAAATTTGACAAAAAAACTGATGAAATAGAGTGTGTCAATGTTTGATAGTGAATTTAGAAAAACTCGAGAAAGTGATTAAAATTTTATAGAAATTTTGGTTTTTTTTTTGCGAACGGAGTAATTCCAGACCGATTCAAACAATTGATCCAAAATTTTGCGTAGAACTTGCGTAGAATGTGTTATTATTTAATACTGAATTTGGTGAGAATCCAACAAAGAGTTCATATTTCAAAGGATTTTTTTTTTGCAAAGCTTTTTGCGAACCCAATATTGATCAACATACTTCCTTGTAGAGGTAGATTTGTAAAAACTAAAAAATAATGAGAGGCCAATGTGCAAAGTTCTACTTTATATCCTTTTTTTTCATTCGAAAGCTTGGTTCATGTCTTGGATTTACGCCTTATTCAAACCAATTCGCTTCATAATGGTTTTACTCAGTATTGATATTTTTCTTTTATTTTAGTGCCAATGGCCTAAAAATTTACCAGAACGTCCAGAAGTCAAATTTAGAAAAATATGCATGCGCATGGCCTGAAAAATTCCAACGTCAATACGTTAAGAACAGTTTAAACCACAAATGAAGTTTACTTATCAACTTTGGCTCCCTCATTGAGGAAGCTTTATGAAAAATGAAATTTAATGAGGAATCAATGTACAAAGTTCTGCTTTGCATAATTTTTAATTGTAATTAGCATTTTTTCATTTTGTTACCTCTATCATTTTTGTAGTTTCAACAATACAAAAATGTAAGCGTGCTCACGCGCTTTTCCTGAAAACTTCATAATTCTATGAAATTTGTGTGTCTGTGTGTGTATTTTTTGTAGGAAATCACAGTAACTGATAAGGAATTTATACTCCACTTGTATGGAAAATATCGTAATACAAATTTCTTATGTATAATCCAACAAAAAAATAAATAACGTTACATACAGCTACGAAACACTGTTACAAACATGGTTGAATCATATTTTGATTAGGTACAAAGTTTTAGCTTACTTGCTTAAGTTTTGCGAAATCTAAAGCGAAAACGTTAAATTTTTGAAAACTCTAAAATCACATAAAATCGGAATCGCTTCGCCGATCATCTCCAAATTCGGTATGTAGCAGCGCTGAATGTTATTTTTCCGTCTGTAGAAAGTTTCAGTTGATTTCTTGAGATTTTACGTGTGTTAGAGCAAAACGTGAATTTTTTGAAAAATTCTAAATCCTGTAAAGCCCGAAACGCTTTACCGATTTCGCCTAAATTTAATACGAAGTTTCAGCTCGCTAGCTAAAAATTTGTTCGAGCTAGAGCATATATGGACTTTTTTAAGAATGTAATAAAAATGAAATGCGTGAAGAAATTTTTCTGTAACTGGCGCAAAAAAGGCGGTGCTTTTCATGGTAGTTTTGCGGGCCGAAAGTGGCTCGTTTCAAGCCAGTATAGAAAAGATGAGTGCTTGTGCTTCAGCGACATGAAAATTTCAAAAAAGAAAAATGTTTCCATGAAAACAAAGCTTCCGCTATCAGGATCTAAAATTATAACTTTATACAAAAAAAACTGCGAAGTCTAAAAGTAATTGAATAATTTTACGAACTGGGAAAAATGTATCCGCTGTAGTGCGGTGGAACGTTTTTTGGCTTCGTGTATTCCCATTGCCCAATTGTAGCGGATACTTTTTCCTAGTTTGTAAGATTTATTCCATCGGTTTTTTTTACATTAACAATTTTTCGTTCGACGATTAATTTTACAACATTTTTATAATCCGATGTACGTGGTAAGATCTTTTTTTTTCAAAAATATTCAAAAGCAAAAACTGACTCAACTAGCCCCGGGTCGATCGACATTATAGAGACGACAGAACACGTTGTTCGCCAGCTTCCGAAAGTTTTTGAAAGGAACGAAAGGCGGAAATTCAGTGAGAATCGCGACCAGTTAGTGAAAATTACGCAACGGGATCTCTCAATATGACGATCACTGTAACGTCGCATGTAGCTGCAGTTTATAAAGAGACCTCGTTGCTTACTCATAGCTTTAAGAGTGAAGGTGGTGCCGACGATCTAAACTCGGCTATATACATAGACAGATTGGAAAGATAGTGGGATCGTTGAATGCTTACACCATTCACAGGGTATATAAGTGATTCAAGTTTCAAATCGATCGAGTTGACGTAAACACTCGTTCAACCAAAGACATCACCTGTCTACGACTCTCCAAAAATGAGTGCACAAATAATTATGGTACGCGAATAAAATGGACTACTTGAAAAATGTGCCATCAATAGCAATATATTTCAATGATAATATCCTGGCATATGTTTTGTTTTAAGGTGACTGTACTGTTGGCAATCTTTGAGGGTTGTCATGCTTCCGGATGGGACTTGATTGGAGGCCATGGAGGGGGTGGTTGGCAGTCTGATGGAATTACACTTGGTGAAATTTCTCACGAAAATCACGGACAGTTTCACTTGCCTACAATTACGCTGGGAGATTCCGGTTTGATTTTTTTTTATCTCAACTCTCTCTCTCTCTCTCTCTCACACAATAAAATATAATGAAACATTTTTTTAATAAACTACTAAAGTGACAAAAAAATGTTTGATTTGAAAAAAATGGTTAAATATCAAATCCATTATTGTTACATTAAAGTAAAAGTCGTTTGTCATGTATGATTTTTTTTTGTTAAACTTGTATAGTAAAAAAAGTATAAATTCGTAAAATCTGTAAATTTAGTTTGTTACATTTTCGAGACCTATAACATAAAATTTTTATCATTTAGACACACGAAATTATGATGATAAGAAAAATATTTTAATATTCACAAAGACTCAGTATTAATTACTTTCTTTTTCTTTTTTTTTTTATAAAAATTACGTCAATATTTATTGTATAAGTGAAAAGAAATAATCTTTATAAATAAGCAGCTAATCTGTTTGTTATTTTAGCAAGAAGTCGATTTGTCATTTAACACATTTTATATGATGACAACAAAATGTATTGTAAAATAAATATACTTATACTTGTCGTGTTATTTAACATTGTTGTTGTTCTTTTTTTTTCCTAAAATTAATTATAAAAAATCATTGAGGGCAAACATTTTTTATCAAATATACAAAAATGTTGTTTTCGTTTCTATCGTGAATTTTCCTCTCTGCCTATTCCTGGCTTATTGGATCTCTCGATGTGTGTAATAACGAGTGCATTGAATTCTAGGACACGGTGACGATGGCTGGAAAGGATGGTCCGGAAGTTCGATTGGCGGTGGTGGTGGATGGCTCGGAAATTCCCTTGGACATGGTGGATGGGATTCCAGTGTTTCGCTCGGTCATGGATGGGAAGGAAAGGTCACTCCGATTATCAAAGAGATCGGTAAGAATTACATCAATTAAGGAAGGGCGGGGGGTGCGAGTCAGTCAAAAAAATAATTTTCAGAGATTTATATTCTTTCTAATTTGATTTTAATACTTACAGAAAAATAGTTTATTCTAATCCTGAAATAATGTATGTATTTCATATTTATTAAAAAATATAAATCTCTGAAAATCACTTTGTTTTGCTCCCTTGTAGAGGAAGGTTTCTTTTCGTGAAATTTTTTTTTCGAGATTTACATGTTAATATATTAAGAATGATCTAAATCGTCGAGAAAAGCGGTTTAGAAAAAGTGTTCGGATGTATATATGTATATGGGTGTGTGTGTGCCTCTGTGACACACACACACACATACACAAATTTAAAATTTTGTTCATTAGTGCCCTGTTTTCATTTTTCCCTTGTCATGGAGTTCAGATTACATCGATGGAATTGTCTTTGTAAGGTTTCAATATCTTTCTAAGAAGATTCAGTCTGGTCCGAGTGTAGCAATTTCTGATTTGAAGTTCTTAGGCAAAATTTACTAGAAAATTTGGTAAAAATCTTAATGCGTACAAAAACATTTTCTTAAGTGAATTTATTTTATAGCTCTGTTCATTAGTGCACTTTTTTCCATTTTCACCTTTTATGAAGTTCAGATTGCACCGATGGAATAAGTTAAATTTGCAAGGCTTCAATATCTTTCTAAGTAAATTCCGTCTGGTCTGAGTGCAGCAATTTCCATTTGATGTTCTTACGCAGAAATTGCAAGGAAAGTTGGCAAGAATGTTAGTACCTAAAAAAATGACCTACAAAACAGAGTATATCATCTGTGCTAGAACATCAATTGGAAAATCCTTGACTCAAACCAGTCAAAGTGTTTATGCAGCATTCCACCTGGTTTCGACCTGGGTTTGACTCTTAACCCTCCAGATTGAGTCCACAATTTTTCATATGATTGACGTAACTCTAAAAAGCACTATAGTTTTTTTTTTTTAGTTTTTTACACATTTTTAATTCTCTACCATTTTTTAAAACCAATTATCGAACGACACATTCTTAAACTCTGAACAAATCCTTTTAACCATTTTTTGGAAAATAAATGTTTTTAGTAACCAAGCCGAAGCGGGACGGCGATTGCATCAATTTTTTTCGGCCTTTTTTCAACAAAAAAAATGAAAAAGATTAGAAAAAAATAGTAACTTTCCGATGAGCAAAAGCTAGGAACTAGCTATATATACATTGAAAAAATCCGAAAAAAGATTCTAAAAATCATGTGTTAGATACAAAAACTTTCTAGCTTCTGCCCATCGTAAAGTTATTATTTTTTCTCATTTTTTTCATTTTTTTTATTTTTGTACAAAGGCCGGAAATAATAAAACGTGTCGCCGGCCCACTTCGACTCGGATACCAACAACTTTTATTTTCCTAAAAAGACTTTCCAGAATTTTTTCAAACTTTCAAAATGTGTCGTTCGATAATTTGTTGTAAAAGATCGTAGATAATTAAAAATGTGTACATTTTTTGCTTAATTAGTGCTTTTTAGAGTTATATATCAATCATATAAAAAATTGCGAACCCAATCGGAAGGGTCAAGGGTCAGACCCAGGTTGAAACCTGGTTGAATGCTCCTTATACAAAGAGAATGAGACTTTATAGAGTAAATTTGATCTATTTCTACCGGAAATAGTTGAAACATCAAATTGAAAAAGGAGATAAAAATATGCATTAATAAACTAAAAAAAAACCCTTATGAAAATATTGATCTTTTTATAAAAATAATTATCAAGAAAATGTTTGTAAAATTTCATATGTGTTATTTTAATAATTAAAAATAAATAATAATAACCAAATTATATAAAATTCTCTATGGGAAAGACGTTTTATTGATATTTTCATAAATCTGTTTCAGGTGTGCCAGTGGCACAGGAAGTGGAAATCAAGATTCCCCATCCGGTACCGCAGAGCGTACCTCAGCCGTATCCAGTTTTAGTTCCTGTTGAAAAGCCAGTTCCCTTCGAAGTAAGGAAAAACGTCTTATTTGCTTCTTGTCAACATTTTTAATTGTTATCCAATTGATTACGAAACGTATGTACATCAGTAGATGTATAGACTGCACTGAACTGAATATATGTTTTGATTTCCAGGTCGTCAAGACGGTATTTAAAAAGGTGGAGAAAGAAGTACCAACTCCAGTCGAAAAGGTCATTCCGTATAAGGTTGAAAAGCCGGTTCCGTTTACAGTGTACAAAAATGTTCCGTACAAGGTGGTGAAGCATGTACCGATAAAAATTCCAGTTCACAAGACCGTTCATCACTACAGCCATGGACATCATTGAAGAATATTTTACCTCTATGGCTAATTATAAATATTATTGTAAATGTTGTAATTGTTTAAGACTTATCTTTTTGTACAATTTGAGCGTTGACTAGTTGGTAGATTGTTATGTGAAATTCTGTTGTTAGATCTAAAAAATATATCATTGAATTTACAGTTTTTTTATGTAAATCTTTTGTCAAGTTATTCGAAGCCCAACCTAGATCAAGCATACATAATAAATCACAGTTTTTCGTAAAATATTTGTGCTTTCATTTGAGTATTAACTATATGCATGGGGCATTTTACAAGGTTTCTCAAATTTTTACAAATCTTGCTCTATTTTATATGATTGACATATAACTCTAAAAAGCACTAATTGAAAAAAAAAGTTTTTTCACATTTTTAATTACCTACGATGTTTTAAAACAAATTATCAAACGACACATTCTAAAAATCTGAAAAAATTCTCTAAAACCTTTTTTGAAAAATAATTTTTTTTTGTAACCAAGCCAAAATGGTTCAGCGAGTTCTTTCATTTTTGTCGGCCTTTTTTCAACAACAAAAAATGGAAAAAATAGAAATAATAGTACCTTTACGATGGACGGCAGCTAAAAAATTGTTATATCCAACACATGATTTTTAGAATTTTCTTTTTAGATTTTTCAAATGTGTTCGATAATTTGTTTTAAAAAATCGTAAATAACTAAAAATGTGTAAAAAAGAATAGAAAAAAAACATTAGTGCTTCTTAAAGTTATCCCCAAAATTATTGATCAAGAATATTGACATAACAAAATTGATCGAATCTGATGAAGTCTAACAAAATATGAGTGACACAGAAATACAAAAATGTCCAAGTACTGTAAAATGTCATTGCTTCTATTTATCTTAACGATCTTTGAATTTTTGGCATGTATTAAATTCCTTGGCATTGAAAATTCAATAAAGAAAAATATTACTATTACAACGCTTTCTAGAAAGGAAAATAAAATAAAGACTGTAGTAGTACAGTTCCAAGTGTTTCTAACATCTGAATATATTGATTCCCTGGACTCACGCATCTTTTGTCCTCAAGGAAGTTTGTGTGCAACTGATAGCGAAGTCTCTACTATGAAAATCACTATCATCACCTAAAGTACTTCTTCAGCCGTAAAGAAAATTACACTGTTAGGTCTTGGAAGCTAGAAGCAGCCTGAGAGCTGCGGTTTCCTCCCCGACAATTTGCACATTGTTAGTCATCCTTTTTATTATAGATATTACAATTGCCACTGAGAGAGTAACGTTTACTCGTGCGCCAAGTTGAAAACCCATTGAACAAATACTTCCCGGTGAACAAACACTCCCGTTTCATTTTTCTTTTCCCATTCTGTGGACTACCCGGACAAAAGATACCGGGAAGCGGAAATTGAAGCGCACGTCCTGTGCGTAACGTTCACTTGAGGTATACTTCAACCAGATTTCTGATCGATTCCTGGAGCAACGAAAAAAAAAATCTCAGGAATGATTGCTTTGAGCGAAACGTGCATGAGGATAAAAAATCGAACAGGTACTCGGATTCTAACGACTAATAGCGGAGTACTGATACTTATATAGGAATGATTATATACGGAATTTCTGAAGTGTAAGTGAAAAATAAGCCTATAAAGTAGAAGCTTGCGAATTACTTCCTCATTGTTTTATAGCTTTGATGAATGTTCCTCTATGAGGAAGCCAAAATTCTTCAACTTCCTCATAAAAATGGCTTTGTCAAAGGTATAAAATAATGAAGAAGCAATTTGCATGATTCTACTTTTTTTACATTTAAGGGGACAGTTCTTCGGTATTATTAACGAGCTTTAGTCGAAAGCTTTAAAAGAAGTCTTACCAAATCATACCAGAGATGTATTTTAGCGAAGATAAAGATTACAACAAGGTCATTAATTTTTAGAAATAATAGCAATGTGAACATTTTTTAAATTCAATCTAAACATTTAAACCCTTTTATCAATTTTATTTAAATCTCTGTTGCAATGTTTTTGGAAGGTGCAGCTACGAGAAATAAAAAAAATTCAGAATCTTCTAAAATTTCAACTCCTTTACCCATTTCAATCAAATTCGATAGCAAACTACCTCAAACGTACCTGATGGACTTACAATTGACATAGCAGCCAAAATTCACGAAAATTAGAGTGACCACGCTCTTTTCTGGAAAATTCAAAAGAAGACATAAAATGTAAATGTCTGCATACGTGTAGTAAAAAATCACAACTACAAAAGTGAGATAACCGCTTCATTGGTGTGCAATCTCTCAGCTTAATTTCTTGAATGGTTCTTGTGTTATGGATGATTGAAACACACACACGGACATTTTTTTGAGAATGTTCATAAGTGCTCGTAAATGTTCGTTAGTGTCTGTCAGTGCCTGTAAGTGTCTGTGCGATGAACTGAGTGCATTTGTGAATGTTAGTGAATGTCTGTGAGTGTCTTTAAGTGAATGTGTAAGAGACTGAGAATGCTCGCGAGTGTCCGTGAGTGTCTGTTAGTCTCTGCGTGAGGGATTGAGAGTATTCGTAATTGTTTGCGGGTGTCTGTAACTGTCTGTGTGACAGGC
The DNA here is from genome assembly GCA_964016905.1 of Perithous albicinctus. Classification (NCBI taxonomy): domain Eukaryota; kingdom Metazoa; phylum Arthropoda; class Insecta; order Hymenoptera; family Ichneumonidae; genus Perithous; species Perithous albicinctus. Next base: position 7,003,262 of record OZ024697.1, read on the forward strand.
TGAGAGTATTTGTGAGTATTCGTGAGTGTTTGTGTATTTGGGAGAGTCTGTAAAAGAATGTGTAAGAGACTAAGAGCGTTCATGAGTGTCTGTAACTGTCTGTGTAACAGGCTGAGAGTATTCGTGAGCGTTCGTGTGTGTTCGTGAGTGTCTGTAAGTGTCTGTAAGTGGCTGCAAGTGTGACTGGCTGGAGTATTTGTGAGTGTCCACAAGTGAATTTATAAGAGACTGATCGAGTGTTCGTGACTGAACACAGTGTTCGTGAGTGTCTGTGAATGTCCGCGAGTGTCTGTAAGTGTCTGTATGATGGACTGAGAGTATTTGTGAGATTTCCTGGGTTCTTATATGAGCATCTGTAAGTTGCTGCGAATGTCGGTGTAAAAAACACACATGCCTGCTTTATTATATTGTAGAATTATAAATATTCTGTCAGACTGACAGACACGACTGAGAAGGATAGGCAAGCTGTGGCATGACGAACTGAAACAATGTAGCGTCTTCACGTGTCGATGCGCACGAGCATAATTATTAGATCAATCTTCTCATGCATGCAACCAAAGGTATTTTAAATTCTTTGAGCTTTGATCCCAAAATACTAAATACATATATAGTCTGATTAGAATATACGTATTATTATTAGTAACATAAAGTACAGTTTACTTTCATCAAATGATTATTATTAGAAGAAACAAAAAATCTTTATTTAAAATTTACGAGAAGAGCCAATCTCTGCTTTCACGTACATTTCTCGTATTATTATTATACTCCAAGTCTACAAAGCATTATTAACAAGGCTGGATAATTAATATCCATATCTTGAAAGTGCTTTGCAAAGAATGTAATTTTTGTTAGTCTTTTATATTTAACTTTCATAGAATCCGGAGATTAAATGCTAATTACATTCACGGATGTACATTTTTCACTCCAGTAATCATTGTTACAATTGTAATAAGACGTTATGGCAAGAAGTTACGCTCAACGATTGGTAAAAGCCGCCGAGCCCAAGGCAGCGATATGAGTGGAACATGAAAATCCTTCTCCTCAGGGCGAAAGTAAGAGCTCACTAAGATTCTGCTCGTTTTGCTCGTCGTCCAATTCTCCAGTTCTTCCGTGACGCGCTTCTAAAAAAAAAGAAAAGAAACAATGTACCGATTTCGTGCGTTCATCGTGTATACTGTCTTGAGGGTATTATACACGAGTAATAGTTGAATCAAACAAATGTCTTCCTGATTCGCGTGCCTGGAGGTTGCAAATTCCGGTTGAGTGCTGGATGCTACTCCCAAGAGAATCAATCAATAAACTAAGGGGGAGTAAAGAGGAAGACGGAAAAAAGATTAGCTAACTTTTTTTCAAGTAAACGATGTATGTAAATTAAATTCGGTTTCAATGCATCAAAAGTACACATGACTTCATGCATATTTAGAAAAAAGTATAATCCAATAAATCCGTTTTTTTACCATCCACAGCTGACACATGAAGGCAAAAAAATGTAATTTGCTGACTGATATTTAAAAAAATGACATTACACGTGTGAATTCAATTTGGTTTCAGTATTTCGAAAGTCAATGTGCTCGTACGTATTTAACAAAAAACGATCAGATCGTTGACTCAATTTTTATACCTTTCACAGCTGATGCAAGGAGAAGCCATTAAAAAAATATTGGTTGGCTGATTATCACTTCTCCAGCCAAACGATTTAACTGAAAAAAAAAAAAAAATCAGCATGCAATTGATGAACCACACATTGCTTCCTCATTATTGACCACCTTTCACAAAGCCTTTTCCATAAGAGGAAATATATATATTGATCAATTTTTACTTCCTCATGTAGGAAGCTTTGTGAAAGGTGGAAATAGTAATGGCACAGCAATTTCCAAGTTTTTACTTTGCATTCTTCCTTAAGAATATTTTATAGAAATTTAATTATAACGAATTTTTCACGGAAAGAAAAGTTTGGTTGTGCCAGCTAATCGTTCACATTGCTGTACCTCATTATTTTGCAATTAGTTGCGACATCTTACACATTTATTGCCAAAACCACTTCAAATGGCTGCGGTCACTATTCACGATTTGTTCTGCATAACCAAAAACGATAATATTAAAGCTACAATTGTGCCGTTCCAGGCGCGACTCGCATTTGTATTAAAGCTATTAAAGCTTTAATTGTGCCGTTAACAAGAACGATTCATGTTATTTTGTCATAAGAATAGTACAAGTAGTGGAATACTATTTCAAAAAGCAATGGCACGATTGGTATCAACAAATAATTGGATACTTATGCTCCTTATTAGAATAGTTGTGTCAACCATTCGTTTGATTATTAATAGGGCATCTACCAACGAAACTTAGTTCATGCAACCAATTCCTTTTGGCTGTCATAACTAAGCCGAGTTGTGAGGGAATTAGAATAATCCATTGGTTGTACCCGCTAATTTCTTGGCTATCAGCTAATTGTTTTGTTTCCGTCTTCGTAGTCACAAAGGAGAATAATTTCAATGTGCTCTGAAATCTTACAACTTTGATATAATGTTATCAAAGATTGTGGTGGATAATCGGAACTTACCACCGTAATTGGTGTCGTACCATTTTCTAAAATTAAATCACTCAAGTAATTTCGTGTTATGAGAGTCTTTTATTTTTACAAGTCCCGATTATTGTGAATATAAAAATGGAATGTTCTGTAAAATTCAAAGATAAGCCTAAAGGAGGTAAAATTAGATCAAAGTATTTTTGTACTATTTTTCTTCGAAATTTTTCTATTTTTTAAGGACCTGACTCAAAACTTCAGTGCTTTTAAGAGATTTGGAAAAATCAATACATCGATCTGATATTTGGAACCTGATCTTCGTATTGATAAAATTTTCAAATTAAATGGTCAGAATAACGATTCACAAAAATTCCGATTTTTACCGAAATCGAAGATTTCAACCACATTAAACGACCACGAAAACATTTTTTAAATTTTTTATTAAATTCAAGATCATTAATTTAGGTCCATATGAACTCAGTTTCTGAAGAAAAGCGAACAAGACAATAATTGAGTTATTTAATACGTGTGGTACAAAATAACTCAACGATTTTGTTTGATTTAGTAGGATGTACTACTCAATAGAGTAAGATTCAAAGTAGAACTTTTCATATTGCCTCCTCATTATTTAAAAAATTTTACAGAGTTTTCTCTATCAGCAAGTATATGGTCATTTCATCGGGTTTCAACCTGGGCCTGACCCTTGACCCTTCCGATTGAGTCCGCAATTTTTTATCTGATTGACACAACACTAAATAGCACGAATTACAACAACAACAAAAATTACACATTTTTTATTATCTACGATTTATTAAACAGATTATCGAACGATACATTTTCAAAAATCTCTAAAAATTCTGAAAAACCTTATTTCAAAAATAAAATGTTTCGGTAACCGATCCGAAGTGAGCCGACGATTCCTTCTATTTTTTCTGCCTTTTTTCAATTAAAAAAAGGAGAACCTTGCAAATTGCTTCCTCATCATTTTATATATTTTTTTAAATGTTTACATGTATGCAAACTAGAACTTTGCAAATAGTTATCTCTACAAAGCTTCCACTATGAGGAAGTACGTTTATCTACTTTGGCTTCCTCATAGAGGAAGCTTTTCAAAATGCTATAAAATTTGAATTTTTCAACCGATTCACGTTAACTGCATTCCCAAAAGTTATTGTATGATAGTCCACTAGCGTACCAAATTTGAGAAAAATACATGAAAAATTGCAGCAGTTATCGTGGTAACAAGGCAATTTTCTCATACACATACATACACACATACAGACATTTCGTACAAATTACGTTTCTCGACGTTTTCGACCATGCTGAGTATGCTGACATGAAAATCTCGAAAAAAAAAATTTTTCACGACAACAAACCTTCCTCTATCAGGAAGCAAAAATGGAAAAAATTAGAAAAAATAATAACTTTACGATGGGCAGCAGCTAGAAAATGTTTGTATGCAACACATGACTTTTGGCCTTTTATTAATGTTTATTTAACGTTCATTATGAAATAAAATATATATACATTGGAAAATCTGCAAAAAGATTCTAAAAATCATGTATTGCATACAAACATTTTCTAACTGCTTCCCATCCTAAAGTTACTGTTTTTTCTCATTTTTTTCATTTTTTTTTTTTTTAAAGGTCGAAAAAAATAGAATGAGTCGCCAGCCCACTTCGGCTCGGATACCAAATATTTTTATTTTTCGAAAAAGGTTTTTCAGAATTATTCAAAATTCTTAAAATGTGTCGTTCGATAATTTGTTTAAAAAAAGACGTACTTAATTAAAAGTGTAATTTTTTTCAAATTAGTGCTTTTAGAGTTATAAGCAACATAAAAAATTGCGAACCCAATCGGAAGGGTGGTGGCCCAGGTGCATTGCCCCATATTTATCTATTTTGACTTCCTTATGGAGAGGAAGTTGTGTAAAAATTAAAATGTAGGATCTAAATAAACAAACTACTTTACACACGACTACTGAAACGTCGTAACAAATAACGTCCGTCATATTTCCATGTCATACAAAGTTTTGCTTCATTAAAAAAATGTTGCGAAGAGAAAAAAAACAATTGTAGAAAAATTAAAAATTCTATAAGTCTATAAAAATGTAGATATGTGCACGCGCACGCATGTACGCATGCATGCGGACAATTTTTCATGAAAATAAAAGAAAAAGGTTCATGAAAACAAAACTTTCTCTACGAGGAAGCAAATATAATACCCACCAATTAAACAAGTGAAATAATCCTGAATGAATATCACAGATTTTGATTCGACTTCCTCTACTTAAAACGCGGGATTTTGCGAGGGCGGCGGTCAACGATTGTATACCTTTCTATTATCAAGTGCATTTGCGAACCCCACCTAAATCATTCATCCGACATACGTTCTCGCTAACCCCTCAGGGCTCATTGCACTTCCGGTTACCTATACGTATACATTCGAACAAAAGTAACAAAGGGTAAAAGCATTATCGAAAGGTTCTTTGCTCCCCAGTGCCAATATCCTGACAAGCCTTCACTTTCCTTTTCCTTGACTAGAATTCACCAGCCAAGGAGAATGCTCTACAGGTGAGATTTAAGAACAGCAAATCTTTGTGGTGAATGGTTCTCTCGACGCAGTGTCCGATGAGATCTGATTTTTTGCCAAACGAGAGCGTCGACGCCGATTTAAGGATACAAAAATGACTCTTTCAACAAGCCACACGAAAACTTTCCTCTCAAGAATCTTCCAACGAAAGCGAGTGAATAACTTTAAGCGAGACGTTTCACACAAGTTTCATTCAATCTTTGCACTCAATTTGCATGAAAAGATTATTAAAAATCAAATGTTAACAAATAAAAGAAACAATTATTCATTTTCATGAATAATGTTTTCATGAAATTTTAATTTTTTTTATTTTCATGTCAGGACACTCAGAATGGTCCAAAAAGTCGAGAAAACTGGTTTAAAAAATGTCCGTATGTATGTATGTGTGTGTGTGTGTGTGCGCGTGCGTGTGTGTGCAGAACTTCGAAAATTCAATAACCTATAACTGAAGATCCGTTAAAGCAAATCAGCTGAAATTTGGCACACAAGTAAAGTAGTCGCCCAACTTTGACTGTTGTAATTTTTAGTAAAATATATCCAGGCATTTAGATTTTATAACTTTTTAAATTCTACAAAAAAAAGGCATGGCCGCTATAACTTTCGTAAAAATGTACTATAGTGTGCTATAAATAGTTTTTCATAAGTGCAGGAATATTTGATGTTGTTTGGTATTGAATTTGGCAGAAATCAGAAAAGCGTTTCGAACTTTATGGAGTTTTGAAATTTTCGTAATTTTTTTGAAAATGTATAACTGGAAAACGGTTCAAATAACTGATTTAAAATTTTGTTTAAAACTTACATAGAGTGTGTCAATATTTGGTACTAAATTTGGGAAGAATCGATAAAGTAGTTAAGATTTTATAGAAATTTGCCTTTTCGTAATTTTTTTTTTCAAATGCTCAGTGACTCGAGAACGATTCAAGTAACTGACGGAAAATTTTGCATAAAACTAGAATAGACTGTATCAATGATTGATACTGAATTTGGAAAGAATCAACAAAATAATTGAGATTTTATAGAAAATTGCATTTCCGCAATTTTTTTGAGAATGCCATAACTCGAGAACGGATCAAGTAACTGATCTTAAATTTTGCATGAAACTTGAATCTAATGTGTCGTTATTTGATACTGAATTTTATGAGTATCTAAGAAAAAGGTCAAAATGCAGAGAATTTTCAATTTTTTTTTACAAAGCCTATGAGGAAGTCAAAATTGATCAACATATTCACTCGTAGAGATAGCTTTGTAAAAATTAAAAAATAATGAGGAAGCAATGTACAAAGTTTTACATTGCATCCTTTTTTTTCTCATTTGTCACTCCTTATTTTTACGGTTTATGGATATGATAATGAAGGTAATTATAAAAATAGCCTTTTATGTTTATTACATAAAAGATGTGTATAACTAGCTGTATCTTACGGACTAGAAAGTCGGATTATGCGAAAATTTCGATTCCAAATATACGGAAACTTTCAATTTTTTGTTTGTTTATTCAACTTTTTTCACATCGGTTAAAATTATTTTATATAAAAATACATATTCATAGTATATTTAAATTATTAATAGTAAAAGCGAACGTGAACGCCAATTTAAAGAGGCTTCAGCAAGAATTAATCAATCGTACTGACTCTGATTCTGAATCAGTACGATGAATCAATTACCAATATTTCAAAAATAGTTCATACACGATTAAAAAAAAAATGTACTAATTTTTTTTTCTTATTTAATTTATTATATATGAATTGGAGAAGAGATATGTTATTGAGCATATGTTGAAGTGTGTCTAAACCAATTTTTATTGAAAAATATTTAAAAATTCTAAACTTATAAGACACAAAATGGTGGTTCATAAAAAAATCGTCTCCATAATCGTCTCGGTGGTAACTTATCTAAAAAATAATGAATACCTTAATTTTTATGGTTGTAGCTATCGTTGAGCGTGGCCGTTTATTTGTTTTTATTAATTTTGTATAAAATGGTGGCCCAGTAAAAAGAAATTCGAAAATAAAATTGTATTACAGAGAATTTTAAAAAACGGCGGTGATTGAAATTGCGACGTTGTTTCTCAGCTTTTATTATTCATAAAAATTCTGTTGTCATAAAAGAAAAAGAAGCTTTTTCGTGTGATTAGTCTGTTCATTATTTTTAATCATGCTCAACTCCAGACCAAGTTGTAAGCCTTGATTCAGTTTTCATTTATTTGGCGTACGATCAATCAGTTTTTCGTTCGACAGGCACATTTTTACTAAAGCTGGAAAAAGTAATATTTTATCAAATTCACAATTCCACATAATTCGAAACATTTGGTTAGTTCTTCGATTCTTCAATATCAATTATAAGCATCTTTGTTGATTTCAGAATTATTTAAAAAATAGCTATAGACATTCATTCGTTGGTCAATATTCACATAAGAATATATTATCAAGCTATTAAACAAAAGCTTTTTGGCTTTTTAGCCAAACATATTTGCTATAAAATAGAGGAAGTACTCAATATTTTATATGATGAAAAAACCTTTTTTATTCAATTCAAAATGCCAAAAAAAAAATTCAATCTCTAAACAAAGTAACGCCAAATTCAATCCCGAATCTTGTGTGACGATGGTCTATATTAAGGTGACTCAAAAAACGTTATATTTTTTCTGCCCAACTGCTTGAGAAGTCACTTTGGTGCAAAAAAAAGGAAGCTCGCCAAAGGACAGCTTTAAATAATAATATTTAGAGGTTACTCACGCAATTTATAATTTCCCATTTAAATAATATGGAAAATACATTGATGCGTATTTAGATTTTTATACCTCCTTAATAACAAATGTAATGAGTAATTTTACAGCACGTGTCTATAGAAAACTTAACGCGCTACAAAAAAGGTCCATTACAAAAAATTCATAAATCCAACATTTTGAAAGTTATCAACTTTTAAATTTATATTTACCTAAAATTTTACCGTTTTCCAACTATTATGGCAAAACTATTAGTTTTTCCGCAACATTTCTTTAAACATTTTTTATAGAGCGTTCAATTCTCAACAAATCGGCTTTTGAGAAGAATTTACCAATGTCACAGATTGGAAATTGAAGGCCTATGAAAAAATTACCTAAAAATTAAAAAATTACCTAACTTATTCTAAATATTTTTTATATAATTTAGAAATCTAAAAAAAATAACAAAAAATATGTGGACAAGTGAATTATTATATTCTGATATTTATTTACGATTCACCAAACGGCGCTATCCCAATTACAATTTAAAAAACATCTTGAAGTGATCAATAGTTATTTTTTTTTAAATAAAAGCCATTTAAAATGAGTTTTTTTTTTTTTTATTTTTTTCATTGGCCTATAATTTCCAATACAGAGTCGATTTGTTGAGAATTCAATGCTCTACAAAAAAAAGTTTTAAGAAATGTTGTGATAAACTGATAATTTTGCCGTAATAGTTGAAAAAGGATCAAATTTAATATAAAAATAAAACTTTTTAAATTAATAATTTTCAAACGGTTGGATTTAGGAATTTTTTCGTAAAGAACCTTTTTTGTAGAGCGTTAAAGTTACTATAGAGACACGCTGTAAACTTACTCATTACAGTTCTCATTAAGGAGGTATTAAAGTCTAAGTACGCAAAAACGTATTTTCCATGTTATTTAAATGTAGGAAATTACAAATTGCGTGAGTCACCTCTAAATATTATTATTTAGTGCTCTCCTTTGAAGAACTTTTATGCACCAAAGTAATTTCTCAAGCAATTAGTCGGACAACAAAAGATATAACGTTTTTTTTAATCACCCTAATTTACATGTAAATCAAATTTCATCTAAAAGAATTTGGAAACTGGAGGGAAAAGGAACTTTATTTTTTAAATTCAAAACGCCATCAAATTTGGACCTCTCAACGGTTTCATCGTTTTAGGGTATTTTGAGTATCCTGAGATGAAAATCTCGAAAAAAAGGATTTTCACGAAAACAATAAGCGTCGTTTGCGGTAAAGCAATAGTAATTGTTAGAATGAAATAACAACAGCTGCAAGATTATGGAAATATTTGTTTCTTTTTAAGTAAACCTAGATATCATCTAGATACTTAATGTAACATTCGGAGATGATTTTTTTATGGATCATATTGTATTTTAATTTCTTTTTAATTTAATTTAATTAAATATTTGAGTTTTTAATTATGTTGTATTTTAAATCTGAACTTACAGTTGCAAGTTCAGAATTTAAAAAAATATATATTCTGCAAAAAAACTTCCCCCAATCTTTAAATAACAAATTACATTTTTTTAAAATTGGTAAACATCAGATATTTTTCGGCCCGTCGAATTCGTGACCCTCTTTAAAGCAGATTATACCAAACTTTTGGATTCCTTTTTAAAGCTACAAAAAATGTATAACAATCAAGTTGCAGAAGAATGACTCAGATTACAACCCACGACACATAATTTTTACAGAATTTCTTAAAAGTCAAATTTATAATATTAATTCAATGTTGATTTATAGCAGCTCATTTCGTAAGTTAAATGATGTTTTATTTTCTTCATTTGCCTTGTAAATTAGGAGAAAAGATTTTTATATTATCGTAACTTCAGATAAAAAAAAACAAATACATGTAATATTGAGACAATGAATATTATTGAAAATATTTATCGGTGAATTCATAGTGCATCTTTCGACAAATAAAATGATCTCTCACTCGTCAAGATCTAACAAAAATGACAAATGTCACTTCTACAAAATTGCTAAAAAAATATGTCTCATGAATTCATGACGTAAACTAAATTATTTTTCTGTAAATTGATTGTTATTCATTTTTTTTAACTTTAGGCTTAATAAATAAACTCGATTTCACCTGCTTTAATACCAGAATTTTCATTTGAAAATGTGTACAAATAATTTTTAAAGCTTCAGTACTCGTACGACTTGAATTTACTGCTGAGGCCTAAGGGGAGCGAGTCAGCAAAAAGAAAAGATTTTGAGAGATTTATATTTTTTTTTCTAGTCATCCAATAAATATGAAATAAATATATTATTTCAGGATTAGAATAAACAATTTTTCTGTCATTATTAAAATCAGTTTTGTTGACTGATACAATAGTAAATCATTTTTAGGCTTTTTCAACTCTACGCGCGATCCAGAATTAAGCAGTCATAGAATTCAAGTGTATAGGGTCTCATTTTGTTTGTAAAAACATTTTACACCAGCTAAGGAGGAGGAATTCTTTTTTCAAAGCTCCCCGGACCAAAGATATCAACTGATTTACAAATTGAGGAAATTGAGGGAATGTTGAGTGTTTACAGGCACGAGCCTCTTAAACTTTTCTATGAAATATCTTATCTATGAATGCCTTATTCTGGATCACAGCGCAGAGTTGAAAAAACCTAAAACAGATTCAGAATCGTATCAAGTCAACAAAACTGATTTTAATACTGACGGAAAGATAGTTTATTCTAATCCTGAAATAAGATATTTATTTCATATTTATTAGATGGCTAGAATAAAAAATATATATCTCTGAAAATCATTTTTTTACTGACTCGCTCCTCCTCCCTTAAGGATGCAAAAATGAGTCTTTTAACAAGCCGCACGAAAACTTTCCACTTAATAATCGTTGACGAGAGCGCGTGAATGTAACATATCTGAGCGAGATGTTTCATTCAAGTTATATTATTACCTATATCGTTTTCGACAGTCGAGTGTGTGCACGGTCTGCCACTCGCCGCACCATTTCCGGTATACTATGTTTCTCACCGCAAGTACCGTTGTGTAGCAGAGTTAAATTCCAAAAAAAAAAGTAGTCCTATATGAGCCAATGAAGAAGGAATCGTTTTAGCAGCTGAGAATCCTGGAAAAGGTCCTTGATCGCCAATCGTGTAGAATCCACCGTCGAGGTACCCACGACGGTAAGTTACACATAATAATCGTGGATGGGGCGAAAGTGTAGACTAGTTGGTTTGTGTACAGTGAAAGGTGGCGGAATCGAACGTCGTATATAAGCTCGTTCTTTGATCTCTGCTCGACACTCGACACTCGACTATCTTTACAACATCATCGAATAAACTACACACGACATGAGTTACACTGTGAGCAACAATTATAACAAATTTCGAGTTAATTATATATATAGCAACTTTAATGGACTCAATACTTTCACTCGATTTGTTTATTTCCTTCATTAATTACTTTCTATTTATCAATTTTTTTTACATCCTAATTTAGTGGTACGAAATTAAATATATATTTTGACAAAAGAAAGTTTTTTTATAAAAATTAGAATTAAAAAATTATACAAAAATCGACGTAATGAGACATTTTTATATTTTCGTCTATTTTTTCTTATTTTTCCTAATATATTGGAATATTTTATAGAAAGATCCAATACGAAATTACTGGAGTAAATAAATAGAGGAAAATAATTGTTATAAATAGATTAGAGATTTTGATGGATCGAAAATATTACTCTAATAAGATTAATTAACGTCCCAGCGAAACGAAAGTGTTTACTAGGAAATAATACGAAAAAAAAGCGTGAATATCGAAAACGAAAGTCGAAAGTCAGGAAAAAAAGAGAAATTATCGTATAGCCTGAGTCGAAATGTCATCCATCACGTATTCTGCGAAGTGGAACATTTCAGTTTGCAATAAAAAAAAAACCAAAGAATAATTGACAAAATCAGAATTTATAAGTTAAAGCGTAGAAAGACTTTCACTTTTTTTTTACACTTTTTAATTGATGCGTTTTTGTTTAATTGCAGATTATCGTCCTCAGCCTCGCGGCACTTGCCTCGATGGCAATTGCGAGCGACTATGGTCATGAGGAACATCATGAGCACAACACTTATGAAGAAAAAACGAGACCTGTCGAGATACCGATTTACAAAAAATACGGTAAGCCAATAAAAATAATTTAAAAAGTACATAAATATGTAAATCAGAATTTCAGATAATTGGCAAAAAAACTGTAAAACTTTGTAAAACACCAATTTTCTTACTTCTGTTAGTTTATTATTCGATACTTCAAGAAAAGAAAAGAAAATTGTACGATGTTTTTTTATATTGTAATTTTTCTAATTTTGTTTTTGTATTGTATTTTGGAATTTTTGTTTGTATTGTCAATTTTTGTTGTATTTATGACAGAATTTTTTTCAACCCCAAACATCGAGAAATTTTATTTAATTTTACCAAAAAAAAAAAAATCAAGTTTTTATTCTTTCTAAAAAGGGGTAAATATTTGCATTTTCATTTGACAATAAATGTATTTCAGTGAATATTTTTTGTCTCTTTTCTAGTTTGAGAATTCAACATTTATAAATTTGACGAACTTATTTTGTTTTTGTAATTTAATACAAAAAAAAACAAGACAAATGAATTTGTTGCGTATTTAATCAAATAAAATTTAATTAAATAATGGTTTATTTTAATTAAAAAAATTAAATGTGTTAAAAAAATGTATTGCAGCGATACCAATACCACATCCGGTGCCGGTTAAGGTGCCGCAGGAGATAAAAATACCGATACCTCAGCCTTACCACGTTCAGGTGCAAATACCGCATCCCTATCCAGTCGAAGTTGTCAAAGAAGTCGAAATTCCAATCGAGAAGCCTGTGCCATACGTCGTCGAGAAGAGAGTACGTACAATAAAAGTTTAACAATCATCGATTAAATATAAACGTTTTATTCTTTTATTGTGCTGATCGTTGAGACTTTTTTGGTTTTCCCAAAAAGAAATATATATATAATATATAGTTTTATACCAGACGTTAAAAAAAAACTTACTCACACCCGAATTCTAAACATTTTTTTAAGTGAAAAATCTTTTTCTGTATATATTGATTGTGAGACTAATAACTGCATTGCAAACCCTGAACGTGATAGCAACGTCATTGGGTTTTTTGTTTCAGTTTTTTCATTTCAGGAAAAAAAGTGTATTATATTTTACTTAATCAGTAAAAAAAGATTATTTAAAATATTCCACAGCCTTGATCACTTGTAATGGTGTCTTGATAATTTTTTTTACATGCACAGTTTGTAATACAAAAAAAAATGGCTAGGAATGATTGTCGGGGACATTTTTCTGCTCCTCATTCGATTTTTCTTATGGATAAAAAGAAATAAAAGACATTTTAAACGCTTTTAAAACGTTGTGCATACGACTGTTTATCTTCAAACTTGCTAATTTTGATTCGAAAAATAACTTGCATTTCATATTCACACGAATATGAACAAGATTATCAATGATTCGTCGCTTATTAAACGATTTTTAAGTCATTTAATGCGAACTTTCAACTTTCTTATTGTCGACAAAATAATTACAATGAAATGGGGGAAAAGAACTTCGTCTTTTTAGATAAAATAATTTTTAATTGTACGAAAAATGCAGTTTATCTAATTTTTCAAAATTTAGATTTCAGTAGATATTTTTCTGGCCTTTTGTCTGAAGGATGCATTATTCATAGGTTCTCAACAATAGACTTGATTTTGAGTAATAATAGCAATAACAATAATAATGCCAAAAACCTATTAATACATTAATAAAACAAGATCGTTTAAGAAATTCAATACAAAACTGTGTTAAACGAATTTAATTCTTTGATTTTTTCCATTACTTATGATTTAAAATTTTTTTTTCATTTAGTTGTGATTTCTTCTTTTTGTTTTCTTTTTTTTAGAAATGGCTGAAAAGTCACGAATTTTGGATATGTTTTCGTAGAAAGGTTCCACATTACACTTAGTAATATTCAACATTATTGCTTTCAACGAGCAGTTTCGTGAAAACAGCCATAATATTTCTCGAAAACGGTAATTTTCCAAAATAGCACGAAGACTCTTAGAAGAAAAAAAATCATAGAATCAATTTCATATTTTAAAAAGTTGTCTACTCAATTAGTTAATAAGATTAAAAAAGAAAAATTATTAACAGCTTTTTAGCATTATTATTATTATCAATATTCTTGGTATTTAAGTTGTTGTAGATTTTTTCTCAAAATTTTCTCCCGTTTCAAAGTACTCAAATTTCAAGCAAATCTAATTTTTGTATAAAAATGTTTTGACAAAAATTTCGAAGAACAGCTCAACTAAATTTAAGAAATAGCTTTCTTAACGATATTCACGATTTTTAATGTAATTTTAATGTTTTGTTTGATTTTTAAGGTACCTTTCGTAGTCGAGAAGCCATATCCGGTGTACGTCGACAAAAAGTTTCCGGTACCGGTGGCCAAACCATACGCAGTTCATGTACCAATCTACAAGCACGTGTACCATCATTCCTCAAAAGGCTGGCACTAATTCGGATCTTCAAGATAAGCTTCGAATTACTTCCTCGTATCGATCAGTGCCAGATCGATCGGAAGTTCAATGACCCATGCTCACACGATTCATCCTCTCCTGTCTGTTGACACCTTTTTTTTGATATTGATCTTTGACTTAGACGTACAAAAAAAAAACGAGTGCAACAATATCAAAGACAATTTTTCTCTTCAAATCATTATTGGTCGTATTAATGACAGTATTAATGACTTAAACAAAAGTACTGGAAACAAAAAAATCACAATGACGACAACCTGAAAGATACTGATCAGCAAAATGTGTAATATTAATTTTGTATTGCACAAGTACTTCCAAAAGATCGGAAATCATATTAAAAATCAAGGAGATCAATTATCGACAATTTCTTCACAAAAATCGTTGTCTCTCAAACATGATTATCGAATAGGAGAGGAAATTGTCGGAAGTTTCCAAAAAAAAAAAAGTAGATTGTTAGCAAACGAGAGAAATAGTGTCGAACGTCTTGTAAATAGTTATTTGTTTTAATCTCGTTACCATTTGTTACCTTTTTTTATTTACCTATGTTACGTTTGTCTATAAATAATATTTAATAAATGGTTTGTTTGTTTTTTTTTTCTACAATTCTAGTTGAATTTATTCTCACCCTCTAAACCCAAAATCTGATTTTCAGCACAAAAAAGAAATATGTTTCAAATTTCGCGCAAAACAAAAGTTGTGGCGCGCTTTCGGTCGACACAGTTCAGACAGACAAACAGATAGAAATGAGTGAATGTATTTTTTGAAATCTAAGACAAACATCGAATGACATACAAATCTTACAGTCGGAATTTGTTGTATTGCAATAAAAAAAACAACAAAATAGCCGACAATTTAATAGTCTCGTTAATTCTCTGTAAAAATGTCATATTACTTTTTTGTTTCTTACGAAAAAAACGTCACGGCCGAATAATTTCAATTTTTTTAAAATCCTTTAATTGAATTTCTCTACTGAATAAAATAAAGTTTTAGTGTGTTCCAGAGCGTTCCGTGTTGCTTATATGCGTGTATTCCTCGATAAAGCTTATAGTGCGAATCTGAGTCGCCGTGACAAGAAATCTTTGCGGAGGCCAATAGCTCCTTGCCTTTAGCCAACGCCGCGCACGATCCCGATTCGCTATAATGAGTCTGGGGCGTCTGTGTACTCCACTATACAAGTACATAGGAGCCGCTCCCGTGCGTCTACGTGATAAACCACTTTTACCACGAGATGCACTTTCACTGTTCCGCTAGGAGATGCGGACGGGAATAAGATATAAAAACGAGTTTGTACGTATATATATGTAGACGATAACTGCAGTGTTGAATCTAATCGGATGTACTGCTGTAGGCTGCCACGCCTTCCACAGTCTTCCTCAAATAGGCCTCTCATCGTTCCAGATATAAAACAGCTGTAAGATTCTCAAGGACGATCTATATACTTTTTTTTTACTAATAAGGAAATTGCAGTTTGCTTCGCCTTGTGTGTCTAAAGAAGGCTCGAAAAAGCAATTTTTTTAAAATAATGATTATAATGTGATATGAAATAATGATTGAATGAAATGCAATATTTTACAATATTTTCTTGTGATTGAGACTGCTTTTGTTTTGTTTTTTGAATAAACATTTTTTCGCATTGTAATTAATAACTTGGTTGTACGAGAGACAAACAAATGTTCCTGTAGACCGAGCGGCAAAGGAGTTTTCCACGAACAATATAGGATCACAAAAACTTAAATCTATGGACCGGTTTGATCAGAAAGTTGTGACACGTTAGAGTAATTGCATTCCATCTGCACGGCATCCTGGTGCATTATACGACTCTACGGAATTGGAAAATTGCACTGTTGATGTACATTTTACGATGCCTGGAGTGCAGTTTTTTTTTATTAATTGCTTAATAAAAATGAATGTGTCATCTCTTTTTTTAGGTGTTGAATTTATAGTAGTAAAATCAACGTAAGTAGCAATTTAAGTCACAACTTATGTTCCTACTCCAGTTCCAACTTAAATTTGAACTTAAATTCCAGCTTAAATTCCAGCTTAAATTCCAACTTAAATTCCAACTTAAATTTCAACTTAAATTCCAACTTAAATTCCAATTTAAATTCAAACTTAAATTCCAATTTAAATTCCAACTTAAATTCCAACTTAAATTCGAACTTAAATTCCAGCTTAAATTCCAGCTTAAATGCCAGCTTAAATTCCAGCTAAAATTCCAACTTAAATTCCAACTGAAATTTTGACTTAAATTCCAGCTTAAATTCCAGCTTAAATTCCAGCTTAAATTCCAACTTGATTTCCAACTTAAATTCCAGCTTAAATTCCAGCTTAAATGTCAACTTAAATTCCAACTTGATTTCCAGCTTAAATTCCAGCTTAAATTCCAACTTAAATTCCAACTTGATTTCCAACTGAAATTTTGATTTAAATTCCAACTGAAATTTTGACTTAAATTCCAACTTGATTTCCAACTTGATTTCCAACTTAAATTTTGATTTAAATACCAACTTGATTTCCAACTTAAATTTTGACTTAAATTCCCTCTTAATGTTCAAGTTTTAACTTACGACTATAGATGCGTCCTGAAGGGGACACAGTTTTTCACCGATGTCAGGAAAAAAAGCGTGTTTATTTTTTTTATCGATAAAAAAATCCTAAGCTATTGATTGTTCTTAACAGTATCATCGCGCGATATTTTTGACCTAAGTTCAAACTTAAGTTCGATGTCATGATTAATTTCGAACTTACGCCCAAAAATTTGATCCACAGATCCGAATATAACAAATTGTAGAAGTTACATTTTTTGCAAACAATTTCTTTTATTCTCTTTTTTGAAAGAGATACACCTTCTACAATTTTTTATATTAATATCTGGGCATTTTTATTTCATTTTCAAGGCACAAATAAAAAATGAATAAAAATAAGTTTTTTAGTCTTAAATCGTTAAAGTTAGTAAATTAATTGGGACGTTAAAGTAATACCTTCTTTTTATTCGTTTGAATCAATGTTTTACAGTCTATGAAGATGAGATCATTGTGAATATCGCGAAGTTAAATATCCAGAGAATGAATATGATTGATTGCTTCTTTTCTTCGAGCGGTATTTCATTTTAGAGAGTCAATGCTATTGAAGAATACATTGCGATGGCCATTTCGCGATACGAAAAGGGAGGGGCCGTAGTGAAGGTGGCCTGGTCGAGTTATATATACACGGAGAATTCCAGGCCAAATTGACTGCTTCGTGACCATCGATTTTTTGTTTTCTCTTAGTATGTTGTATATAGTATGTTGTATACAAAAGACATATTCAACATGAATTTCAGGACTCGAAAATTACTTTAAGATCACCAAAAAGTCTTATGAAAAAAAATAATACGCCATCTTGAACAGTAAATTTTTTGTTGAAAAAAATGTAAAAATAGGGGCTTCTTCCAAATTTCAAAATTTATCACGTTTTGCCAAAAGATCTATTCAATTGTGAAAATACAGTCATTTTTTAAATTGATTTATTTAAAGTTTTCAGTCATCTGATATCTTTTTATTATTTTTTATTGCCAATCAAATCCGAATATTTTTCACAATTTTAAGCTATTTTTTTAAATTTCTTTGTACAATCTACATGGTACTCGAATTAAATCAATCAATTTCAATTTTTTTAAATATATATATACCTTTTTTTAAAATAAACATCGTCGTTGGAAAAAGCCCAAATAAATACAAAAATGAAACAACAATTCCATCTTAGAATTTGCTCCAGAATACGAAAGCAAAATGGGAAAGGACCTTGTTGGTTTGTTCCGAAATGTCCCATGGGCTATTTCACCTACGTGTACAGTAGCGTCGCTCGTATATTTTCGCAGGTATTTATTATTTTTATCATACGGTGTCGAGGCTAGGTCAGTTTTATGAGTGCACACGTCAATGGACCGTGGACATAGTAGAGAATGGTGTAGTACCCCTCTCGCCTCGGGTAATGAGCAAAGAGAAGGGAGAAAGTAGCGTAGCTATATAAACTCTTGGCCATGACTTTGAGAGCATCACAGAAAGATACTCGGTGTTACCGGTTGCGAGGCACTTCCGACGTTAGAACGTCGTTTTTCCTTGCACATTGTTCTCGACAAGTTTTTTCAGTGACCATGAAAATCTTTGTAAGTCTTTCTATCGATAAAAAACGTTTTGTCAATATACATTTTTTTTAACCGGATATTAAACATTCAGGGAGTTTCTTTTTAACTACCTGTTAAAAGAAAATTTTATTCAAAAGCCGATTTGATTTATTGAAAGAGTTCTTCAAGAGGGAAATTGTTTTACTTTTTAAGGAGTTAAAAAAGAAGATTTTATTTTTTGAATATCGTTTTTTTTTTTTTTTAAGGGAAATTGTGTATTTTTTTTAAGGAATCTAAAAGAAATAAAAATAAATTATTTAAAAGTAATTTTGAAAAGATTGTTTTAATGGGTGTCTTAGTATTTTAGGATCATTTAAAAAAAAATTTTTAAAGCAAAAACTACAAACAGCGCGATTTTTAAACGATATTTCCGGAATGCTACATTTTTTCAGTGGTTTGACAGCACGATTTTGAAAACCATTGAGAATATCAATTATTTAAAATCAAACTTAAAAGTGAAAAAAGAAAACGTTTACAGTTTTATAACTACAAACAACACCGATTTTTCCAATATTAAACAAAGTTGATAGTAGTTTTGTTAATTTTTTATTTAATTCTCAATTTACCTGGTAATTTTGATAGAGGCATACAAAAAGAATATCCCTACAAAATTTCCAAATTTTTAATTAATTCTGCTGGAATCGTCGTAAACCCAAATTTGAACGAACATTCGATGAACTTTTTTTTAAGCAAACTCTCCTAACAAATTAACATTCATTCATTTGTTACACAAATTAAAACACAAACCAATTATTTATATTACAATCCTACTCCCCTTAAAGGAGATTTCAAAAAAATATTTTATTGTTTAAAGGATTTTTTAAAAGGAGATATTTTTCAGAGTTTTCAAAGTCCGTTT
The DNA here is from genome assembly GCA_964016905.1 of Perithous albicinctus. Classification (NCBI taxonomy): domain Eukaryota; kingdom Metazoa; phylum Arthropoda; class Insecta; order Hymenoptera; family Ichneumonidae; genus Perithous; species Perithous albicinctus. The sequence continues at coordinate 7,022,698 of OZ024697.1, forward strand.
TCACTTTTTAAAAGGAGCTTTTGAAGGGAAATTATGTTTAAAAAAAAAATGTTTTTTTTTAATTTTACGTTAAAATTTTTCAGATAATAGCAACGTTGGTGGCAACTGCCTGGGCTGGTTATGAGGAGGAACACTCGACTTATCACGAAACGTCAAAGCCAGTACACGTGCCGATTTACAAGAAATACGCAATACCGATTCCACACCCAGTACCGGTACCTGTACCGCAGCACATCAAAGTTCCAATTCCGCAGCCGTATCATGTACAGGTAGCGGTGCCTCATCCAGTTCCGGTGGAGGTTATAAAGCATGTGGAAATACCCGTGGAGAAGCCAGAGCCTTACATCGTCGAGAAAAAGGTCAGTGTTATTAAATTAAGTTTTTTCATGAAAAGATAGCCCTTTCGGTACGCAGTCAAATAAATCGAACACAAGGATTTCAAAAATCGTTTCCACATGTCTTAAAGAAGAAAAACTATTGTAAACTAAGGTGGATCTAGATTAGAGAGTTCCCTCGTAATGTAGAAAAAATATATGAGACGTTCTCCACCAACTCGGCCACGTTCTTTTTTTTTTTTCTTTTCGGATCTGTTCGAAAATTGGCCATATAGTATCTGATAGCTACTCTCTGTGAAATTTTTTCAAATTTTTTACTTCACTCGTTTCGGGAATGGGTTTTTTTTTCGAATCCGTATATCATGGAAGATATAGAGGTCGGACAATAAAAAATTGGAATACAAAAAATTATGTTTTACCATGAAGTATTTAATGCAATATATATATTATATTTTCGATGGCATCGAAAAGGCTATTTTCAATGATAGAAAATGAAAATGGATTTTTTTTTCTTTGAATGCGTCACCTTAAGAGGCAGTGATACTTTCATCACTCCTCTGCGGAACCGCTTCCCCCATATCGGAGTCGCGTCAAAATTTTCAAAGCTATTTTCTTCCAATTTCAATGAAATTTTGAACATAAGTATAAAATGACTGTACAACTGAGCTAAGGGTTTGGTTTTTCGAGATTTTTGAATTTTTTTTTAACCGTTTCAATTACCCTGGTAGAAATGACTAAACTTCTTGCGTTATTCTGCATGAGATCGTAACGCCAAGAGATTAGCACAAATGTACGACGCACCGTTTGAGCTTTGTTTCATCCAAATCGATGCAATAGCAACGGAGAAAACAGCTTTCAAAGTTTGTTTACCAAAACAAATCTAAGAAAAAGTCACAGAGAGTACCTTTAAGAGACAGTGATACATCGAAATATATTTCGACCAGCAAGGTAAGAATTTTGCGGCCCACTGTTAACCACCGCTAGATGGCACGGCGTGTCACTGGTAGCGCGTTTACGTGGCCTTCGCCATCTTTCGGAAGTCACTTAACTATTTTTTTAGTCAAATTGACAAGCCACTGACATATTTTGGTTAACAAATTTTAAAACCTATTTTCTCCGTTGCTATTGCATCGATTTAGATTAAACAAAGCTCAAACGATGCGTTGTGCAGTTGTGCATGGGTTAAGCTCTTTTCTAGAGTAATTGGAACTGTAAACATTTTTTTTTGTTTTTTTTTTCACAACACTAAAACCTTAGCCCAATTGTGCCATCATTTTATACTTGCGTTCAAAATTTAATTGCAATTGGATGCTCCGCTTAGATGAAAATAGCTTTGAAAATGTTGATGTGACTCCGAAGTGGGGAACTGATTCCGCAGAGGAGTGGGGGAAGCATCACTGCCTCTTAAGCAGAACGACAAAATGGCCAATTTGGAATACCCAAAAAAAGAAGGCCAATTTGATGGAGACCGCCTCGTATAACAATAATTTTATCGAAAAATAACTCAGCTTACACCACTGAATCTATGGACATATGTTGAAGCAATTTTATTTTGGTCAAATTTGTAATTTTAGTTCAATCTCGACGAGCGATAGCTCAGTTTATTTTTCAATAGATACTACATAACTTCACCGGAAAATATTTATGATGACATTTATCGTTTTCCAATTACAGCGATTTGTTTATACAATACTAAACACAGCTATGGCAATAGCCGAACTTTTTTTTCATTCTTAAGTAAAACGAAGTAAAGTACTCGGTGAATTTGAAGAGCATATAAGACATTCCTCACGAAATGGGCCACCCCTGTTTCGAGATCCCACAAAAAGGAAGCCAACATTTTTGGGAGCTTTTTTAAAGGCTCTCAAATTTCTTTCTTTAGTTTTCAAAAAAATTGTTGAGAAATTGTTGTGTCTTTTCAAAATTCGCTGTATATAAAAAACGATTCATTGTACAAACAAAATTTTTTAATACAAAATGTAGATCTTTGAATTTAGTTTCCAGTGAACTTTTTTTCATACCTGCGAACAATAAATGTCACACACTTTTGAAAGAAATAAAGTGAACAACATTTTTGTTATTATACATTCAAACTACAAAAAAATGAACATAATGGCGAATTTATATCTTCGACAGGTCACTCATCGAAATATAATTACAAATTTGCCTTTTAAAAAACTGAGTAAAAATATACTTGTCGATTTATTGGTGTAAACTGAAAATGATTTATTTTTCTGTAAATTCATTGTTATGATTTTTTTTTCTACATTAAAACATGAAGAAACAATTTTTGAAATGTTAATGCTCGACTAACTTGACCGGTACTGAAAGGACCTTCAATCGATCTCGTAATTTGAGTTTGCAAATTGTGTTTATTGAACTGTAAATTTGATTTTTTTTTACTTTTGAACACGCAGGTACCCTACGTTGTGGAGAAACCCTACACGGTTACAGTTGAGAAGCATTTCCCCGTGCCGATACCGAAACCATATCCGGTACACGTGCCAGTCTACAAACACGTGTTTCACCACCAGAGCAAAGGTCACGGCTGGAAACACTGAAGACCTTTGGAATAAACACGTGCAAACCTTGCCAAAAACTTTAAGCCAGATTAATCATTAAAGTCGATAGACAATTCATAGGTTGTACATAGTTGATTACATATATATTTTTTTAAAATAAAAATTGTTATGAAAAATAATTTTCTTTTAAGGGCGTCTTAATCTTTTGAAATCCCGACCTACAAAGCAGCGTCCGACTTTGAATAAAATATAACATTATGCTATATATGTGATTCTATCTTATTAAACCTTTTTTAAAAATCATCATTGGAAAAATTTGTTTTCGAGAATTATTTCAGTCTACAGATATTTCATGGATTGTACATGAGGTATTCCTGGCCAACTCAATAAGCGCTTCATATTTTTTAAATATTATTCTATATAAAAACATCGAAAACACTCATTGATTTTTTAAAGATTTTTTTTACAGAAACTTTTATTTTTCATGAATTTTTTTAATTTTAACTTTTCGCCCCCAATTTAAAAATTTGAAATTTTCCTCAAAAATCCTGTATTAGATATCAACATTTTTGAGCTTTGACTCAGAGTGGTCAGACGTTTGCGTCAATTTCTTCACAAAAAACACACCATTAAAAAATGAAAAAAAAAAAATGAAACGAGATGTCAGTTCATGGTCCGTTGTTGGATAGACATTTTATACATGATTATTTTCGAATTTTCTTGAGGCTTTTTCTATCAATATAAAAGAAAAGCATGTATTAGATAATTGAATGTTGAAAAAGAAAATGGAGTGAGGCATTTTTAACTCTCGATTTGTAAATTTCTCAAATCCAACCATCAACGAACCGTTATTGGCCATGATGAAAATTAATTATTCAAGCAAATAAATATTGACGATTGATAGAACAAACCAATTGTGATTCTTCTCGTATCTGTAGAAAAGAATATGTTAAAAGTATTTTGATTATTTATTCCTTTTATAAACTCTGATGAAAATATAACAAAATAGTAAAAACAAAAAAGAAAACCAATGTGTTTTTTTTTTATTGCTACCATAGTTCCTGTAATAAAAATCATTTCTTTTTTTTCATTTTGTTCTACAGTTATGGTAAAGCACTAAATGCAATGGGTGGTTTGTTTTCAATTTTAATATCAAAGCCATAATTAATTCCTAGAAGAAATACGTTAGTTTAAGTGGAGTCTGCAGTTTCGATCAAAAGTTATTGTGCTTTCAACTCTCTTTTATATAGTTTACACACAATGAGAAAGTAATAAAATTTGGTGGAGTCAAAATTTGTGGTGTATCTTCGATGAATAAAATGTAGTTTTGGTATTGAAGTTGAAAACATACCACCAATGTCTTTTGGTGCTTTACCTAAAATGTCAAAGCCAGTTTTTTTTATATTTTCATGTTTCAGGTACAGTGCCAGAAAGAGTGGAGATTTTAGATTGAATTTCAATACTAAAACTACATTTTGTACATAGAAGACACACATAAAATTTCACTGCCGTACACAAGTTTTTACGAAAGTTATTGTGCTTTCAGACAGCCATAGACAGACAGATTGACAGACAGAAATGAAGGAATATTTTTTTTTTTTTGAAATCTAGGACCCTCAAGATATATGAGACAAAACACGTCAAGTCGGCCACCCCAATTTGTCATGTTAACAAAACGTCCTCAAATTTATTCGGGATGTTGGTCTGGTTGAAGAAAAAACGTAGAAATGTTTTCAGATTTTTTTATTGCATATTCCAGCTATTAAAAATTTCTAAAAATAATCATTGTTTATTTTTTAACGCCAATACTACGGCTCGCACAAAAAAATCATAAAAACATCAAATTTTGGTTTTTCAGTGTACTTTCCAACAACATCTTTTGTAAAATTCTCCGATTTTATTTAATGCTACTTTTCAATTAAATAAAGTTGCCACTTTTTACCCTCCGAAACGTCATTTCCGATTTAGCTGAAATTTTCACATTTTGTTCTTTGAAATGTCTAGGATCTTAGAAAAAATTCGCGAGATGGGCGGCAATTTTGCCCCAGAGTTACAGCTCTTCGAATGATGGAACATTGTGGTAATCTAATGTGTAATTGCTCTCTGCGTTCAAGAGGGCTTCTATAGAAAATATTCTAAAGCCCGCATTACATTTTTTTATTATGTAATTCTTGTTTTTTTTTTTGTATTAGATTACCGCGATGTTTGATCGTTTGAAGAGCTATAACTCTGGATCGAAATTGCCTCCCATCTTGCCAATTTTTTCTAAGATTCTAGACATTTCAACGAATAAAATGTCAAAATTTCAACTAAATCAGAAATACCGTTTCGGAGGGGAAAAAAGTGGCAACTTCGTTTAATTGAAAAAATAGCAGAAATGGAAATCAGAGAATTTTACAAAAAATGTTGTTGGAAAGTGAGCTGAAAATCCTATATTTGATGTTTTTTTTTGTGAGCCGTAGTATTGGCGTTAAAAAATAAACAATTTTATTATTTTCAGCGATTCTCAATGGCAAGAATATGCAATAAAAAAATCTGAAAAAATCCCTACGTTTTTTCTTGAACTAGACCAACATCCTGACGAAATGTGAGAACGTTTTTTTGACATGAAAAATTGGGGTGGCCGACTTGACGTGTTTGGCCCTATATATTTCCATCAAAATCTGAGTCGATTTTTTTATTGCAATACTTTCTCTTTTATTACATACTTTGTATGTGACGAGAAAGTAAAAAAGAACCGAACTTTCAAGTCCTTCAATTTTTAACTCCCGACCGCCTCTCTGGGGAAAAAAGACGGGAGTTGTGCTCTTCGCGGTGATCAGCTGAATTGAGCGATTTCTTCGTAGTCTATGTTCTCAAAAACGGTGAAAAAAGACTAAACCAAATTTTGTACGTCGATTCTATGAATAGCGCCCAATGTCGTTTTCCATAAATTGAGGTGATCGATTTTCGATTCGCACAGATAAATGAATATTTCAAATAGCCTATTTGAATATATCGAAGTATCGCAAGGTAGCTGCCATTGAGGCGTACTCTGTAACTCACTTCATAGCGCATATGGCAGAGTGTTCGAATAAATTTGAAAAGGATGAAATAAAGATAATATTACATAAATTGAAAAACTCCCGACTGAAAAAAAGTGCTTAATTCATAAACAATATGGGTAAACAAAAAATTGAGAAATAATTAAATAACCATTCGCATATGATGGTCGGGAGATTTTCACACCTACTGCCGAAGAAATTTCCCGACTATGATATGCGAATGGTTATTTAATTATTGCTCAATTTTTTGTTTAGTCATATTTTTTATCAATTAAGCACATTTTTCAGTCGGGAGTTTTTTAATTTTTGTAAAATAATTTTGTTAAATCTACTAATTGTACTCTCTCCTAAGATCGAGGTAATGGTCTTGAACGTCACGTAATTTTACTGCTACACTTTTTCACAATTACGCTCTTCTTAAGGTATTTTTAATTGGTTTAACGACTAATTTGATAATAACTAGAATTGTAGCTACGGTGCAGCCTTGAAGATCCTTATTTGATGCGTGTAAAGGATTGAGATGTGTCCGCTAAGTTCGCGTGCGTGCAGAGACCAGCAATCATTGAAAGTACATTAGTACACGCATAGATAATAAGCATCTTGTGGACCATTCGATTCTTTCGTATTATAGAATGATCTGTTATTACAGTCACAATTACAACCACCAATTGCAGAATTTAGAAAACGATTGGCATCCGTTTAAATGGTTAGAAGTCGGTGATTGCACGTAGTTAATAAATCGTGTAAGTATTGAAGTTTTCCCTCAAGCTAAATATGTATCCATTCGTCATATGTTTGATTGAACTTACCGGACACGTACGTTTACTGAAACCTACTGAGATCTCACGTAGAGGAGAGTTGGCTACCTTGTGCAATCATTTTATACTGATCCTGTGTACACTTCAAATTAAACAATCTTAATTTTTGAAGGCAATGACAAAAAAGAATACTTAATATTTACAGCCTCAACTATTTTTGGTATCTCTGAAAAAGAAGAAAAATTATTATTCTTAAAAATAGAGAAGATATTATAAATTTTGTTATATTATTCGTTATATATCAAATATGATGGAAAACTGAAAACGTGAAATTCAAAATTCAAAATTCAAAATTCAAAATTCAAAATTCAAAATTCAAAATTCAAAATTCAAAATTCAAAATTCAAAATTCAAAATTCAAAATTCAAAATTCAAAATTCAAAATTCAAAATTCAAAATTCAAAATTCAAAATTCAAAATTCAAAATTCAAAATTCAAAATTCAAAATTCAAAATTCAAAATTCAAAATTCAAAATTCAAAATTCAAAATTCAAAATTCAAAATTCAAAATTCAAAATTCAAAATTCAAAATTCAAAATTCAAAATTCAAAATTCAAAATTCAAAATTCAAAATTCAAAATTCAAAATTCAAAATTCAATGGCAAATATTATTACAATTTAAAACGAATTTAGTAATTGTAATGAAGGAAGACTACTCAATTTTTTCCAAGCAAAATTGGCCCACGAAATAAATTTCTATCTTGCTCCTTCGTGCTTTTAAATTATTCCCGAAACTACCTTTATGACAAAATATGTCCATCATTTTTGGCTTCCTTATGTCGAGTAATAAGATCCTGATATCTCTGACGTTTTTCACTAAAGTCGATAGTTCATCTTTATCTAAATCTAATACCCAAACATCATTGAAAAATCCTTGTATCCACAGTTTTTTTTTCTAGTAATAACTAGACTAGAATCCTAACTAGTATAGTTAGGAACACAGTTCTTCACCATAAAACTGATTTTTAAAATTAAAAAAAAAAACATTATTTCTACGATTAATTTTATTTCCCGAAAACTATTGGTTTTTCAATGTTGACCCTTGGACCATTAGAAAGGGCACGAAAGTGTCTTTCAAATGAGTCCTGAGAAACTTTTATTGATCCTGTTTTTATAAATGTTTAAACTCATATCGTACAATATAGGCGAGTTTCCTCTACAAAGTAACTGCCAATTCTCCTTTATTGAAAAGCCGAGCGATACCGTGCGACACTCACATACGCAACTGCACACAAACGCAAACGCACGCCTTAAAGCAAGACGCGTGTAATGGGGTGCCTTAGCCTGAGGTGGACACTTACGGGTATACAGAATTTATTCAGGAAATACCGGAGCAAACCTATGCGAGAGCGGTGAGTTTAATTGCATCACCGATGTATCGTACGACCACTTTTTACGCCTGTTAAGGGAATTTCATCTGGGCGCGAGTGCGCTTGATATCGCAATGGTACTAGCGGCAGATAGCAAACATAGCATCTAGATTTCCTCCCTCCGTGGCCCAAAAAGTTTATAAAACCCGATGGTTTGCGAGACGCGCGACTAGTTTGTCCGGAGTATTAGATCTACGTTGATGGTCTAAGAAATCACCAAGCCAGGACTGACAAGATTGGAAACATGCTCGGCCGATTGGTAAGTTACTATATACGTTTATTAGAAAAAATACCCTTTTGATTAAGTTAATTTGCATGATAATAGAATATTAATTTCTGACAAACTGTGTACACAAACAAACGCTCATTGACACTTTCAGAAATACAGAGTGTTGTGGGGTTGTTTGTGTGAGGGTTTGGGTGAGTATATATGTAAGTGTTTGTGTGAGTGTTTGTATGCGTGATTGTGAGAGTGTTTTTGTCAGTGCTTGAGTGAGTGTTTGTATGAGAGATTGTGTGAATGTTTGTGTGAGTGTTTGTGTGAGCGTCTATGTGAATGTTTGTGTGATTGTGTGAGAGTCTGTACGAATGTTTTTTTGTGATTGTGTGATTGTCTATGTGAATGTTTTTCTGACTGTTTGTGTAAATATCTGTGCGGATGTTTGTGTGACTATTTGTGTGAGTTTTTGTATGAGTGGCTGTGTAAATATCTGTGTGGATGTTCAAGGTTTGTAATTGCTTTAAAGTGAGTACATGAGTGTGCTATTTTTTGTACTATTTAATTCTTATAGATACTGGGCCTCATATGGCTCACGTGCGTCCAATCGGGCACCTTGAACAATATGCCAATGGCGGCGGCACCAATGGCTAACAAGATGTCGATGGCAATGCCAATGATCGCTGAGGACTCAATGGGACTCGCCGCACCAATGTCCAAAACCAAGAGATATTTGTCACACCAGCATCCCGCACCATGCCCACCGTTTTATCCGCACTTTCACATGCATCCAGAGCCAATGTACGCAATGAGGCCCTACGGACCACCAGCTTATCCGAAAGATAACTTTCACGTGCAGCAACACAGTCATCAGCCAGCCCAATTCATTCATCAGCCCACTTACACGTCTTACGTGTCTAAACAAACGGTTGAGTACATAAAACCGCATATTCCACCACCGAGCTATCATCAACCAGTTGTCAGTCCGCCGATACAACACTCTCATCCAATTCAGCCAGTGATCAACAAACCGCCACCTAGATGGTATTCGTATCAGCAACCAATGCACCAACATAAAGTGGAGTATCCAAAACAACCGGCATTTTCTTACGCACCGGCTTATCACAAACCCATGCCGATGTTTTGGCCATTTAAGAAAATTGATTATCCAGTTGCTCAGGTGTCTTATCCAAAAGCATCTGTCATCTATAAACCCGAAGAACCTAAATGTGCACCCTGTCCACAAAATCAACCACCACCACCTCAACATATTCAGCCGTCAATCTCTTACGTCAAAGTTGCACAACCAATGATTCATCATGTGGCTCCACCACCGCCACCGCCACCACCACCTCCTCCACCACCACCACCACCACCACCACCACCTCCACCACCTCCACCACCACCACCACCACCACTATCGAACGTTTATCTGCCAGCTCCAGCTCATCATCCAATGGTCAAACCTTGTGACAAATAATCAATCTTCAGCTGCTAGACTGTGTAACAAAAGAGAGACACGAAAAAAGCAATAGCCAAAATTGCATGTTTGTTCATGAAGTACTTCTATTTTGTGATTTATAAAAGTGTAATAAGACCTCCGAAAGAAAACCAAGTTTATTTTCATACTGTATAAAATAAATTAAATTATAAATCTTGTGTATCTGATGTATCTTCTAATTCTTTACTAGAGATCTAATTACCATTCAGACGAAATCTTATAAAGGATTTTGTAAATCCGATTCTCAACCTATCGTCAGTTCATCGAGTCAACACGTTTGCCCAATGCAGCCGGCTATCAACAAATCGTTACGTAGATGGTATTTATCATATCAGCAACCAATGTACAATTACAAATTAGCCAAACAATCGGTATTTCCCCATGTACCGAATTATTACAACCTAATTCTGATGATTTGGCCAGTTACAAAAATTGATTATCCACTTGATCAGATGTCTTATGAAAAAGCTTCTGTTGTCTATAAAGCCTTAAATATGCACTAGGGTGGACCAGAAACATCTTTTTATTTTTCCTTCTGGAACCGCTCATGACAAATCGTGTTTGTTATTGACAAAATACTCCTACGCTAATTTAAAAAAAAAAAAAAAAAATATTAGTAGTTCGCACAACTCACATATATGTCAAGAATCAAAGAAAAGTCGGGTTTTAATTTTCTTTTCACCGTCATCATATTAGCTTTTGGCTTATATTTTTTTTGTGAATTTTTTTATAACCACGTAGCGCCATATATTTTTTTTCATTAAAACTGAAACGCACCATAGAAGTTACGATTTTCAGTTGCGCTCAGATTTTACGGTGGCAGTGATTAAACATTTTTTTGTACAACTGGATTTTTAAAAATATACTTACATATCAATGGAGAAAAAAAAAGGTTGCAAAGTCAATCCTTGCTCATTGTTTCCTCATTTTTTTGGCCTGTCACAGACTCTCCTCTATGATAAAGTACGTTGTTTCGTTTTGGCTTCCTCATGGAGGAAGCCAAACCTTTGTGGATGGCGGATCAAAAGAAATTATGACGCAAAGTTCGTACGTGCAAGTTTCGACTTTGCAATTGTTTTGAAAAAAAAATTACGAAAATGCACATTTTTGTAAATGGTTCATTACTTTATCGATTTCGCCCAAATTCAGTATCAAATATTGAAACACTCTTTTTAAGATTTATTTATCCTAAACGTTTCAGTCTGATAGCTGAACATTTGTTCGAGTTAGAATGTTCACAGACATTTTTCAAAATCTTAAAAATTCCATAAAATCAAAATGCTTCAATCGATCTTTATAAAATTTATACCAATGAGGCACTTGACTGTACGGTATACGGCAAAAAAATTTGAGATGATTCGATGGAATAGTCCCGGAGTTATGGCAATATAAATTTTGACCCTCTATCAGACACACACTCACGGACGCACGCACACACACATTAGAATGGCCCTTAAAAGGGGTATTTTCGAATTTCTATCGTGCCGTCCCCCAGATCGGTTCGAAATAAATAAAAAAACAAACCTACATTTTTTTCAGATTTTTATCCCTCATTTAACCCTCCCCACGGGGGTTGAAGTTTTCCATTTAAAATACATGGGGTTCTTTGGTCTTCACAGTCAATATTTTATTGCGGGACTATCCGTTGATCGAAAAATCTGAAATTCACACCAATTATGCTATAAACATATTACTATACGAGAAAAAATCACCAAGCCCCTACCCTCATATTTTGTAATAGATTTTCGCTTCTGAACAAGACGAAAGTTGAAGTTTTTCAATGGGTTTATCGGTTTTAAGCAATCAATATTTTATTGTGGGTCTATTTGAAGTTTCCTATTTTTAATACGTGGAGTTTAACGGTTTGTGCGGTCAAAATTTCAATGGGGGCCATACGTTGGTCGAAAAGATCGGAATTTGCACAAATTACTCTATAAACAGGATACGGGTAAAAATCAACAATTATTAATACCGATCATCGTTTTTGGGTGTCCTGTTATTTCTTCTAATTCGTCATCATTAGAGAAAGACTTGTTTCCGATTGATAGAGTAAACTTGGGAGGGGGGAGGGTTGACAATTTCAGGCCAAAAAGATATATGGATTTTGCAGTAAAAAAAAATGGAAAAATCTCATGTGATCTATTTTTCATAACAGTTCTGTAAAGAAAAACTTATATCCGAATATACAAAATCATTGAAGAGATGACATTTTTATGTTACGTTTTTTATTTTCAAAAAATGCTATTTCGATAATTTTGTGTTACAAATTTCGATAAACGTATTACAAATTAATGGGGGCCTCTTTTTTGCGTGGTGCGTCAAAAAAGAGAACACTCATACTTACTCAAATTTTATTTGAAAGTAAGCAAGTAATTTAGAAATCGATAATAAGATGAATGAAGTATTCTTGTGAATAATTTCGCGTTTTCGTCGCTTACTCGACTTCGCAGTCTGTAACATAGGATTGGCTGTCGGCAACCCAGCCGAGCCGATATTTTGAGAGGCACATCTAACATCCACTTTGGCGCTCGCACATCCTTAAAAATGCAAAATATTGATAAACCACTTTTTAATGCTGTTGAGGGAGATTGGGTAAAAAATCACATTCTTTTCAAAGGAGATATCTAATTAATCAAAAAATAATAATTTTGATAATTAATAATAATAATATTAATTCATAATTAATAAAAAAAATTTATCAGGGGTTGGTGATTTTTTCCCGTATGATAGTATATTTATAGAGTTATTTGTACAAATTTCAAAATTTTTAACCAACAAATAGTCCTATAATAAAATATCGATTGCTTAAAACTGGTAAAACCATTCAAAAACTTCAACTCTCGTTTTTTTCGGAAGCGAAAATCTGTTACAAAATATGAGGGCAGGGGGTTGGTGATTTCTTCTCGTATAGTAATATGTTCATAGCATAATTGGTGTAAATTTCAGATTTTTCGATCGACGGATAGTCCCGCAATAAAATATTGACTATGAAGACCGAAAAACCCCATGTATTTTAAATGGAAAGCTTCAACCCTCGTGGGGGAGTGTTAAATGTGGGATAAAAAATTGTGGATTGTTTTTAATTTATTTCGAACCGATCTTGGCGGCGGCACGATAGAAATTCGAAAATACCCCTTTTAAGGACCACCCTAATACACATACATCCGGACGCTTTTTCTAAACCACTTTTCTCGACGTTTTAGACCATTCTGACTATGCAGGCATGAAAAACTCGAAAAAAAAATTTCATGTAAACAAAGCTTCCTCTATGAGGAAGCAATATACCATATATAAAAGTATGCACAGAAAAAAAAAATTTGGCCGTAAAAAAATGCTAAAGAGAGCGATACAAATATTTAACAAAACATGTCTCTTTCATATTCCTATGATGACTTACTACATGTAATTTGAAAAACAAAAAAAACAGTTTTAATTCATAGTCCTACACGAAACTTTAATTTTATCCAGCATATATTCAAGCATCCATATGTTGTACCATGTGCAGTTACTTCCTGTGAATCTTTTCATTATGTTAGATTTTTTTAAACGAAGAAAACTGTTTTCTCTGTTTTGCTCGAAAATTTGAAGAAAACACTGCTTCTGATTTTTATTTTTGCTGAGGGCGAAATTATATTCTTGAAAACGAACGACGCCTGTCTTGGCCACATCATTCACATCTTTCAAACTTCCAATCTGTACCCGAGCTTCGAGTTATAGAGTATTACTCTCCCATAAAGGATGAAAGGATAAAAAAATAAAATTACACAACTGGTGATTCTTCATGTATAGCTTTTAGGGTGGGTCATTTTCAGCTTCAATTTTTTTTCTGTTCCCCCAAAAAAAAAATCCCCCTAAATCATTAGTATGTAAGAAAAACATTTAGAGACCGTTACTGAAAAATTATTTTTGTCATTTATGCATTCATCTTCTTCAGGATGGTTTATATGAAATTTGAATTTTTCTTTTGTCTTCCACCTGAGTTAAAGTTAAGATATACTCAAAGTAAAATTCTGCAGCTTAAGTTATTTTTCATTAAATTACCGTAGCGAACTCTAAATATATTTTTATGCACTAATGTTTCAGGAGAAATTGAATATTTCTCACCGTTGCATGAAGTGGGAGATGACAAAAATTCAAATTCGAAATAAACCATTCTGAACAAAGTAAATAAAGAATTTACTGTATTTTTTGTTCTCCAAAATTCCGTAGCGACATCCAAATATTTTTTTTGTGCACCAATGATTTAAGGGGATTTTTTTTAGTATTTGGCACTGCTTTTTCAGTTGGAAGATTAAAAACTAAAGTTCAAAACGAACCACCCTAGTGCAGCTCCACCACCACCACCACCACCATTGAACATTTATCTGCTGGATCCAGCTCATCATCCAATCGTCAAACTTCGTGACAAATAATCAACTTTCAACTTCTGGGCTGTATAACAAGAGACATAAAATTAAATAATCCAAAGTCAAAATTACATATTTTCTCATGATATATTTCCGTTTCATGGTTTAGGAAAGTGTAGGAAGGCCTTGGAAAGAATACCAAACTCGTATTTCGTACCGTATAATATTAATTAAATTATAAATCTTGTGTATCTGTCTTACATCTCCTAATTCTACCAGAGATCTTATTACCATTTAACGGAACTCCACGGAAAGATTTCTGAAATCCAATTCTATGATAAAAATCATTTCTCAACGCGCGGTAGAGAAATCTCTGGAACATGTTATAAACTTGGGACAATGAGATCTTGCGATATATGTTTTATGACTTATAGGCAGTGTTGGAAAAATTATAATATAGTGAAATATGTTATTACTAAAATAATTGCTACCTTCTTAGATAATTACGTACTCTTTTTTTAAATAATCTGCATAATGACATTTATTTGATTTTATTAATACCAATAATACTGCGTCACTTTAATTTTTGGAATTACGCAATTTTTTAAATTATGTGTATGAATAATTTTTTTTTAATAATATAAAATAAAATAATAAATTTAAAACAAAATTATAATAATGAATTTTTTTTTGTAATAAAATAACGTTTTGTTGTAGTAAATTGAATCATGGGAATTCAATTACTTTTTTTGCTACTTAATTATACCTGGGACTTCCACTGCTTTAGTGCTCGAGGGAACGCCTTTTCTCAAGGTTTCTAGTCGTCGAGTACATCTCGCTATACATCCACACCTAACAGAGCCGTCGTCTTCGTCATTTTAAAGTTGCAGTAGCTCAACTTTTCAAAGGCACCTACATCTCTCATGAAAGTCCCTCACGGTTATTGTTCTAGCACTCTCACAGTGAGTTACGTGTATGCCATTGTTGAACCTGGAGCGAACAGGGCGTTTCATGTAACACCACTTCGACACCTACTGCAAGAAAGATGACGTGGATTTTTTTTTCTCTGAAGATTTAGAACACTTTATTTTACATATTTATCCTCTATGAGGAAGCTTTGTGGTGGCGGATAAAAAGAAAGTTATGAAGCAAGTTCGTATATGCAAATTTCGACTTTGCAATTGTTTTTAAAAAAAATACGAATATGCAAAATTCTATAAAATTTTAACCACCTACCTTATCGTCTTTGCCTAAATTTAGTATCAAATATTGATATACTTTTTTAAAGACTTAAGCAAACATTTAGATCAGTTGTTTGAACCGTTCTCGAGTTATAGCATTTTCAAAAAGTCTATTTAATTTTAGTGCTAATTTTTAGATCAGTTACTTGAACCATTCTCGAGTTATAGGGTTTAAAATAAATTTACGACAATACGAATTTCTATAAAATTTGAACTACTTTATCGATTTTGCTCAAATTCAATACCAAAGGTTGGACCAGTTCGATAAAGTTTTATGCCAAGTTTCAGCCCGATAGCTGGAAATTTATTTGAATTAGAATTTTCGTTTTTCAGATACTTAAAAATTCCATAAAATTAAAATGGTTCAATCGATTTTTATAAAATGTATACAAATGAAACACTTGACTGTACTGTATACGGCACGAAAATCTGAGTAGTTCCCGAGTTATGGCAATATGAAAATATGCACACGCACACGCACACGGACACTTTTTCTAAACCACTTTTCTCGACATTTTAGACCATTCTGAGTATGCTGACATGGATATCTCGAAAAAGAAAATTTTTCACGAAAACAAAATTTCTTCTATGAGGAAGCCAATACTAAACAACGTACTTTATCATAGAGGAGAATTTGTGATAGGCCAAAAAAAATGAGGAAGTAATGTGCAAGATTCGACTTTGGAACCTTTTTTATTTTATATCAAAAATATCTTTCTTTTTAAAAATCTTGAATTTCCATTTGAAAAATTGTTTAGCCTCATTATATTTTATTTTTGTACACACTACTTTTTTTCAAACGTGAATAATTCAAAATGAAAATAAAGTCTCCCACATATAGTCTTCGAAATGATTCAGCACCAAGGAAATTTTCATTTAATAATGTATGATTTAAGAAAGCACTAAAATTTTAAGACCAACATGTTTCCAGTAAAAGTGCAAAACTTTGGATAAGTGAAATGACTGTCGTTAAATCCTAAACAAAATAAACATAAAAAAAATGTTAGTTCGAAAATAATCTCTTACTGTCACAATATGAAAAAAGAAAAAAAAACAAATGATGTAATTAGTATTTTACATGATAATTAGTTTTTACACTTATGCTTTGAGGTCAGTGTGGGGTAATAATTATGCATAAGTTAATTAGTAATTCCTGGCGCTTGTGATGCAGATTTAAAAAAATAAAAGACAATAGAAAAAAAGCGTGTTCAGAACTAATTTTTGGTATAAAAATCGTGATTTAAAAACGAAAGGTACATTTTATGTATTTTTTATTTTCTACCAAAAGTATTTTTTTTTTTAAACATATGAATTGAAAATGAAAATAAACTCACCCGTACAGTTTCCGAAATTATTGAGCAGTCCCAAGGGAGCGTTCATTGAAAAAAGGATCTACTTAGGGAAACTTGATGTTTAAAAATTGTTCAACTAGACAAACATGCTTGATACATGATGTTTATAAATTTTTTTACTATTTTGTATTAAATTGCATTAAATAACGAAATAATTGCCCATGTTAGTTACGTCGAGCTCATGACTTTTTGGTTGTAATTGTTTTAGTTGGAATTTCGAAATTAAAGAGGGTCGGCTTTCAGGCGGTGTAAATTAGTTACCATGGAATGTTCCAAATATTTAAAAAATGCAAATTCGAAGATAACTTCTCACTATCCATAGAGTAAAAAAAAGTGATGTAATTAGTAGTTTATATAATAATTAGTGGTAATATTATGGGGTCAGTGAGGGGTAATAATTACGTATGTTAATGAGATACTCCCGGCACTCGTGATGTAGATCAAGAGAAATACATTAGAGTGGTTGGCAAAGCCATCGAGTAAAACATTTCGCAGTTTCGAAATTGCACAAGGTCCAAGAGATGGGAGAGCTACACATCAAGTATGAGAGAAGAAATACGAGCGCTCAAGCATTTTCTCATACCCACAGCTTGTGCATATACGAGTTGGTAAGTACATTCAAGTTTCCAACGCGAAATATACACTATAAATATATATACAGAAGTTAAACAGGTATATATACGTCATAATGTGCGACCGTAAGCATCCGCCCATGGTGTAGGTGGATTTCCCATGGATTTCGAAACTTTGTATAAATCCACTTGCGGACACACGATCCGAGAGAGTATATAACGAGATGGTTTAGGAGTCTCTGGCATCAGTGCCAGTAGTGAAAGCTCGGAGGAAGGATTCTTCAACGTGAAAATCTTAAAAAATGTCCAAGTTTATAATTGTGAGTGTGTGCCTAAAGTGCCTTATTTCCAACATTGTGAAAATTAATAAAAATATGTGAAACATTTCACGTGGTTTCGACCTGGGTCTGACCTTTGACCCTTCTAATTGGATCCACAATTTTGTATTATATTCACATAACTCTAAAAAGCGGTATTTCTTTTTAAACTTTTTTTTACACATTTTTAATTACCTACGATTTTTTTAAATAAATTATGGAACGACACATTTTGAAAATCTGGAAAAATTCTGAAAAGCCTTTTTTCGGAAATAAACATTTTTGATGAACGAACCGAAGTGGTCCGACAAGTGCATCTATTTTTTTTTTTTTTATCTTTTTTCAACAACAACAAAAGAGTGAAAAAAATCAGAAAAAATAGTAACTTTACGATGGGTAGCAGCTAGAAAATTGTTATATACAACACATGACTTTTGAGAATTCTTTCAAATTTTTCTAAATAAAAATGTTGAGATTTTGCTTAAATAATCTCAAATTAGGCCTTTTTATTATTAATTATTTAACGTTCATAGGAAACATCTGGAAATATTGTAAAAAACATGTGTCGTATATAAAAATTTTCTAGCTGTTATCCATCGTAAAGTTACTATATTTTCAAATTTACTCCATTTTTTTGTTGAAAAACAGTAAAAAAAAAATAGAAGGAATCGCCAGTCCACTTTGGCTTGATTACCGGACATTTTTATTTTCCAATAAAGATTTTTCAGCATTTTTTCAGATTTTTAAAATGTGTCGTTCGATAATTTGTTTTAAAAAATTGTAAGCAATTTAAAAAGTATTAAAAAAAAATCTGCTGTTTAGAGTTATCTCAATCGTATAAAAAATTGCGGACCCAATCGGAAGGGTCAAGAGTCAGACCGACGTGGAAAACAGATGGAATACTCCATTTATCTATTCGTTTCCGCGTTTTTTAGCTGTGTCTCGCAGGATTGGTTGCCTGCGATGCTGGATTAATACCAAGTTCGTATTCGCATTTTCCACATCTGAAGACCGTTCATCACGGACACGGAGCGACGAGTTATCAAAATGTTCAAGTTGATAATTATGGATCGGTGCCAATACCGAAGGACTTGCAGGTTGACGATGGTCACGAGTATCATCACTCGCAATACCTTCATCATGATGTTGATGACACTCATGAGATTCCATCGGCAGGTCTCGAGAATTATGAGGATGCGCATTATGTTATTTCAACACAAGGTATATTGCTATAACAAACAAAATTAAATTAAAGAAACGATGGTTTTATTGATATTACATAAAGAATTACTCGCCGCTACGAAATTAATTTTATTCTGAATTACGATATTAATAAGTAAAGTACGCCTAATTCATGATAGATATACCAATATGAGAACGATCAATCCCAAATTATTGAATATTGCAGCTGAAAATGCATTATTTTCAATAAATATTAACCGTTACTTGTTATAATTGAACATCAAATAATTATTAAACAGTTGGAAGTTAAAAATCGGTTAAAATAATAAAAAATGAAAAAGGAAATGTACTTTCCCATTTCCTGTGGAAATGGTTCCCTCATGGAAATTATGTACAACAAAATGAGTTACAACACGTCCTTCCAATTTCTTTTTCGTCAATTTTAACTCTTTGCAACGAGGCAAAACTTTATTTTGTTGCTCCTTTTTTAACAGTAATGCGACTGTTCGGGATAAAAGCGGTGTACGGTGGTAATGAATAATTAATCTGAACACCGAATATTTTTTTTTGTGGAAACGTAAAAGCAAGAAACGATTAATTTATTAAATGGATGGAAAACGCAAAAATAAACAAATGATTGTAGCACATTTTACCAAATTCACAAGTGATACACTTTTTTTTCAATGATGTTTTACGGTCCGAAAAGTATTTTGAACTATTGGCTTACGAGGTGTTGTTTAAAATATTGAACGAGGGACGAACTGCGTGGTTGAACCCCGGAGATGAAACCGTTTTTTATTAAATTTTACACTTACGAAGGGCCACCAGCGTGGTCGGCCCGCAGAAGTGAATTATGGAAGACTCTAATAAAAGTACTGCTCTCGGCAACGAGCAAAAATACATAAAAAGTAAGTGCGGTACGATACACATCTCGTAGGTGTTCGGCGTCCTGCTAATCACCGTGGGGTCGTTGACACTGCGTTGATAAGGAAAGTGGAAGTACTACCAGACCGGGATGCGCATAAATATGTGCCGGCCTTAGTAGCAAGAAGAGCTACTGTAAGCCGTAACAATATACGTATTTACATTAACAAAGCAATTTAACAAAATTTTAAAATTAATTATTTCTATTAACTTTTATTTCACTGTCGAAACAAAAGTCAATAATAATAATAATAATAATAATAATAATAATTTCCCTATCGTAACAGTTCCAATATTTATTTATCAACATATGCGAAAAACTTTATATTTTTAAACGCAATTGAAAAGGTTTAGAGACTTAACTAAAGTGGATAAGTTTAATTAGTTATTTAAAGTTAGCAGACGTTACTGTCAGTTTAAAGTTGAAGTTATGCACTTTTCATAATAAAAGCATTTTACTACTCCGTTTAAAGATAGAGAGACTTTTGAACGACGATACACGCCGAGTTATGATTTTTATAGCGCGATATAAGGAGTGCAATACCTCATTTTGAAAGACATGCCAAACAATGCATGTGTACAGTCAGATGTAGATGGGCATTCATTCAATGAAAATGTATCTAACGATAATTACAATACAAACTTAATATTATTGCAATAATTTGATCATAATTTTCAAAAAGTATTGTAAATACATATTCATTGAATGAATACCCATCTCCGGTATCAATTATCAATTAGCATATTTTTTAAACTATATCCCATTGATGAACGAATTGATTCGTTCTTTGATTGTGAATAATTGTCTATATACAGAACGTTTTTTTGCACATATCATATAAAATTCAATATACAATTATCTTGAGATGTTACCGTACTTATATATTAAACACGAATTTTCTATCATGTTCAGAATCCTGTATATTAATGTTATCAATATACTTGTATATAAAATGTAATATCAGCGATATTTAAATAAACTTCCTATACAAGTATATTAAATTTCATAAAGATTTTTTTTTGGAAAGCGTAATGCTTCATAATCGAATTCCAACTACTGCAATTTTTCGTGCTGGTTAGGTTTCATTAATAGTAATAATTCGAGACTGATTTCAAAATGACATTCTCTTACATGCTTTCTCCGCCGATGACAATGATTTTAATACAGTAAAAAATAAAAAAATTATTTTGTTGAAAAAGTAATAAATTCGGTTGATCCTTTGAAAAAAATCGTTTATACTTAACGAATTTCTCTCACATTATTTTTTATTTTAAGCTTGGTTTAATGAAAAGAAAATTATAAATTTGCCAAATCAACAAATTTTTTATACTTGAAAAGTGACATAGGCAAAATGTATTAATCTGAAAAGCGTACATTTTTTTCGTTATAGTAGTTACAAAAAATATATTGGAAAATGAAGATACAATTTTTCTACCACTTTATAATTTATTTCTTTTTACAAAACAAAAAAATGTCTGCACAGTTGTGGACAATAGGGTAATAAAAAAAAACATTTCGAATTCCTTGCAGCGTCCCATAACGACATAGCATATTGGTCATGTCTTAACGCTACTTCCTGAATTTTTTTTAGATTTTTTCAACAGTTTTTAGAAACCCCTCAAGTCACTTTTACACGAAAATCCGTAAATTTGCAGCTTTTTAACTATTTTCTCATAGAACCCTCTACGAACAAATATTATCTTAACATAAAAATGTTCACCTATGATAACATACATGTTATTGAGAACGTATTTAGATTTTTTAGGAACGTTAATGGTTTGAACAGAGCGTACGAGCCATGATTTTTCGTCGATGTTAACAATTGCACGCAAAACACGCATACTGAACATTAGTTTTAAGTGCTAATTTTTTTAACTTATCTACGTGATTAATAGAAAGACATTTTCTAAATTCCCATTGGAAAGTATTGTCGTTTGAACAGAAGCAAAAATGGTCGGAAAATGAACTTATTTTTGTTCATAGATAAGTCATAATCATTGATTTTTCTTTATATTTAAATTGTCAGAAACAAATTATTTTTCATACTTTTGCATTCTGCTATTATAGAAGTGCAGTTATTTAAAAAAAAATAGTTATTCGAACGTTTTATAAATTATCATGATTTTGAAGTCTGTTCCAGAATTACTAGAGCTAGGGCATAAAACGCAGTGTTCACGTTTGTTTAAAAACATATTATAATGTGACATATTAATGCTCGCTGAGCAAAATTAATAATTCTGACGTAATAATTATTCGTAGGATATCCTTATCCCGAATCCTAGACGTAGGATTTTAGTCTATGGAATAAAATAAATATTCAAAAAACTATACCTCTGGAAATATGCATCGAGACAATTAACATTGTAGAACTTAATTTCCATTAAATTAACTGCACTTTAAACAACAAAAAAAGAAAACAAAAAAAATAATGTTACTCAAAAATAAAAAAATCGCCCTCGATTAAAAAGAAATGTATCTCCTTTACGAAAAAAAATGTAATTAAAGAAATTTAGAAGTTTTTAATATTGCGACCTCTACATTTTTTTTCGTGCATTGTATACTAACAATCAATCGTATCAGATTTTTGACATAATTGTTTTTGCCTAATCTAAAAAAATTGACAGTGCTAAAAAATCTCTGTTTTTTTCGGTCCAAAATATGTTATTTATAGAGCCCAATTGCCCGTAGGTAAATTTTTTCAGATTTTTTAAATCATTATTTCCAACAACTAACTCTTCTGGCGAAATCCCCCTCCCCCCACCCTTTATATTTCATTACTGATTAGAAATTCAATTTTGTATAACCACTTACCTCTTTCAGATCCATACACTTACGAACAACACGTAGAACAGGTTGACGACGTGGAATTGTCTCCTCAACATCACTACGCTCCGAGTCATTATGAGCATTATGATCACCAAGCAGACTACGAGTATCACTAAAAATGTGTATCTCGCAATTTCACCTCTACAAAAAAAAATCCAAATCGATCTCCATAAACTCAGGGTTCCTCGAGGAATAAAAACACAATGTTAAAAATTACAAATAAAATGAACAAAATCATCACCATTAAATATATGTTTTCGAGAGACCTCTACTCTCCCATCTCTTTCTTTATTTCATCCTCATCAACGAATGACTCATTATCTCTTTTTTTCTGGTTTCCAATATACAGGTTAAAATAATAATTTACGCAAATAACATTATTATAGTGAAAACGACGATTTACGAAAAAAATCGTCATAACGCTAGATTCTCGGTGCTTGAATTTATGTACAATGCCTCGACCATTTTTTTTTTCTTTTTTTCTTATAATCGCGCATAATAATTCGAGGAGAGTCGGCGCTTTTTACTCTCCATCGGAGCGCTACTTCAACGGTCTCGAATAAAAGAACTATTAATTCAACTTTTGCAAAGTACATTACTCGGTGCAACAGAGACCCACCGTTTTCTATGATCTTTTATTTTACTTCTTTCCCTCTGACTGTTGCTCCGTTTATTTATCATTAATATTAATATTATTATTTATTATTTCTCTTAGGTTCTGGTTTATTTTTTTTCTTCTTTTTCTTTGCTTTTTATATTACTCTTTCAATAGAATTCGTTAGGCGATAACAATATACTCGAACTAGGAAATCGACGTGACGAGAGACACTCGGCGACCAGGGGACTTTGGATAAATAGATCCGCACCCCCGCATGTTCCCCGCACTAATTATACAATAGTATTTACTTCTTCTTCTTCTTCTTCTTCTTCTTTTTCTTCTTTTAATCCTGTTATATTATTATACTCTATAAAGACTTGACTAGATCACTTTTAGTTATTGACTGCTCGGTCTATTCGCTCGCGCTACCACGTGGGATGAGACTCTTATAAAAAAATATTGAGGGTAGATGAACTAGTATACGATACTTACAGATTTATATATATATGTGTATATATATATATGTATGCGCATTTTTGTTTAATTTTTTCTCGTTTAGGTTTTGCTTTATTAGGGTGGTTCTCCATTTTAGGGCTGAGTCACATGAAAATTGAGATATTAATATCGTCCTACAACTTCACGTATAAAACCTTGCAAAGTGATTTTGAAAGTATCACTTGACAAGAGCGATGAAATTAAATATATCTTTTTTCTGTAGTTCATTGGCGAAAATTTTTTTTTTTTTAAAGAATATATTCTACTAAATTAGGATTTTACTAGTTTCAGACGATAGGAAAATATCAAAACGTACGTTTTCGGCGATACTAATAGCGTGGATTTTAAATAATTTCGGATATTTTAAATAGATTAGTAAAAAAAAAAAATCGTCGATAAATTCGAAATAAAATGAGTCCTGTGGTTTTCTTTGAGTACGTATAGTTTTTTAAAAATAATTTTCTTGTAACTGTGAATTTTTTATGTTGACTTTTACACGCGGAATACGATATATTAATTAGTATATTGAACGATATCATAACAACATTTGTTTTTATAAGTAAGTCTAGTCTGCTTTTAACTAATAGGCATTGTCTCAAATGAGATTAGGCTATGAATGTTAAGGCTTTAGTTAATGTTCGTGCTTTCAAAACAAGATTTTGACAGTTTGTCAGCGCGTTTTGTGAAGGCTTTTAGTAAAAGAGCGCTGTAGCGCCCATTGAAAAATGGTGACGCGTGGCAGTGCGTCCGGTCTGGCTAGTGCTATTATAATGCTGTTAATTGGTAAAACAGATATTTAAAAAAATATATCTCTCTTAATGTTTCCTAAAGAAATTTTTTGAATCAATATGTAATTTATCTTTTTTAAAAGTAAAATGTACACATTTATAAACCGTATTTTTCAAAAGTGCGACTTTACAAAATGTTGATGCAGAAAATTGTCAAGCCAACATTTTTTTTTTTTTACAAGAAAAAAGCCTCGAAAATATTATAAGTACACATAAATTAAAAAATCCGAAAAAATTACTTTTTATCGTTAAAGACATTTTTTGAAAAGTAACACTATTAACTTTTTTGGCAATATTATTCTTAACCAAAATTTTTAATATCTTCAACCACACTCATTTGATTTCAAACTCATTTTTTCACGAAATACTCAAATTGTAATAAAAACAATCTTTTGGTTGAAATGTATGTAAAAAAACGCTGCACCGATGGTCCACAAGAAAATGTCACTTAATGAAATGTTTACCTTTTTTGTCAAGCTTTTTTTTATCACGTTGCAAGATTTTATGTTTGTAAAATGCAACACAATTTTATTTTCATGATTTTCAGGTAACTTATCATTCCCCTTAATCCTTTTACGAGCGTCTGTCGAACATCCGGCATGAGGGGGGGAAAAAGCATGGCGTTACGTTGCCGTAAATCCGACAGACTGATACGTGAGAAGGATTAATTTTATTTCTCAACAACGCCGAGCGATGGACGTCTGGACAGGCCGAGGAACGACCGCGCGCGCTAACGCGAAGACTCGAACTTGTTCCCAATTCCAATAGTTTTTTTTTGTTTTTTTTTTTGTTACTTATTTCTTTTTAACGATAATAATAAATTAATCTTAAAAATTAGAAGGTTTTTCTTGCTCTTTCGCTTTGTTGTCCTACCTCGTATATTTACCCCTCACTTCTTCTCTTCAAAGTTAACGACAGGCTCAATTTTCTAAGATGATTTAGTGATACCGACTTCGGCGGTTTGGATCAGACGTAGAACTCGCTCTTTGGACCCAGCTCGTACTCGATCTCTTCGTTCTTGTACGTTTCCATTGCCTGCAATTAATCAAATTATTAACTCGAATCGTATATTCACAATTTATTTAACGTATCATGGAAATAAAGGTGTTTTATTAAGTCTTGAATTCTCTTTTTTCCATGTTGCATTTTGTTGATAATTTTAAAACATCGCACAGGTTTTTAGTATTGATTTTCAGAGGACCGAATCAGCCAGAAAAAAAATGCTTTTCAGATTTATATTTTTTATTCCAGTCCATTGATAAATATGAAAATTATCGATCATTTGAGAACTGGAACAAAGAATTTTTCTCTCAGTGTTAAAATTTATTTAGTTGACTGGTTCTCTTGCAAACCAGATTTGAGTTTTTTTACTTTGTGAATACTTGAGAACAAACCGCTTAATGGATTTCACTCTATGATGTCTCATTTTCTTCGCAACAGCATTTCACACCGGATAAGCAAAGTAAATATTGAAAAAAGTCAGAACGATAAGAGATACATGCCTCTAAACATTATATTCAAGAATTTTTTAATTACTAGATCATTTTTACCTGGGAATCATTTTTCAAAAAACCTCTCTCCACTTAACCGGTATAGAATGTCAATACACTGAAAATGGGGAATTACACAGAAGCATCATGGAGCGAAAAAGCTACACTCATGCCGTAAATATACATCGTACTCCAAATTTGACAATTTTTTAGAAATGTTTAGGTGATCGATTCACTTGGAAATGTGCGTCAAACGTAAAAACATAAATTTATTGTGAGAGCTATGTACAGAAGTCAACATTACATTTTGTTTCCTCATAGAGGAAGCTTTGGTTTTTGAAAAATATTTTTTTCGAGATTTTCATATCAGGACACGTCGTGAAAAGCGGTTTAGAAAAAATGTCTGGATGCATGTGCATGTGTGTGTGTGCTACATATCTCAAGAACGGCTTTAATAATCGGACTGAAATTTCGCACCGCTGTGGGGCAGGTAGGTTTGTTTGCAATAATTTAAAAAAGAAAAATTCTAAAATCTGTTGAAATTTGATTTAACTTTGCAATTTTCGAAAAATGTCTATACGCGCTCTGGCTGCCGCAAATTTTTAGCTATCGAGCTAAATAATTTTCTTGCAAATAAAGCTATGTCAAAGGAGGGTCGTTATTAAATTTGGAATGAATCGACAAATACGTTCGGTTTTTATGGGATTCTGAATTATTCAAAAAACTTTCGTTTTGCTCTAACTCACATCGAATCTCACCAAATGAACTGAAATTTTCTACAGACGAAAAACAACATTAAGCACTGCTACGTACCAAATTTGATGATGATCGGTAAAGCAGTTCGAATTTTACGCGAGTTTAAAGTTTTTAATAAATTAATATTTTGTTATAACTCAGGACAACTGACAATAAATGAATTGAAACTTTTTATGAATGTCAAAATACAGATTAAAAATCTTCACCGTTGCTGTATACCGAATTTGGTGATAATCGGTAAATGGGTTTGAATTTTAGAGCAATTTGAATTTAGTATTTTAACAGATTATAATTTTTAAAGATATCATAAAGCGGACTACAGCTCTAAGCAAGTGTACAATTTTTTATTGCATTCGTTCATTAATTAATTATTCGATTCTCAATCGTTCATCGATTTTCCACAAATTTTCCTCTATGAAGAAGCCAAAGTTGATAACTAAGCTTCCTTATAAAGGTGACTTTGTGAAAAATCGAAATTAATGTGGAAGCAATGTATAAAGTTCTACTTTGCAGTTCAACTCACCCCATTCATATCTTTTTGTAACTCTTCGATTTGCTCGTTGTGAATCATCTTAAGCTTCTCTTTCTCTCGATTCTGTATCATCTGAGCGATTTTCCGTTCCTCCATGAATTTCTTTGTATTATTCTGTTGTTTCTCCCGCAATCTTCCCTCCTTGATGCCCCTCGTTTTAAGACTCTTGTCGTTCATCACCTCGCGCATTGACTCAACCGAGAGTCTCGCCTGTCTCGCATTCATCTCCTTTATCTCACGATCGTGTCTCGATGTAAGTTGCTTAGTCTGAGCGAGTTGTGCCGCGGTGCAGAGCTTACGCAACTGATCGCGACGTTCCTCAAGATGGGTACGCACAAGTTCGCGCTCCTCTCGTCTCTGACGTTCAGCGAGATGTGACCACTGTGCCGTTTGCTCCGAAACAGCTCTACGCACGATAGGATCCCTCGACAGCTCCGCCTTGCTGCCGATCCAAATCATTACGTTAACATTTATCACCATTCCTAAACTAATATCTAAACTAATAGACGTAATTAAGTAGGGAGGTGTTCTGAGGAACGGCACTTGTGTCTAAGGCAGACAAACAAATTCTAATTTTTTACTAGAGTCTAATTTATGTATTTAAAAAAAAATTGAAAAAACCAAGTTGTTTTACTATAATAACGATATCGACAACTACTTTGAGTCTAGCCGGAGAAAGATGAAGTGTAGTACACACAGTCAAAAATACTTCTAAAAAAGAGGAGATAACATGTCTTTTTACGAAATAATTACGCTAATTTAATCCTAGAACTTTTTATTGTTTAATTTATTTAAAAAAGAAACTTGGTTATCAATGTTTGCCAATTCTGGTTATATTAACGGAGAATATAGTGACTTTCATTTTGTGTATAAGACACTTATTTGCACAGTTCTGAGAGGAACACATTTTTTAAAAATACAAAACTATTTTTTATTTTATTCTATTTCCAAGTACTGTCATTTTATTTTTAGCTTACTTGTAAATTTTCAGTACAATAAGGGATGACCTGATGTGAATTCATTACTTTTCCGATATTTTTGAAATCATGAATGTATCGCACATTCAGGATTTCTTCTTTTTAGCATAACAAATTTTTTTCAAATATCGATTCTCACGCACAAAATTTCAAGCATGAACAAAAATATTGTTTTTGCGTAGAAAGATTTTTATAACTAAAATTTCATTCTAAAAAAAACTTAATAGTGTTTCTTAAGCTTTTAAACAGAATTTATGTTTCTCGAAAAAAAATCTTGCCTGATTTACGCTAAAATTATTTCTACGATACATTGACTTTCCGTGATTTACATTAATTTTAAAATCCGTTACCAACTATAAAAGAAATGATAAAATTTAGGAAAAAATGTAATTTTCCTTAAAAAAAATTTCTTTGTAAAATAAAAATATGTTTACTACGCGTAGCTTTTTTATTTCTAAATAAAACTATTTAATTTAGCAGAAAAAAAATTCGAATGTAGATGAATTTCGATTTGCGATTAGAGAATGGTCAAAGTGTAATTATCATTTTCATAGTTAATTAGCGACCTGTTGTTTCTATCAGAATGGATTTTCTTGTATTTCCTTATTATTAAATTTAATGAATTAATTAATTCAATTTCAACCCGAATGTCGATATAGTAATTAATTCGTATTAATTAGAAAAAAACATGTTTGTCTTTTAACAAATTTTTATCTCTTCTCACACTGAGCATTCTGTAAAAATCAGGCGCCCGCTTTTGGTCGATAATTGGCGTAAGCAACCCATGCATTTCAACACTCAAATACAATGATTATAATTATAATAACAGAAGATCAATTTTATTACAATTTTATGAATTGAGCTGAAACTCTCCACAAAACTTCACAAAAATGTGCAAAAAAAATCTTTTTAAAAAACAATTTTGACGGAAAGAATTTTAAAGAGAAAACATCTTTAAAAAAATGTGCAAACTTTGTGAAAAATATTTGACTAGGATAGAAAATTTAAAAGTCACTATATATAGCCTCCCCTTAAAACAAGAAATTATAATATAAAGTTTTGTCCAATTCTCTAGACTATCAAAGATATTTTTACTGTGCATAGCGAAAGAGAGAAATAAAAATACAAATGTTATACGGGGGGAGACGAAAACGTGAAAATAAATACTTGATTGCTATAGCAGAGAGTTGTTACACAATGATGACTATATAAAGAAAGATAATTGGGCGCGGAGATATTAGACAAAAGCGGTCAGGCGGTTTGTAATATGGTTTAAGTACCGTACAGCGTGTGTATAGTTTATAATAGCGTATATAGAATGTACAAGAGGAATCGCACTCGTTTAAAGGAATGCCAAACTAGTTTTCTATTCTGCACCAGTCACGCACCTGCAGGTTGCAGCTCCGACAAACTCTGTCGTGCTTGCGTCAGATGAATGATTGAGCTTTCTTTTTTTCAATGTCATGCGTGATACAGAAGACTGTAGTTAATTATTTCTCAATAGTGGACACATTATTACTCACTTTTTTCCTTTAATAAGCTTCTCAATAGCCGCGCACTGTTGCTTCTGGACGGATAACTTCTCCTTCTGGTGTCTCTTTCTCAACGAGTCCAAATCTTTTTGCTGCTTTCTCGCCATTTTTTGATAACCCTTCTCTTGACGCAATGAATCCGCTGTGATTGGTTCAAATTCCATTGTTTCTGTGGAATATCAACAACACAGTTTATATTTAACTATAATAAAACGACTGTGGTTGCGAGAGTAAATTAATCATTATAACTCAAATAAATTTTCAAACAAATTATCGAACGACACATTTTTGAAATCTAAAAAGATTCTGAAAAACCCTTTCTTCGAAAGTAAAGAGTTTTGGTAACTGAGCCGAAGTGCGCCGGCGATTCCATCTATTTTTTTTTACCTTTTTTCAACAAAAAAAAATGGGAGAAATTAGAAAAAATAGTAACTTTACGATGGGCAGAAGCTAGACAAACTTTGTATGCAACACATGATTTTTGAGAATTTTTTCAGATTTTTCCAAATGAATATCGAGATTTTGCTTAAATAATCTCAAATTAAGCCTTTTTATTAATGATTATTTTACGTTCATTATGAAATAAAACGTATGAACATTGAAAAAATCTGAAAAGTATTCTAAAAATTATGTGTTGCATACAAAAATTGTTTAGCTGCTGCCCATCGTATAATTACTATTTTTTCTAATTTTTTTTCTTTTTTTTCTTGAAAAAAGGCCGAAAAAAATGGAAGGAATCGCCGATCTACGTCTGCCCGGTTACTAAAAATGTAATTTTCCACAAAAGGTTTTTCATAATTTTTTCCCGATTTTAAAAATATATCGTTCGATAAAAATTGTTTTATAAAATCGTAGATAACTAAAAATGTGTACATTTTTTTTTTAAGTCACTTTTGGAGTTATGTCAATCATATAAAAAAATTGCGGGCTCAATCGGAAGGGTCAAGGGTCCAAGGTCGAAACCAGTAGGAATCCCCTACATCTTAATATTCTCCATGATTTAAATTCTACGGGACATTTAATTGTCTTTATTTATTAAATCACCGGTAACATATTCTTTTTCCTAAAATTTTGTCGAGAAAGCTGCGATAAGAACAGTGAGAAATGCGAAGCGATTGCATGCAAATTGGATATGGTTTAAAAAATCGTGACGCCCTTTTTTCCTCCAAAAGAGCAAAAAAAATGGGATCAATTTAAAAACCCAGCTTTTCTTATGTAACTTCGGTGTTTATGAGTCGTCAACCGAACTTCAAAATCTATCAGAATAAAAATTATTTCCATAACAAACTATATTTAAAAAAAAAATTCGGTGACGAGAATTAAAATCGCGTTCGCGTCATGCGTTACCCTAAGTTCTAAAAGTTTCGATTATAAATTAAATCGTACGTACCTCTTGCTTTTGCGGCTTCGTGTTGCCGGGACTGCGACGAATCAGCCATGCCTTTAGAGTCACTATCCTCGCTTCCACCGATACCCCGCATCCTCGTTTGTGCAGTTACTTCAGGTTTTATTCTCGCTGATCTTGGTGCAGTCAAGGCATCCATAAATTCTAAGTAAAAAAAAAAGAAAATAAAATTATTTGGTTGCTCAACTAAAAGGAAATAGAAACGTAAACTAAGAATTATTCACGAACCTTGGAAGCCGTCCGGAACGTAGATCTTAATTTCTATGTTGCAAAAAAGCATTGGAAGTGACATGGGAAAATTGGCTTCTGTGCGAAGTGCTATATGACGGTAGCCAGATTGTAGTCCGTCAAGTGGAACGATTCTCTGACCGAGGAGTCGAGCATTCGACTCGTCATAAACGGCAAATCTAAGAGCAGCCAGATCCGGCAGCACGACTTTTCTGAAGAGAAAAGGCTCCTCATTATAGACCGGATTTAGACCGTTCGCTTGAACCACACGAGTACGAAATTCTTTGCGAATTGTGTCAGTTGGTAGGCCGTACATCTCGACCTCGACGTAAGTCCCAACTTTTTTATCAGAGAGAAACTGACCGGCTATTACCTGCAAATATTAAGTAGCACACATTATATTATATTAATTGTAAGGAAATTAAGGGTCGAGGGGGGTGGAGGGGAGCAGTAAAAAAAAATGATTTTCAGAGATTTATATCTTTTATTCTACTCATTTAATAAATATCATATAAGTATATAATTTCAAGATTACGATAAACTATTTTTCTGTCAGTATTAAAATCTGTTTTGTTGACTTGATATTATTGTGAATCAGATTTAGACTTTATCAACGCTGCGCGTGAGCCAGAATCAAGCACTCATAGAATTCAAGTCTATGGCGTCTAATTTTGTTTGTAACAACATTCTGCTCCAGCTAAGCGGAGCAAATGTTACGAAAAATCAAAACTTTAAGAGACCCATGTCTGTGAACACCAACATTATTTCCTGAAGTTGTGAATCTTTGGTCTGGGGATCTATAAACAAAAATCCCCCCCCCCCCCCCCCGCTTAGCGGGTAAAAAATATTGTTACAATCAAGATGAGACACTATGGACTTGTACAGAGTTGAAAGAGCCTAAAGCTGATTCACAATAGTATCAGTCGACAAAGCTAATTTTAATACCGACAGTAAAATAGTTTATTCTAATCCTGAAATAGTATATTTATTTCATATTTATTGGATGATTCAAATAAAAAATATAAACCTCTGAAAATCATATTTTGTTTTTACTGACTCGACCCCCCCCCCTCACCACCCATTGAAATCCAATTTCGGGCTTTAAGATAAAACGTTTAGCACAGGTAACATAGGACGATCATTGAAAACTACCATTCTCGGTACGTAAAATTACATTTCTTGTGAACTTTAAAAAAAAATTTTAATTATTTTTTGCAACAGGGTGCGTAAAGCGAGCTTTTTCTGGACTTTCTCGCGTGCGCAAAGCGGTTGTTTTCCGAAGTCGTGCGTAAAGTAAATGTCGTACGTAAAGTGACAGTTTACGCACTCCGTTCACTTTACGCACACTTCTGCAAAACTCGCGTTTTGCTCCGCTCGATGCCCCGGAGCTCACTTCGCGACGCTATTACAAAAAATAGCATGTGTAATTCGTGCGGAAACAACATACTTTACACACTTCTTGCACAATATACTATTTTTTACAGTAGTGCTAGAGTGTTTATGATACTAGGGGAAAAACAGAATTGACCACATATTTTTGAAGATATTACAATTTAAGTGATTACAAACTTAAAAATATTGATATCTGATACAGGACTTTAAAGAATTTTTAAAGATTTTCAAATTTTCAGATTTTCAGATTTTAAATATCATAATTATATTTCTTGGATCAACCGAAACGTTATAAACAAGGGTGCAAATGGATTTGCATTTTGTTTCCTCATTGTTCAAGATTGCCCATAGAGCATTGCTCGACGGAGTATATTGGTTTGTGTTTGGCTTCCTCATAGAGAAAGCTTTCTACATAGACTATTTCGAGGCATCAAAATGATCGAAATAAGCATTTTAAACATCTGCCCAAACTATTCAGATGTTATCTACAGATATTTCAAAAATTGCGCAAGCGAGTATACAAAAACATTTTTCTGCTGAGAAACTCAACAAACTCAAATCCTCCCCAAATCTACATCTCCCGACCAATTTAAACCAAATTCGGTACCGAACGTTGTTTATTCAAATTTGGATTTATCAATTTTTTTATGTTAGTGTGCAACTAGAGAAAATTTAACCCTGATAACTGAAAATTCGCAAAAGCTAGAGTGCAAACACACTTTTCTCGGTAGATTAGAAAAAATCAAATCCTTGCCAAATCTTCATCTGTTAATTGATTCTCACCAAATTCGGTACCGAAAGTTGTTCGATGTTACTCCACTTCTGTGAAAATTTTAACCCGATAGCTGGAAATTTGCGGAAACCATAACGCAAACATATTTTTTTTGAATGTTCAAAATATCATAATAACTGGATATTTCAGCCGAACCTCACTAGATTCAAAATCATCCATTGTTTGGTTTCAGTCCAAGACTGAAAAATTGTTAAGCCCGATAACTCGAAATTTACGGAAGCTAGTGCGTGAACACACGTTTTGCGAAAAATTCAAAGTCTCATAAAATTTGAACAAGAGTCCCAATTATTTTGCTAATTGCCCTAAATATAGAGTCCAACCACTCTATTTGTATGCCAAGTTTCAGCCCGATCGGTTTAACCATCCCCGATTTATAGGGGCTTGAATTTTAGAGGCTTGCCATACATATACATCGGGAAATTTTTCTGAATGTTTTTTACACATTTTGGGGACATTCTGAACACGTTTTCATGAAAATATCGAAAAAAATTTCACCTAACAAAGCTTCCTCTATGAGGAAGCAAAATCAGTTGAAATGTCGGTTAAGGTTAGTGACACAGAGGGCTAATATTTTTTTGGAGTAAAAGTCGGTTAATTCTGGTGATAACTGATTAAAATTTCAATTACTCAGCCTACTTTAACAGGATTGACTTAACTAACTCAGTAATTACTTTAATAGATGCCTTTTAATTAAATTTATGTTTGTGTACGTTTTTCTGATAAAAAAGTAGTGTTATTATTCAATTATATTTTACTTATGAAAATCCGTAAAGCATGTTCTGTAGTAAACCAAAGTTTTTTACCTGAACGCTACACTGAGTGGCGATAACACCATCAACAGGACTTTCTGCAAATGGATCGAAACTTCGATCGGCTCGTCTCATGAAATCCGGCTTTAATAAATATCCGGAAGATCCATTATACTCAAATTTCCCTTGATTGAGTTGCATAGGCAGATCGGCCGTTTGAAAGTTGAGCGATACCATTTGGCACCCTGCGTTCCAAAACACCTGCAAAATCGCATTGTTATATGAGGCATTCCATGGCAGTTCAGCCACCAAAAAAAAAAAAAAAAAATTGGAAAAAATTGCAAAAAATCCAATAATATTTTCGTAAAAACTTCACCAAGTTTCAAAATTATACAGATGAAACCTGTTGAGATATTAGCATTTTTCCATTTTTTATTCAGATCGCTGTATCTTGGGAAGGGTTCATCGGACAGACGTTTATAAAAAATGAAAATGCGTGGTTTTTCATAACGGATACGAAAAAAATTATTCTAGATTTATTTGACATATTTTAATTCGACTTTTACGGCAAAAATAAACAAAATAATTTTTTTTCAGCGAAGGTACCACTACATTTTAGGCAAATTAATTTCCTCAAATCCAGTACATGAAAAATAAATTTTTACAATTTTTTTCGAAATGGGATTCCGAATTGCTAAAAAGATACAACTGATTTTTTCGGCAAAATTATCGAAAAAAATTATTTTGCCGTAAGGCCCTTCATATTTTGGGTGAACTCATTCCCTAAGCATCTATATGATGTAACGAGGCGTTAAGACGTGCTCGCAGCAACGTGCTTGAGTCAAAGAGAAGTCGTACAGAAATTCGGAAAATTATCATTGCGCATGGATCACTGCTCGAGTCGATAGGTCGAGTCGATAGGACCTTAGAATGAAAAGGGCAAATTACTGCTGTTAGCGTACGATTTCAGATGTTCGGAAGTCACGGGAGTCGAGAGAGCGAAGAGAGAGTCGACGTCAGGAGACGATCGACAAATCGGCTACTCAGAAATTGTCGTACCTCGTGAGTACGATATGATGAAAAGGGTATATTTTCTGGGTGGATAAGTTTGGATTGGACGTTTCATAGAAAGTATTTGAATAAGTGCATTTGAAAAAACCAGTCCAGCTACGATATGAGGTGTCGTTCACCGATTTTTTTTGTTTTTTTTTTTATGTTTTTGCCGAAGTAATAGCTATATCTTTTCAGTCATTTAGATCCCATTCCGGAAAAAATTCTTAAAAAACATTTTTCATGTTCTGAATCTAAGGAAATTAATTTGCCTAAAATAGGAAAATTACCTAATTTGCTTGTTTGTTTTTGCCGTAAAAGTCGTATTAAAATATGTCTAGAATAATTTTTTTCGTAGACGTTATGAAAAACCACGAATTTCATTTTTTATAAACGTCTGTCCGATGAATCCTTCCCAAGATACAGCGATCTGAATAAAAAATGAAAAAATGCTAATATCTCAACAGGTTTCATCTGTATAATTTTGAAACTTGGTGAAGTTTTTACAAAAATATTATTGGATTTTTTCCAATTTTTTCCAATTTTTTTTTTTTTTGGGTGTCTGAACTACCATGGAATGCCTCATATGTAGATGAGAGTTTGTTTAATCGTAATATTACGTTGATTATTATAATAATTATTTAGTTGTTTACCTGCGGCATATAATTCGAAGAGTCCGCCCGCGTACCCCTCGGATATATTCTGCTCATTTGTCGTTTGTTGTAGTTAACGAACTCGATTGCCGAAGTCTTGAGATGATTTAGACCAGAATTTTCGGCGAAGGAAGACATGTTGTGATGAATATTTTTTTCTATTTTAGGGAATAAAAAAAATCGCTGAGACGATACAATAAGCGATTGACTCATAATTGAAGATTTGCGAGTATTCGAAATTTGAGATCATTTATTGCGAAACGAATTCGATCTATTCAAGTCGAATTTATTTCAAATAGTGCAAATTATAAAGTTCGAATAATTGGAAAAGTTCGAATAGCTAAAAATATTTGAATAATTCGAAATGTTCGAATAATTCGAAAAGTTTAAATAGTTCAAATAATTAGAAACGTTCGCATAATTTAAACAATTACACTCATTCGAATCGTTCGAATGGACAATCAGAATGAAAAAGGTAATACAAACTTGATGAAAATTACTTTTTTGAAAGTATTGCAACAGTAATATCGCGATTCAAATTTCGAGTTGAATATTAAGGTAGTGGGTGCGTAACCGTCTGCATCAAAAGGTCAAATTTTGGGACTTGCAATATCTCGTTTTTCAAAGATTTCTTCCTTCAAGAAAATGATTTCAAGCCAACGAAAAGGTGAATGACATGTTCAGATTTCAGTTTGAATATACATTTTATTATTTAAACCGTGTGAAATTAAGATTTATGCGATAATTGAAACGAATCAAATGTTCATACAGTACCGTGAATCAACAAACAATTCTTTCGGAATTTTCTGGCAGATTTGTCTTCAAAAATTAAAAAATTTGCACGATTTTTAAAGACAAATTTTACAGAGGATTCCCAAAGAAGTGTCTCAAATTACGAAGAACACTTCAAACATTTTTACGTATGTGTAAGATTTTAAAAAATTCATAACTTGGAAACTATAAGCCGTAGCGATAAATATATAACAACTTTTTCTCTAAAATTACCTATATGTGAAGGAAACAAAATAAGATCCCTGTAAAATAGTCCCCTAAGAATGCCGACGATCATTTGCTAAGCCTTGCATTCATTTACGTGTTAATCAAATGGGAAATAAAAAAGGCGGTTAAGACACCTACACATTATTTTCTTCGGGCCTCAAATTTCAACTGACATCACTTGAGATCCAACATGAATGTTTGATGTTAGTGCGAAATTAAAAAAAACACATCATAGTAAATATTCTAGGTTGGTGGTTTACGACTTACGTTCCGCAACGTCGAAACCCTGAAATTTGATGGGCTGTGCGTAGTTGACCATGGATGACAGCCAGGGATGAACATTCGTCGTGCTTCCAGTGTACGGCTGAGAGACCGCGAGCTCCAGGCTCTCGCCCAGGCCAGCTGGACCGGCGCCAGATTGCGACGACTGCTTTTGTTGACATACTGCAGCAGCCGCCACATCGACCGCTGCAACTTCCTCCTGAAACACATCCGAATCCTGGCTCCCCATCTCTCGCATTACTTCCTCATTCCACACGAGATTGTCCGGTTGTTTACCGCAATAAGACATATATCGGAAGCTATATATGTACATATATATATAGCTATATATATGGCGATATATATAAATCAGCATATTTTTCTATTTACCACTGATTGCTGCTCAACGACAGCGGCGACCGCTGGTGGAGCACTCGGGTCTTCCTTGACCTCGTCTTCGATCACGAATTGTCCCTGTTTGAAAAGCTCGAGTTCTTGCTTCTCGACTTCCGTTTTCAGTCTCTTGTTCTTTATGAGAATCTTTCGTTTAAGCATGCTGGGCGGTGGAAGTGGTGCACCTGGCTCTAGCTGTAACATATATATCATCATTGACAACTGAATTTATAGACGTAAGCTTGGACTTGAGTTTAAACTTCAACTCCCAACTTGACGAATTTCTCACGTTCTTCCATTTAGATTCAACTTGGTTAAAACGCTCAAGTTCTTGCTTTTGTTCCAACTTGATTGATAAGTTAATTTCTTGGCCAAGTTTTAATTTGATTAATAACTACATTTCTGGATTAAATTCCAACGTGAGTAACAATTTAAGTTGTTGCTTTAATTACAACTAGAGTAACAACTTAAGTTATCGCATTAGTTCAACCATGATCGGGTAATAACATAAGTTCTTAATTTTGATCCGACTAAAGTACGGATTTAATTTTAAGCTTGAATTCTAATTAAAGTTTGAATTAAGCTTCAAATTTGAGTTTAAATTAAAATGCAAGTGTAAATCATTTTCTAACTATAATAAGTTTAAACTTATATTCTTGCTTAAAATTACACTTACGACCATAAATTCGAGCCTCATTGTGTTACTTTAGCAAAATAGTTTTCTATTGAACAAACATAGTATTGACGGCGATACAGGTGTCATGGCTATTCAAAGATTTGGGTTCGAATGTTAGTTTAATAGTTACAAACTTTTTTGATGAAGAAATATTTTCTTTCGTATTATAAATAGCACTTAAGTTGAAATTCTGCTTAACATCAGATTGGACTTATTTATTAAAACAAATAAGCTAATCCGAGAATATTCTATACAGGACATTCCACCTGGTTTCGACCTGGGTCGCAAATTAAGAGATGTCGGACTGAAATTTTATACGTAAGTGGACTACCATCAACCGCGAGAATCGATAGAGTTGATCTAATTTTATTGCAATTCCAATTTTTTTTTAATGTTTGAAAAGTCCTGTAAATTCTGAGATATACGGCTGCGATTTTCGGCATGACTTCACGATTATTGTTAATCAGTCATGAATTTAGTCAGAGGAACTGTCGATGTGTCGGTAAATTTCGATTTTGGTGAATAGAAGGAAAAAAACGCCGACACGAAAGAAAAAAAACTTTTAATTTTTTTTCAGATTTACCTCAAATTTAGTTCACATGTGGATTACCATGGAATAGGGGTTGAGTGAAAATTTGACGCAAATCGGCCGAGCGGTTCAAATTTCATGACATTTTGCATTTTTTTTTAAGTTTTCTTTCGAGCTGAAACAAGCCTGCAAAGTAGAACCTTGCAATGCTTCCTCAAAATTTTCTATCTTTGACAAAGCTTTTTTTTAGAATGCTTCCTCTATGAGGAAGCCAGAATTAATCAACATACTTCCTCATAGAGGTAGCTTTGTAGAAAAAAAGCTTTATCAAAGATAGAAAATTGTGAGGAAGCAATTTGCGAGCTTCTACTTTGCAGGCTTATTTTTATAATTACAAAGCACTCGTTAGATTTAGGTTTTGCCCGATCTACACCTAAAATATATGGAGTTGAAGCTACGGAACATAGATTTTTCGAAAATTTTTACTCGAATCTCAAGAGGGATAAAAAATGTATTTGTACCTACAATTATTCGAGACTCTTTGTATAATATTAAGGGACGAGGTTCTCTATAGGCGTTAGCTTCGTGAACCTTCGGCGCAAGTCTGTCCGTGGAATGACCCACATATATACACGCATTTGTGAGGATCTTATCGAGACAAGCAGAATATGAAGAGGTTGGAGGCGAAAACATCGGCTACTGTATAGACTCTGGGAGTAAGCTCTTAATTTACTAATCAAGTCACGCCTGTCTCACGTATGTATATCGAGTGTACGTATAAGACATCCAGGGCGTTTGTTACGTTATATACCGCGGCGTTCATCGAGTGCTCGTTCAAGATCCTCGAGACTCTCCCCAGCTCTCGTAAATATACACACACACACATAACCCGACCCTTGTACAAATTACGAAACTCGATCCTCACCGGATAATCCTTGAGTGGTTCACGAAGCAACAGGTCACCGAGTATCTCATCGCAGTACTTTGCAAGTTTGTACTGCTGTCCCTTGCTGCAATGATTCTCGAAGCTCAGTATAACCGGATAATCCGATGTGACGAAGGCGGTGTCTCGTACAGCGTAGATCACGTCCTTGAAAAGTATGTCGGAGCACATTGCTTTACCGTGAGTTATAATGGGCTCCTCGTCTTCGCCTTTGCCGTCCCAGCAATCCAATTCGACGCACCTATAATATATATATATTAAAAGACAGTTTGGTGGTGAAGAAATTATTGTTAAGGTTGGCGAGTTAGTAAACAAAAAATTATTTTCAGAGACTTATATTTTTTATTCTAGTCATCCAATAATTATGAAATAAATATATTATTTCAGGATTAGAATAAACTATTTTTCTATCACTATTAACATCAATTTTGTTTGACTGATACTACTGTGAATCAGTTTTAGGCTTTTTTAACTCTGCACGTGATCCAGAATTAAGCACTGATAGGATTCAAGTATATGGCATCGTATTTTGTTTGTAGCAACATTCTACACCAGCTAAGTGAGGACATTTTTTTTTAAAGTCACCAGACCAAAGATATCAACTGATTTACAAATTTAGGAAATAATGTTGGTGTTTACAGGCATAGAACTCTTAAAGTTTTGACTTTTCATAATATTTGCTTCGCTTAGTTGATGTAGAATATTGTTTCAAATAAAATGAGACGCCATAAACTTAAATCCTATGGGTGTTTAATTCTGGATCACGCACAGAGTTGGAAAAGCCTAAAACAAATTCACAATAGCATCGAGTCAACAAAACTGATTATAATGCTGACAGAAAAATAGTTTATTCAAATCCTGAAATAATATATTTATTTCATATTTATTGAATGACCAGAATAAAAATATAAATCTCTGAACATCAGTTTTGTTTGTACTGACTCGCCTCCCTTAAAATGCAAACGTTCATCAACTTCTAGCTTTTGTTTATGATACAGTTAGATGTATAACGTAATTACCGGCAACCAGCGAGTAACACCTGTCTGTACATCTCGACGCTGCTCTTTCCACCAAATTGACGACCGCTTAGATAAGTATTGTGACTGGAATTTATGTAATAGTGCGCCAACGGCTGATCCATGTCCATGTAGACGTCAAGCCTGTCGAGAAATACCGGAGCATTCTCGTCCGACATCAAGTACCTTATAAAACCGTCCTTCGTCATTGTTTCTGAAATTATATCATTCTTTTCAATGTATATTAAACAAAAAAATTACATTTATAAAGTAAAATAAGAGGCCTGCTTGGCTTTTAGAATGGAAGAAAAATCTTTTTAACGCTCAGATCTTCATCGACAGTTTCAAGTGTGTAGAATAAGCTTATCGACGTTTTTCTTTGTAAAATTTGAACATTAATATAAACGTATTTTTCTCGGGAAGCTTTTGTTTTTTTAACCAGGTGAGGTAATGAAAAATCGAAAATTAATCATCCGATTGACTTTAAAGACATATAAATGTTTCAGTCGAGTCTATCATAGTGACTTTACAGTTTTTTTTTATTTCTCCACAAAAAAAATGTTTTTTTTTGTGTACATTCTGGGTTTTCCAACCGGCACGATTTCGTTGGTGATTTTTTTTTTTAAATTCATTGTGGATTTAAAAAACCGCCGGTTTGTTAATAGTATTCATTGCGGATATTAAGAATGCATTGGACATGAAGCAATCGAGCTCTGTTTTTAGACCACCTGTACTAAATATATATTTTTTTAATCAAAACTTTGATGATTTCACGGGCGAAAAGAACAAATCTATTTTCTTTTTAAGATTTTTTGGTGCTTGTAGCAGATTTTGTTTATTTTTTAAATCATACTTTTTTCAAGAAAATATACGTCTATGGTTATTCGTACCGAATACTGCATGGGCGATGTAATTTTCGTCAAGAATTCATTGGTTTGAAAACAAATAAAAAAACTCCCCAGTGAGAAAATGTAATAAAGCGTTCAAAAACAATTTTTGGAATCGAAAGACAAGA
Source organism: Perithous albicinctus (assembly GCA_964016905.1). Lineage (NCBI taxonomy): Eukaryota > Metazoa > Arthropoda > Insecta > Hymenoptera > Ichneumonidae > Perithous > Perithous albicinctus. The sequence continues at coordinate 7,064,536 of OZ024697.1, forward strand.
TTTCAAGTCGGAGGGTATTATATTTAAAAAATTTTTGTTTACCAAAAGTACTTTGTAGCAATGCAAACTTTTTGAGCCATGAGTCAACTTGGAATCTCTGGCTGTTCAAGAGATATGAATTTTTTTAAATTCCATATATTATACTTGGATCCTACTAAAAAAAACCTACGATTTACTCAAAAATTGGTACTCGGATATTTCCCACTAAAATTTGGAAATTCAATATGACGGACCGAATTCCAAATCAAGTGACATTTAGCGTTTTATGTTCGCCATATTGATTTTAAGTTCGCTAGATATTTTAGATTCGTAATCAGCGACCCCACAAACGCCGGTACTAAGTTTAAAGTAAATCATAAGTAAGGAAAGTGTGTGCTTTAAAGACGTATAAAATCTGTTGTTCATAATTTACAAAATATAAGAATTCATATTTCCCGAACTGTCAGATATCTCATATTAACTCATGGCTCAAAAAGTTTCTATTGCTCCAGAGTATTTTTGGCAGAAAATATTGAAAAAAACCTTCGATTTTAAAATCTTGATTTGCGATTTTTCATATTATTTAAAATCCTTAATAATATGGGGCATTCCATACCCATTCGACCTGGGTCTGACTCTCGACCTCTCCGATATGATCCACAATTTTGTATATTATTGTTCCAACTCTAAGAGGCACCCATAATTTTTATTAGATTTTTTAAAACATTTGATATAATTATGTTTATTTAAAACCAACATACCATTCGACATAATTAAAAATGCTGAAAAAATTCTCAGAAGTCCTATGTCAGATATCAATATTTTTAAGCTTAGACCGAAAGTGGATCGGATCTCGTTTCTATTTTATTACAATTTTTTTTTTTTTTAAAGAAAATTGAAATAAACTAGATTTTTCAAAATTAAAAATATAACGGGTGAAATATGATCTATCTATATCACATCGTAATCGACAGAATTATTCGATTTTTTAAATATATGTATAAACTACATGTACAATCCTGATTCATACATATATATAAATCCTTGTCAATAGAGGATTTTTTCAGATTTTTTTTGTAACAGTCGAAAAGGACAGACTTTGGAAGGTGTGTGTATGTAGTGTGCGGATGGTTTGACGAATTATCGAAGAAAGAAAATATATGGTGATCACCGGGATTCGAACATGGATTATTCTGGTACTGAGTAAAAGCGATAACCACTGCGCTAATGTCACCCGGTACATTTCTCTCATTCGAATCGTTTTCTTATATGCAATGTAGGGCCGTCGCATTTTAAAGCGTTTTTTATTTTTTTAAATCAAGACTAAATTATGATCTATTTATATAAAGTTGAAACTGTGTTTGTCAAAATGATTCGATTTTTAAAAATATTGTACTTCATTTTTAAAACTTTACACATTGTTACTGACAGTAGCATAAAAAATCAAAAAGTTCTTTGATGATCATCATTTATTATGATTTTTTCAAGTAAAAATAATCGATTTGGAAAAATCTGAAAGAATTCTCAGAAGTCCTGACGCATATGTAGAAATGTTCAAGCAGCAGCCCGCAGTGGGAAATAAGTGAAGCATCAAATTTTTTGCAAATATTTTTCTTTTTCATTCCTAAAATAATAGAAACGAGGTCCTGCCCACTTTGAGTCCAAGCTTAAAAGTATTGATATCTGATACAGGATTTTAAGCTTTTTTATGTTGGCTTTAAATAATCATAAGTATATCAAAAAATGTAAATAATCATAAGCATGTTACAAAAAAATGTAATAAGAATTGTGGTTGCCTATTATAAATAGGGATGAGATTTGCTTCGGCGAATGACGACCTTTTGATAATGTTGTTTTATATGTTTAACGTTTCGCCCTGATCAGAGCTTCTTCAGAATTCACTTCTTTTATTGTTAGTACATCTGTGTTTATAAAAAAATAATGTTAACATAATATTGTTATAAATTTTTTTAAAAATAATATTTAAATAATTTTCTTTTCTTTTTTTCTTGCTGGCAACATTTATTTTAGTTGCCTATTATAGTTGAAGCAATAACATAAAAAAATTGTGAATCAAATCCAAACGGACGAGGGTCAGACCCAGTCCGTATCGGTATGGAATGCCCCATATATATTCTGTATTGCGGACCACTTTTTGTTTTAATAGGAGAATTAAGCTATATAAATAAACTATCGCATACAGTTTTCGATATCATTAATCAAGATATTTTTTTACTAAAGAAAGTATTATTTGTAAATTCACACAATTTCGAAGATGAACATCTCCTGCAATAGTTAATTTCTTAAATGTGCTTTCCCTCAAGTTTCGATTAGAAAGTAAGAATGGTTTAAAGACTGACTTTTCTTGAATATATGTCTCATTCTAAAAAAAAATCATCTTAAAGTCCTAACAAACAAATACAAAAAACCTCAATCAATTTTATTTTGCAACCCTTTCCTTAATGATTCATTTTTCACCGGCTATTCCAAGCAGGACCCTTACGAGAATGTCAAAAAAAAAAAAAATAGAATAGAATACAAGAATAACAATAGAAAAAAATAGAAGCTCATGCCTACTTTGATTTTTCGCTGCCTCATTTTGCTCGTAATCATTGATGATCTCCGATGCCCTCTTCTCGTCGTAAAGTGGATATAGAATCTCGTTGAGTGTCGGATCGCGTTGCTTGTCATTCAAAAAAGTGATGAGCTGTTCCAGGTTTATCGTATCGGCCTTACCCTGAGTTCTGTCGGCGTGGGAGGGAAGGAGGGATATAAATAAAACAGAAATGCGCCCAGACAAACGAGCACGTATGAGAGACACGAAAATAAATTAATCGGTTAATTAATCTCCCGTCTTGCTCAATGGACGTCATTCACTATCTCGTCCATCAAGCTCCAGGATCTTTCACATTCATTTTTGCAATACTGATTCGCTATATAAAAGAGAGCTTATACATGCATGGCTTTAGAAGCCGTGTGCTCAAGTTTACTTGGATAAAATATACAAAATCGTATACGAACATCGACTGGAAGAGTTCTTCTATGTCGTTTCTTGGACAGATCTTGTGATAAAGAGCGTAGAACGCGTCGAAGGTGAAGTCGTCCGGCTCAATAACGTCGTTCTAAAAATAGAAAATGCAAATTGTTCGTTGCGCTCATATATACCACTATAGACACGTAGTGCGCGCTCTTTTTTTCGATTTTATATCTCATTTGTACATTATTTTCACGCTTTTTTTTTCCAACTATTCTTAATACTTGGAATAACGAATACTCATCGTTTTCTGGATATAATAATCATCGATTGATACTTGGGACATCGGTATCACCTTTTCACTCGGTAGGCCAAGGTCCGAGAGACACTGGTAAACGAGCTTCTCAGTCTTTCCGGATGCAAAGGTCCTCGCCACAACCTTCACTGGAACTTTTCCGTTCGGATCGACCAGCATTCTCAGTCTCATCCAACTGGATTTATAATAATTAAATGCATTGATTAGTCTTAGACTTAAGAACAATGAGTCATCTAAAAAAAAGGCATGATTGAACTTTTTTTTTACTAACTGTTGAAAAAAAAGGATGCAAAGTAGAACTTTGCACATTTCTTCCCAATTATATAGGAATTTTTACAAAACTGCCGCTATATGAGCTTGTTTATTAGGGTGTCTAAAAAATACTTTTTAATTCGCACTAATGTCGAATGTTCATGTTGGACATCAAACAATGTCAGTTAAAATTTGAGACGCGAAAAAAATAATGTTCAGGCGTCTCAACACGTCTTTTTTTGTTTCCCATTTGATTAACACGTAAATTAATGCATGACTTATCAAATGGTCGTCGGTATTCTTAGGGAACTATTTTTCAGGAATTTCATTTTTTTTTCCTTCAAATATATGTAGACAATTTTGAAGAGAAAAAGTGTTTACATAGTTATCGCTGGGGCTTATAGTTTCCAAATTATGCATTTTTAAAAAATGTTACACATATGTAAATCGATATTTGAAGTATACTTCGTAAACTGAGACATTTATTTCGGAATTTAATGGGAAATTAGTCTTAAAACATTAAAAAATTCGGAAACTCAGAATTTCAAGAATTCAAAAATTCAAAGATTCAGGAATTCAAAAATTCAGGAATTCAAAAATTCAGGAATTCAAAAATTCAGGAATTCAAAAATTCAAAAATTCAAAGAATGCTTCAAATGTCGTTTTGCGTATGTGTAAAATTTAAACAAATTACAACTTGGAACGTATAAGCTCTAGCAATAAATATGAAATCACTTTTTCTCTTCAGAATTATCTATATTTGAAGGAAAAACATTTGTGATCCCTATAAAATCGTCCCCTAAGAATGCTGACGACTTATTGATAAGTCTTGCATTAATATACATGTTAATCAAATGGATAATAAAAAAGGTAGTTGAGGCACCTCTACATTATTTTTTTTTGGACCTCAAATTTTAACTGACATCGTTTGAGGTCCGACATGAACGTTTGATGTTAGTGCGGATTAAAAAAAAAATCAAAGTTTTTTTTAGACACCCTAATGTTTGTCTATTTTAGTTTTCTCATTAAAGGAAACTTTGTAAAAATTCCAAAGTAATATACAAAGTTCTACTGTGCATCCGGGTTGTAAATTTAGAGTATTTTACATTTATGTATAATTTCTTCCTCACTCCCCACAATTCTTTTTAAATGAAATAATCACAATATCTTATATCTGTAAAATAAAAATAGAATTGTGAGTACAAAAATATAATGTTTTATCAAATTCACACTCCGTTACGGATTTTAATCAAATCTTGTACAAAATATCTCTGTATATTATTACGACGCTTGATCAGATGTTTCGAAAGTAGAAGCGGTTGAAACATTAAAAATTCAAAGTTCCATATAATCCGGACACCTTAACCGATTTTCACCAAAGATCTTACGAAAAACTGTTGAATATTGTTTTTCTCTGTAGAAAATTTCAATTGAGTTGGTGAAAGTTGAAGCGAATTAATGGAAAAATGTTATTTCTCAAAACAATGCTAAGTTTCATAAAAACCCAACCTATTTTTGGGTTCAACTCAAATAAATATAATTTTCCAGGTGATACTTTTTTCAATAAAAGATATGTTAATCTTTACTCGTATCGATAGATAGTTTTCTTTTTTTGTGAAACTGTTGATTTAAAAAAAAAACTGAAAATTAAGTCCCATAAAATGTATGTAAAATACTATAATTTTAGACTTTTTAGGTCAATGGATTTTCGTTTTCAAAATCCCATATTGTTCGTGGAAAAGTGCATTTCGGCTCGAGTATAAGCATTTTTTTTGTGGTTCGTGCAACAAAACGTTTGAATTAAAATGTGTAAGAAAATTTGTATTTTTTACAAACTGATAACTGACCAAATAATGGGTTATAATTAAGTTAATTCTCATTGCATCCTGAATTTTTATACTGGGACCAGAAACTCCTATCCTGCTAAATACCTCGAAAGCTAAAATTTAGCGATCGTTTGTATCCTGAAAACTGCGACAAGTGAGAAATCTTTCATTTCATTTCATAGCATCCATATGATTCTACAAGCTGCAAAATTAGAGCATTTGATATACACTTTATGAAGCTTTAATGCTTGGTTTTTTAACAGCAGTGCCACAATTAAAAAAATGTTGTTATGCGTTTTTTAGATAACTCACTTGAATTAATCAATAGTCACAGTAAAAATATTTATATTTGTAATAAAATATATATTTTAATTATTCAATATGTTGATTGTGATAAAGCTTCTCTAAAGAAGAAATTATTTCGTCACAAATCATTTATGACTGATGAAAAAAAAACCAAAAGAACATGAGAACGTAGTTCGCAGCGGTATTTTTTTCTGTTAAATAATTAGTAAAAAAAATTTTAACTTTTCATTTAAACTTTTTTTTTCTACCTTTCACATAATTAACCAAATTTTACAACCGCTTGAGGAATATTATTCCGTATATACAAAAACTTTCGTGTCTTTACAGATCGTTGGACATATAATTTATTGTACAATTGTACATAATTTTTTTTTAAATCTTGATTCAACAAAACTGAGTTTTGTTCTTTGTATGAAATTTGTTTTTACTGTATGTATTCTGTACAACGTAATAAAAACCTTCGACTTGTCGTAGACGAGGTAATAATTCGTTGAAGGAAACTCACTGCTTCTTCAGGCATGTCAGCGGGCAGACGTTGTTCGCTTTGACGTTGTGTGTTATTATTCGTATTCCTGCTAGCCATATCTGTAAAAAAATGCAATAATTTTTTAATCCATGATTAAATATTTAGTTCTATTAGATTTTGCGAAGATTATGACATCATACCGCACAATGACAGAGAGTTAAGTATATTTTTGGAAACATTATTTCTTTCTACAGTTTGGGAATTCTAAACCTAATTCCTCTTTTATTTAGTCCTTATTTTGATGTAGATTTTTTCACGTCGATTTTATAGCTAAAAACGTAGGATTTTCTAGAAATCCTAGATATTAATTATGTCGTGTTTGATAAAATATTTTCGAAGTATGATGTGGCGATTAAAAAAAAGACTTTTTTTTAATAAATAAGATTTTTTTTTATATAGAACTCTGAAATCCACGATTTAGGAATCGTCTTTTCATATTCTTCCCGGTGGTATTGAAATGGTAATATGCCAAAAAAAAAAAAATGATGCAAAGTAGAACTATGCATATTGCTTCCTCATTAAATTAAATTTTTCACAAAGCCTCCTGTATGAGGAAGTTTATGTATTATTTTTGGCTTCCTCGTAGAGGAAGTTTTGTGAATAATGAAATTTAATGAGGAAGCAATGTGCAAAGTTCTTGCATCATTTTTAATTTCAGATACTATTTTTGTTTTTCATTTCGTTACCTCTATATTTTTAGTCGTTACTTGTGCAACAACACAAAAATGTAAGCGTATTCGCGCGCTTTTTTTGAAGACTTAAAAAGTCTATGAAATCTTTATGTGTGTATTTTTTGTAAGAAATTATATTGAATATTTCACTTGTGTACAAAATTTCACCTCGATACATCGTGCCGTTCGAAAATTATGCGCAATTCAATATTGGTACTTACGAGCATAAGAAATGAAAAATGTATCATCCAAAAAAATAATAATAAACGACGTTATATACGACTACGATACAACGTTAAAAACACGGTTGCATCACATTTTGAATAGGCACAAAGATTCGGCTCACTTGCTTGAGTTTTGCGACAGCCGGAGCGAAAAGGTAAATTTTTTGAACAACTCAAAATCCCATAGAAACCAAACCACTTTACGGATTTGGCCCAAATTTATGCGCGCAAAGGTCACACCACTTTTATCAATTTTAATACGAAGTTTTAGTCCGTTAGCTAAAAATTTATTCGAGCTAGTGCGTTTACGAACATTTTTCAAAATTTCAAAAATCTCATAAAAATAAAATACGTGTCTCGATTTGTATAAAATTTACACCAAGTGAAGATTGGCCAATGCACATTGCATAAGAATTTGAGCTGATTCTGGCGAATATTTCACGAGTTATGATAATTTTCTTTTCTTAACTTTCATCACACACACATACATACATCCGGACAATTTTTGTGAAACACTTTTCTCGACGTTTCAGACCATTTTGAATGTTCTGACATGAAAATCTCAAATAAAGAAAAGAAAATTACTACGAGGAAGCAAAAAAAGATACAAATCTCGTGATTGTACATAATGACGGTTGTATTTTATGAGTCAACTAAGAAAAGACTGTAAATTGAAAACAATACTTCTGAAGATAATTGGTATGTTAACTGCAAAACCAAGCGCGTTGCGAAGTGTATTGTTTTTTATCCTTTAAGATTATGACGCATTTTTATACACTTAAAACATATTGTTTTTACCTACTTTTACCATGCAAAAGCAACGCGTTTTAAGTGTGTAAAAATGCGTCACAATGTTAAAGGATAGGGAACAACACACTTCGCTAGACGCTTAGTTTTTAGAGTGTAATAGCCAATACATATGATGACATTGACATATTGTACATTCCTTCTCGCAATTATCTTTCTAAGAAAAATCCGATGATGACAGCATGCATAATTTTCATAGTCACCTAAGTGCGAGTTATCAAATCGGTATCAGATAGAATACAAAGTGTGTTGAAAAATGTGTACAAAAAAGTGCGGTGATTATAGCACCACGCCCACTATATAATAATAATAATAATATTAAATGCAACATGCTTGGAAAATATAATTGCGCAGTATAATTAAAAGCTTGACTTACTATATTTAAAAAAAAAAGTTTATCTCAGAAACTTCTGATTCCAAATGTTTTGTAAAACTAATTCACTTATTTACGTGGGATTGGCTTAATATTTTTTTTAATCTATTCAAGTAACCTAAAAAGCGATTAAACGATTAATTTTGATTCTTAAAAATAAAACTAGTCCTATAGTTTTTCATATTGTCTGCTGGAAATCAGTGCGGACGCTCAGTAGGAAAAACTAAATGGTAAATAATTGAAGTAGTCAAAGAGAGTCAATTTTGTTTTGTTTTTGTGCGGCGTGTCAAATATAACTCAGATAAAAATTGACCCATTTGTAAAATTCAAGTGTAAACATATTTTCTATTTTTTTTTGAGTAACAGAAAACTAAAAAAAATAGAAAATCTGAAAAGTATCACAAAGATTTTTGGAAATTTGTTAAGACTACAAATTTTTTATTGTTAAGTTAGAAGTTATAAGAAAAAAATCTGTTAAATAAAAAATATGTGGTTAAACGAAAGTGACTCTTGTTTGTTTGTAAAAAAGTCAAAAATATATTGTCAAATAAAAACGACAATGTCAAAATGGCAAAAAAAAAAAAAAAATTCACAAAATAAACAGCCCTTGCAACATCATTGTTCATGAAATAAACATTTGAAACTCTTTTAACGTAATATTTGTACACATTTTTTATTTGTGAAACTACAAATTAACATAATAAGCGCACTAAATTAACAAAAAGTTTCCGTGAACGTTTGTAAACAGAAAATTAATGTTAAAACCACAGAAATGTTAATGCAGTTTTTACATTGCATACTCTTCCAACGAGATATATAAATAAAAAGGCTGCAAAGTAGAACTCTGAATATTGCTTCATTTTCGATTTTTCACAAAGCTACCTCTAAGAGGAAGTATGCTGATCAATTTTGGCTTCCACATAGAAGAAGCTTTGTAAAAAAAAATTCTCTGAAATATGAATTCTTTGTTGGATTCTCACTAAATTCAGTATGAGATAATGACACATTTTATTAAAGTCTTATGCCAATTTTTAGATAAGTTACTTGAAACGTCTTCAAGTTATAGCATTTAAAAAAAACGAAAATTTCAAGACTCTATAAAAGCCGAACCGTTTTACCGATTTTGTCGAAATTCAATACCAAACAACATTGGACGTATCTTCAGTTATGAAGAATTATTTAGTTAAATCGTCGAACTTTTACAAAAGTTAGAATGAACACTATCATTTAAAAAAAAAATTAAAAATTACATAAAATCTGAATAGTTGAATATATATTGTCAGAAATTAGAACATTCAAAGAGGGATAACTACTTTACTTCCGTACCGAATTTCAATCCGATCGCTCGAACGAGTAGTGAGTAAGAAGCAAACGAATTTTCGAAGCCCTGCACACACACGGTAATTTTTCCTAAGTCACTTTTATCGACATTTTGGACTATTCTAAGTGTCCTGACATAAAAATCTTGAAAAAAAAAAATTCCATGAAAACAAAGCTTCCTCTATGATTAAGCAAAAAAAAGAAATTCACAATCATAAAAAAAAAGTCTTTAAAAAATTGTATGTTTTCCGAAATATCCGAGAGTTTTATATTTCGCATAAAAAAGAATTAATTTTTCTTTACTAATTAATAGCATCGAGGCGCTACTGCGTCTCGTGATAAACTGCTAATTTATAAATAACTTTTTGGCGTTATTAAGAATTCAAAATGTTCTTGGTTTCTTCTCTATGACGTTGATTATTTATCAAATTTTTCTCTCATCCCAAAGTACTAAAATTCTAATGAAAACAAACTTTTGGTTGGGAATTTGTGTGCAATGCATCCTTAAACTATCAAAGCTTCTTTCTCGCTTTTCACATAGCGTCTTCTCTCTCCCTCTTTCTCAGTATCTAACACTGTACCCACTCCTGTTACTAAGACTAATTTATTACTGGCACACGTCTACAGCACTATACCCACTACTCTACTCTACTCTGCTCTTCGTCGATCTTCCGGTAATGAGAGTCAGTGCCTCGAGGCTTTCAGGGTTCAGAGTCTGTCGTCAGGAGAGTACCACCGGCGTTGGCACTCGATTACCAATTAACGAGGCAGCATCATCTTCATTAACTTGCCCGGAACGATCGATTGCGCAATTTTCAGGCCGTTTCACAGCATCTCTGAAGGTACGGAAGTCCACTCTGACTCATAGACGTCGTGATATTTTGTCGCCTTAGTCAAAAAAATGCTCATGATAAAATTGCTTTAACGAGAGCTAATAATATTTCGTCGATAATATAATCCCCGTTTCACGTATGGATCGATGGTCGTGAGAAGCTTCAAGGCCAACAGAAGCTTAAAAGTTAAAGCAATATAAACCGAATAGAAATGAGACGAATGACCGGACGTCGGGTTCCGATCGTTTCGGACAACTTTATTCCAGTCGTAAATTCACGAGTCTCACACAAATTGCGTCATCGAACGCGTGCGCCAGTTGGAAAATGCGTGAAGTATGGATCGAAAACATACTAGTCCTTGGGTGTACCATAGGCGGTTTCTCTTAAGGGGAGGCTATGGTAATTTTTTTTATCAAAACATTCATTTTTGTTTTGCTTCCTTATAGAGGAAGATACTTTTGCTTCCTCATAGAAGCTTTGGTTTCATGATTTTTTTTTTTTTAGTTTTTCATATCAAAACACTCAAAATGGTCTGTAATGTCGAGAAGTCGTTCAGAAAAGTTGTCCGGATGTATGTGTAACGAAAATCCTAAAATTCATATTACCATAACTCGTGAAGTATTCGACCGAATCAGCTCAAGTTTTAACGATATCTAGAGTACTGATCAATCTTTACTTGGTGTAAATTTTATAAAAACTGTTTCACGCAGTTCATGTTTATGAGATTTTTGGGATTTTAAAAAATTTCCGTAAACGTTCTAGTTAGAACAGATTTTTAGTTAGCGAGCTGAAACTTGGTATTAAAACTGAACAAAGTGACCTTTGATATTAAAATTGAAGGAAATCGGTAAAGCGGTTCGGATTTTATGGGATTTTGAATTTTTCAAAAAATGTACGTTTTGCTCTAATTCACGTCAAATCTCAAGAAAATCAACTGAAACTTTTTGCAGACAAAAAAAATATCATTCAGCGTTGCTACGTGCCATATTTGGTGATGATCGGTAAAGCAGTTTGGATTTTACATGATTTTGAATATTTCAAAAAGTTAACGTTTTCGTTCTGGCTTTCGCAAAACTTAAGCAAATAAGTCCAAACTTTATACCTAATCAAAATGTCTCTCAACCGTGTTTGTAACGGTGCTTCCTAGCCGTCTGTAACGTTGTTTATTTTTTTTTATTATACATCTTTCGTTTCTAATATTACGGCCTATGCCTGTAAGTACCAATATTCAATTGCGCATGACTCTCGAGTGGTACGAAATTTTGGTGAAATTTTGCTTGCAAGTGGAGTATTAGTTAAGTCCTCTTCAGTTACTGTGATTTCGTACAAAAAATATATAAACACACAGGTTTCATAGAATCTTTAAGTTTTCATAAAAAGCGCATGAGCACACTTACGTCTTTGTGTTGTTGCACAATTAACTACCAAAAGTAAATAAACTTCCGCATAGAGGTGGCTTTGTGAAAAATGAAATTTGATGAGAAAGCAATGTGCAAAGTCCTAATTTGCATCATTTTTTTTAAACATATTCTTACTTTTTGGCATTTCAACGTCAGGATACTTGAAATTATTTAGGTAAAAAAAACGATTTGGAAATAAAAATGCGACCACATTTTTTTTTCCGAGATTTAATTAAATATTTAATTAAATCTCAATATTAGTTTACCGTATATTATCAGCATGCACCGAAATTTCACACTGATAAAAAGAAAACTATTTGATCATATTTAAACATTTTCAAGTGTCTTACGAATTTATTTACATCTTTGGAGCATAAATGTAACAATAGATTTGTTGGTAAACAGGCGTGAGTGAAAAATTAGTAGATGATGATTGACTTCAATCGACTAACTCTCAGTTGATGAGAAAGGAGTAAGGGAGAAAATTAATAAATCCCGATTTTGACGTTTCTAGGAGAGAAGCAGCAACCACATATTATCGGAAGTTGTCAGATGGGTGCAATTAATGATAGTTAATTGCATCCATCCAAGGCGATGCTTAGTGTCAAATAATATATTAATTAGGTGCAAGCGATGGTTGGAGAGCACATGTCTGCCCGGTTTTATAAACGATTTAAGAACTTATTAGTGGCGGATGCGGCTTGGTCCCGCGGACACTTAAAGAATCACATATTTAGTACTTACGAAGTGCACCGAGAGAAAATAGAGGAAGGTGTCTCTCGGTACACTAAGTACTAAATATGTGATTCTTTAAATGTCCGCGGGAACTAGCCGCATCCAACTCTAATAAGTGCTTAAATCGTTTATATCTGAAGAGGGTCCGCACTAAGGACTAAAACGTCATAATTGGAATTTATTCATTTTCTTCTCTACTCCTCTCATCAACTTGGAGTTAGTCGATTGAAGCTTTAAAATCGGAGAATTTTTAAATTAAGTAATCTTTAAAAATTATATTTGAATTTATTGGTGGAGGAATCCTGAGTTTACAGATTTTGTGTGATTTTTTTTTCAAAAACTTTGTAGCGATGCGTAACAAAGTTAAGGAATGTTTGATATATGATATGGTAAAAATCGATGCAAGCGTTCAACTTTGATTGATTAATTCAAGATCATTATAACTTGTAAAATAAAGCGCCTGCAACTTGATAATTACTTTAGCAATTCATCTGAAACTTGTTATCGCAGTGATGTAGTAATTGCACATTATAGGCTACAATTTTCTTAAAAATATGTTGAATGTGATTGTAGAGAACTTTCAATTTTTTAATTTCTAGACCACTCTAATTTCTGCAAACTTCAATTTAAATGTCATTTAAAACAACGTTGCACACTAGAACTTTTTCACATTGCTTTCACATTACTTTACATTTTTCACATAGTTACCATTATGAGAAATTGAAGATTCATTAACATACTTCCTCTTTTCGGAAAATGGAAATCAACTTTTTTTAGATCCTCATAATATGCATGATTTATTTAAAAAGTGCCAAGAAGCCTTTTTGTTTGGCTAAAAAAAATGTCGTATAGAACTCAATTTGTTTTTCCACGTTTTTGTTTTATCGAATGTTATTCGTAAAGGTTAGTAGTGTAATATTAGTATATTACGATACGAGTGTGATTCAACTTTTTCTTGACGAGTGTGAGTTTGCAACACGAGACGAAGACGAGTGTTGCAATCACACGAGTTGAGAAAAAGTTTCTCGCACGAGTTTCGTATACAACATTCTCGCATCGCGTGGCATAATGGTATATTACGATACGGCTGCGATTAAACTCGTATGATTGCAACACTCGTCTTCGACTCGTGCTGCAAACTCACACTCATTAAGAAAAAGTTTCTCGCACGAGTTTCGTATACAATTTTATCGCACTAGTGCGAGAAGTGGGCACTTCTTGGCATAAAAGCACCGCGTGGCATAAAGTATATAATGATACTGAGATACGTAATTATAATTCTAATGCTTAAAGGAAGTAACGATATAAACAACATGATTTCCCTCACATATTTCTCAGATAGGAAAAATGCTATTCCGGATGAAAATAATTAAAAATTGGTACAGTTTTTGTTATTAGATCTAAAAAATATATTTCTAAATCATAGATATAAAATCCAGTATTACAAATTGTACATTAAGGTTCAAAATAAACCATTAAGTAGTCCCGTGTCAACAAGAAGATGCGTAAAAATAAATAAAAGATATAATAACATTTTTTGCATCATTCTGATTTAAAATTTTCAGAAAATCTAACAAATTTTCTTTAAAAGTTTATATATAAACCGCTGGATTTTCATCTTGAATAAGGTATTTAAATGGCATCCAAATGTAGTTAACGAGTATTTAAAAAATGGACCTATTCGTATTAAAGAATTTTATTGAGAATAAATTTAAAAAATCTATTAAGGGAGATTATATATTTTTTAATTTTATAAAAAGAAAATTCTTACATCCGAATGTCTCATCATCAAAAAATAATTCATAATATTTTTAAAACAAACATTGAGGTTTCAGGCAGAAAAACAATGTTAAAAAATGTGCAAGTTTTGGTGGGAAAATTCTTGACAAAGCTATAAAATTCAAAAGTTGCTATATTTTCTCTCTTAGAGCATTTCCAAATCGAACGACGATCGATTGAGCAACCATTTTGCTTGCCTATCGTAAATCAGACGTTTCACGCGCCCACGCGATTCACCGCGATGTATCGCTATATAGTAACGAGCGTGAAACGACAAATCATTCGCGTGTTAAACTAAATTTAGAGCGAGCACACACACACGCGGATTGGTTAGTCTTTTTTGCTTTCTCTGGCCCACTCGTATATATCCTGTCCGTTACACCGTGAATTTTCGAACAGGGTATGTTGCTGTTATATACGGTCGAAAATATCCTATTCTGTAATTACGTCGGAAATTTCGTCGAAAGCAATCGTTCCAATTTTATTGCCTTAAAGCACAACAACGTGGGGCGTCGATTAACGCGTTTCATTTTTGTTATTTCATCAAAGATAACAAACTTTCGATTCGAATAAAACGGAAACATTGTGCAGTACAGGAAGAGCGACGGTACCTTTGCTGTAGCTACGTCAGGACAAACGACGTGCTGATAATTGATGTTGGTATAGTCGACTCCGGAACATATGGTCAGGCTTTTATCCTCCAGCTGCTCCCCGTGTTTTGCATTCAGTTTGTCGTACAACTTAGGATCCTAGATGAAAAGCAGTTAGTTTAGTATCACGAATAAAAAAAAATTTCATAAAGTGTTCAGTAGAGTGTGTCCGACAAAAAAAAATTTTCTTTTTTTGAATCCGCACTATTATAAAACGTTTAAGTCTGGACCTCAAATGATGTCATTCTTAGGGGACTATTCTACAGGGATCTCATTTTTATCCTTCACATATAGGAAATTTTGAAGAGAAAAAGTGGTTACATATTTATCGCCAGCGCTTAAAGTTTCCAAGTTATGAATTTTTTTATATCTTAGACATGCGTAAAACGATATTTTAAGCATTCTTCGTAAGCTGTACATTTTTTGCCAAATTTGTATTCAAAAATTCAAAAATTGGAAAAGTTTGGATAATTTAAAAAATTACAATAATTCGAATCATTCGAATTGACAACCGGAATTAAAAAAGCAATACAAACTTGATGAAAATTATTTTTTCAAAAGTATTGCATCAGTAATATTACAATTCGAATTTCGAATTGAATATTAAGTAAGTGGATGCGCAACCGCCTGCGTCAAAAGTTAATGAAATTTCGATACTTGCAATATCGTGTTTTCCAAAGGTTTCTTCCTTCGAGAAAATTATTTCAAGCCAACCAAAAGGTGAATGACATCTTCAGATTTCAGTTTAAATACACATTTTATTATTTAAATCGTTTAAAATTGAGGTCTATGCGATAATTGAAATTAATCAAATGCTCTGACTGTACTGTGAATCAACAGACGGAATTTTCTGGTAAATGTATATTAAAAAATTCAAAGAATTTTGAAGACATATTTACCAGGAAATTTCGGAAGATATGTCTCAGTTTACGAAGAATGTTTCAAATCTCGTTTTCATATGTATAAGATTTAAAAAATTCATAACTTAGAAAATTATAAGCCCTAGCGATAATTATGTAACCACTTTTTCTTTTCAAAATTACCTATATTTGAAGGGGAAAAATGTAAGATCCCTATAAAATAGTCCGCTAAGAATGCCGATGACCATTTGATAAGTCTTGGATTCATTTACGTGTTAAACAAATGGTAAATAAAAAAAGGCGGTTGAGGCACCTCCACATTGTTTTTTTCCGGCCTGAAATTTTAACTTGCACCGCTTCAGATCCAACATGAACTTTGATGTTAATGCGGATTAAAAAAAAAAGTTTTTTTTTTTACACTATAGTAATCAGCTATTTTATAATTGAACAAATAATTACATTTTTTAGTTGTGTTTTACTAAAATAACGATTATCACAAGGGATGTTTAAAAGTTTTTGTGAACCGTAAGGACGAGTCATCTGAAATTTATGTAAATAAGAATGTGTTGCAATTGAATATATGAAATGTTGCAACGTTATTAAAAATCCCACTTCATGGGTTACGAGTGACATTTTTTACAAAATTCGATCTTTGAGTTATAATGAGCCCTGTTGCTACTGCCATGAAAAAATTATTGCATGGGCTTGGAATGTAGAGCTCCTTGTAAGTTAAAAAATTCACATTTTATCTAAGCACATTTTTCTCAAAACATTTTCAAACCCGTTGACCAAGATATCTCAAGAAGCACTGCACCGATCTACTTCAAATTTTGCAACCTTCTTTTGCAGATAAGATAGCTGTCTTTGAACGAAGGATTTTTTCCACGCATAGTTTTTTATGGACGTAAAGGAAGCGATTTTTTGTTCTGAATATTGATACTCTAACTATAGTCACCGCCAATTTTGATCGAAACAAGTGTTTTGATAAATCCTTTATTCAAGTATCAGATCATTTTATACAAAGACGATCTGTCTGAAAGTTTTATTTCGAGTGATTCGTTTTTAAGCACGAATGGTTATGGAAAAGTAGCATAAATCGGAGATATTTTTTAATATTTAAAAATTAAAAAACTATCAATGATACTCGAAAACATCTTGTTTGAAGTACAAAAAGGCTTAATTTTAAAAAATTACAAATTTCCTAACAAAATAATGCCGAAAAACCCGATTTTTTGGGCATCAACTAAGGCGTAGCCCCGCAACAAGATAAAAAAAGAGTACTTTAAATTGTATATGGATACTTTAACCCTAGTCACTTACTAGGGCTCCAGATGACCCCAACCCCAAAATCCGTTCAGAATTTCGAATAGAAGATGCTCGAATCTGAGGCTGTGGCGCCATGTGGTGTATCTCGTGAATCGAGAAAATTCTCGCTTACGATCTTCAAAATAATTATACTTTTTGAAAAGCCATGAACTGAGGTATTGGTTTTTCTTCAAGTACGGTTTCTCAAGAATATCCAAATAAATCTTTAGCCAAAGATATTAAAAATTGTAAAAGTTATGATTTTTGCAGTAAAACGACCGACTTTTTCGGAGTTCTTCGCTTTTAAATTTTTTTACAAGGCTCGAATTTAAGTTTGTCTCAAATAACTGTTTAGAACTCATTCTTGAGAAGCTAAGATACTCCCAGCAATTATTTCATGATGAAACTTTCGACGGAATTAGTGTGTAAGTGACTAGGATTAAAATTGTGTTTCAGGTAAAGAAATTACCTGAAGAATGTGTGTTTTTAAAGATCACAAAAAAATTAACCATGTGTATCACCAAATTTTATGATTTTATAAAAAATATCTGATGTTGATTTAGTTGTCGCAAATCTTGAGCTATCAAAGTACCACATAGTTCTTTATAAGTAAAATGAAGTTCAAGAACGTTTCGGTATATAAAGTTGGGAAGAATCCATAAAACCCTTCGGGTTTTATGGGACTGGACTCTTTCAATAAATTGACGTACGAAAATCACGTAAACTTAGATCATTTAAATTCAAATTTTCTACAGGAGCGAACCACTATTCGAGAATTTTTAATTTGATGAAAATCGGTCAATAGCTTCGGATTTTATATCAGTTGTAATAAAAAAAGATTTGACCCGTTTCTATTTTCGTATAATAATTTACGAATCAATCTAAAAACAATAAAGATCCACGTAATAACGTTCAGGAATATTTAGACTGAAATTTGAATAAATTTGAATAAATTCGACAGACTCGAATTTTGTAATTTTGGTGCAACTTAAGCTTTTGAATTTCACGACCAATCAAATTTTGTTAAACTTAAATTTATACATTTTTTTTTAAACAAATATATGCAAAATACACCCGTACTGTGGTCTTAGCATGCTTGCCTCTAGACCAGAGAATCGGTAGGTCGTGTGTTCGTGTGCCCGCTGGCGTCGTTTTCACTGAAAATAAAATATACGGACGCGATGTAGCTCCAGTGTATATATATGGGGCATTCCACCTGATTTTGACCTGGGTCTGATACTGGACCCTTCCGATTGAGTTTGCAATTTTGTATATAAATAACATAACTTTAAAAAGCACTAATAAAAAAAAAATTCGTACACATTTTTAATTATCTACTATTTTTTTAACAACGTATCGAACGACACATTTGAAAAATCTGAAAAAATTCTAAGAAACCTTTTTTGGAAAATAAAAATGTTTGGTAACCGAGCCGAAGTGGGCCGACGATTCATTCTATTTTTTCAATTAAAAAAAATGGGAAAAATAGTAACTTTACGATGAGCAGCAGCTAGAAAATGTTTGAATGCAACACATTATTTTTAGAATTTTTTTTCAGATTTTTAAAATGTATATAGTATATATATATTCTATTTCATAATGAACGTTAAATAACCATTAATAAAATCGCCGAATTAGAGATTATTTGAGCAAAGTCTCGACATTTATTTTAAAAAATCTGAAAAAATTATCAAAACTCATGAGTTGCATATAAACATTTTCTAGGTGCTGCACATCGTAAAGTTACTATTTTTTCAAAAATTTTCCATTTTTTTGTTGTTGAAAGAGGGCTAAAAAAAATAGATGAAATCGTCGGCCTCACTCCGACTCGGTTACCAAAGATTTTTCATTTCGAAGAAAGGTTTTTCAGAATTCTTTTAAGAGATTTTTAAAATGTGTCATTCGATCAGTTGTTTTAAAAAATCGTAGATAATTAAAAATATGTAAAAAGAATAAAATCATAAAAGGAGTGCTTTTTAGTCATATCAATCATATAAAAAATTGCGGACCCAATCGGAGGGGCCAAGGGTTAGACCCAGGTCGAAATTAGGTGAAATGCCCCATATGCATACACTGTTGTCCGTGTGTTTACATTCTCAACGAAGCGCGATTATAGCTCCGGCAGCACGAAGCGAACTTGAGACCGACTATATCGACAGAGATTTTCTCCAGTTTCCTTCTGTCCTGTGGGATCTGACTAAAGGCAAGTGCGATACGATAAGGGAAGTCGACGCTGCACCCGGCTACTAACCCGGGTCCACCCTGCAATAGGCAAGGTGCCTGTAGTCAGGGGGAAATACGAATAAAAAAAAAGAAAAATATGCAACATAGAATTTTGCACATTGCTTTCTCATTATTTTTCGTTTTCCACACTGTTTACTGTACAAGAAAGCCAAAGTTAATACTCACAAAAGTGACTTGGTGAAAAATGGAAACCATTGAGAAAATAATATGCAACGTTCCACTTTGCATACATTTTGTTTGTTATCAATGTGCAAGATTTCATACGTCCAATTTCAACATAACTTTATTGTTATTTTATTGATATTCTCATGTAAGGATTTTGAGGTGAAACGGTTTTCTTGAAGGCACTGATTCATCTAAAAAAACGTATGTTAGAACATTTAAAAAAATTGAAATTATCGATTTAAAAACTAACATTTAAGTTTCATTAAACGTATATCAAACACTGCAATTTTGAAATTTGGTAGAGACATATAGTGTACCAGGATGCTATGAAATAAAATATTTTTCACTTGTCGCAGCTCTCGGATCAATCCGATCGATGAAGTTTGCTTTTTGATCATCCATATTCTTCGTGTTTTTCGGGCTGAGTTCTTTCAATGTATTAGATTTAAAAATTTTTGAGCTTTGACCCATAGTGGGCAGACGCTTGCCTCAGTTTTTTCAAGCCGCTTTTTTTGAAAGAAGCCATCAAAAAATGGAAAAAATTGAAATGAGATGTTTGTTCATGGTCCGTTGTTGCGTAAACATTTTATACATAACATAAGATTATTTTCGTATTTTCCTGAAGCTTTTTTATCGATATAGGAGAAAATCATGTATTATAAATAATGAGACGTTGAAAAAGAAAATGAAGTGAGACATTTTTAACTCTCGATTTGTAAATATCTGCAAATCCAACCATCAACCAACCGTTCTTGGCCATAATGAGACGTTGGTTTACGGTTGAATAAGACAAAATAATCGTAATTCCAACTCTGAGCTGAAAACAACGATGGTTGACTTCTGGTTGATTTTTCAGGACCGTCCATAAACCAATGTTTCATGGGTCAAAGCTCAAAATTTGTTTATATCTAATATCGGATTTTTGAGAAAATTTTCAAATTTTTTAATTGGGGCAAAAATGTTAAAATTTAAAAAATCACGAAAAAAAAACTTTTAATAAAAAAAAATGAAAAGTGGTTCCTCAAGCATATAAAATAGTTTAAAAAATTATAAAGCGAATTGGAAGGTTTCAGAGCTTGAAGGCTTACTGAGTTGGCCAGGAATACCTCATATATAATATATATCTTTTTTGTAAGTGTATTTTGATTTAGAAAACGAAAACTATGCTCAGACAAAAAATAGAAAGAAGTAAAAAATAGTCGAAGTTATACTAATACACATAATTAGTAGTAAAACTTCGAACAATTTTCAAGTTGTTACATCTTTTTTTATCTGAGCATAGGTAGTTTGTCATTAAGTGTGAAAATTTCCCCACTATGATATGCGAATGGTTGTATTTAAATTTTTCACAATTTTTTGTTTGCCCAATTTGTTCATTAATTAAGCTTCTTTTTCAGTCGGGAATTCTCTAATTGTTGTAAAATTATTTTTATTTCATACTTTTCAAGTAATTCAAAAACTTTGCCATATACGCTATGAAGTGAGTTACTGAATATGTATCAATGGCGGCCATTGTGACGAACAAAATTTGGTCAAGTATTTTTTAATCGTTTTCGAGAAAATATCGGATAAAGAAATCACTCGAATCGGGGCTGATCACCGTGAAACACACAGCTCCTGTCTTTTGTCCCAAAGGGCTGGTCGGGAGTTAAAAATGATTACAACCCAAAAATAGAAAATCATCGATCCGTTTGATCCACGTGAAAAATATTGCAGTTTATCTCACAGAATTATGATATGAAATCCTCTATATTGCAAACTTATTCAGTTAAAATATTAATAGAATATTGTATAATTTTAACAGAAATATTGTATTACCAGAAGTTCATAGAATCTTTGTGTTAATTTAACATAAAGTTTGCTATCTGTTTCGAGCTTTACAGACAACGTACATAAATAATATGTTCAAAATAATGTATTTTCATTTTACACATATTTTCATTTCTGTCATTTTGACATAACAAATGTGTAATTTTGACACAACTAGCACTTCAGATTTAACAAAAACATTTGTGTCAATTTTACATTATTTTTTGTAAGTGCGACAAGTTTTAACAATTATCTTAATAATTGTTAATAACAATTATTAACTTCCAATTTGTCATATAAAAATGTGTCAAATTGACAATATCTTTGTGTTACTTTTTTAAATGTAATTGAAAAATCTGTAAAGTGCGTAAAATTTTTGTCAAATTGGCACAAAGGGTTTCTTACTTTGAAATCTGATATTCTGATTTTACACATAAACTTTTACCGTGGAAATTAGTAATTAGAAATGTTATGTTGCCTAAATGCTAGTTTTTCCGTAAAACAATGGATTCACAAAGAGGAATGTTCTACCATGTCTTTTTTTACCGACTCAGCGCCCGTAAAACACAAAAAAAATGTAGGATTGCAACGATGATTTTCTATTAAAAAAAAAAAATCTAATCGCTGGACACATGCGAGCACTTGGTTTCTCGATATAGCGAGAACATTAGACACTTGGAGAATGAATATACGAGGACAAGCGTGCAAACCACGTGCGGATAATGTATGTGCTTGACACTCTGATATAACAGAGTGGATAATCCTTTTCACCTTGGGTACACCGCCTGCCCGTATGTCGCTCACTTGACACAGCTCGATGACGTCGCCATCCTGGAAAGCACAGAATGACAGAGAGTTTGTGAATTAGCGATGAGGAAATAAAAGTGAACATTGGGTGTGAAGCTTGTTTCAAAGAATTGAATCTTTTTATGTTTCGACCCGGGTCTGGGTTTTCGTTAGAAATTTTTACTGTATTTGGAATTTACTGTAATGTTGTAGAAAACAAAAAAATATACAAATAAATTCTTTATAATAAAAGTTATTTACTAACGCTGGTGTTAACATATTTTAAAAAATAAATATGTTGCATTTAATCCTAAAATTCTTTAAAAAAAATGTTAACACCAGCGTTAAAAAATAACTTTTATTATAAAGAATTTATTTGTATATTTTTTGTCGTCTACAACATTACAGTGTATTCAAACTGCGAAAAAAAATTCCGAAGAAGACCCAGACCCGGGTTGAAACGTAAAAAGATTCAATTCTTTAAAACAAGGCTGCAAAAAGGCGCAGCTCTCTATCCAATATTTATATGCATTGGCCAGAGCCCTCTCAACAACATCAGTAAAAGTGAAGGTTGACAAAATAATGGAAAAAGACAATTGAAGAAATACATATATATATATATATATATATGTATATCTCGAATAAGCTGGGTTTTTTCCTCCTTCGACTCACCTTTCCTTCGCTCTGCCAATAGATAAAGAAGCCATATTCGTCGACCTTAAACACACAATTAAGCTCGATCTCGGTGTTGTCCTTCTCCTCGGTCCAACGATCGAACACACAGCCAACGCGGAGTGGTTCCGGCACTTCTATCTGCCAGTTGAATTCGAATCTCTTCGTCATCTTTTCACGAAATAAGAAGAAGACGATGAGAAGGAGCTCGCTGAGCCTTGCAATGGTTGTTCTCCTGGCAAACCCTTCGTGATGTTTTTACGTCAAGGCCCAATAGAAGCCAAACGCAAAAACCAACGGGGCAGCCCTGGTCGCTTCTTCTTCAGCCACTGCATTAGAAAAAAGATAGAATTTTGGCAACATAAAAACAGGATGATAAACTAAATATTAAGGTGATTCAATTTTTCTTTTTAATTCAACAATAAATGTCATTAAAACAAAGAAAAAGGCTGCAAAGTAGAACTTTGTACATTGCTTCCTTATTATTATTTTTGAGTTTTTACTAAGCTACCTCTACGTGGAAGTATGTTGATTAAATTTGGCTTCCTCATGGAGGGAGATTTTTAACATTTCTTAAGACTTCTATAATTTCTTACATTTTTTTAGGATTACGTAAGATTTCTGAAGATATATCAAGATATGAAATTTGGGGAGAAATAAGGAATCATGGTGAAGTCATTGAAATGACTTCATTCTTAAAATCACATGAAGTCAAGGATCTCACTAAAATCATTGGTACGTCCAAGTCGAGAATAGGCAGCCCTCGCACGGACGCGTGCGTGGAAAACAAAGTTTCCTCTATGAGGAAGCAAAGATATCCGAAACAGAAAATTCGCAATTACAAATCATTTAAAAAAAAATGATGTAGACAGAAAAATCATGGAGTTCGTTTCGTATAAAAAAAGTTGTGTACTAAATTCCTTAAGTTTTTAAGTCATTGTTTTTGCATAAAACAACAAAATTAGCTTGACTAAAAATATTCCATTCAACTCAACATCGGAATTGTGAGATAAAAATCTGTACATTGCAGATGTATAAAGTAAAAAAAATAAATTGGGAATTGTGCAGTTTTAACAGAAATATTGTTACCATAAGTTCATAGATTCTTTGTGTTAATTTAACTCAAATTTTGCTAGATTCACAAAACAACAAAGTTAAATAAAATTATCTCCACTAAAAATCTTCAAATTAGCATCGGTACTATTTATTATCTTCGCATTCATTATCAAAAAAATCATGAATACCGAAGTATAATTTGTATCTAATTTTTCAAACCGGATAACTGTTATTATCTCATCTTTCACATCACCGATTCTTCTAATATTCAAAAAAAAAATTCCAGTGCAAAAAGTCCGGCAAAATGTATCAAATTTTATATTTTTCCACCCCCCAATTTCATAGAAATAACCGTTCACTTTAGCTTGCATGTCGTCCTTGAATAAATGTCAACTCGTCAGGCGGTATAAATACATAAAAATAGAAACTACGCGACGAGAAAAAAAAAATCGAAGCAGAAGAGCGATAACGATACTCGCACGACTGGTCAATGATTTCGTAAAACGAAGAAATTCGCAGATAGAGGCGACATAAAAAGAGAGAGCAAGAGAGAGAGGGAGAGAGAGAAAGAGACAAGGTGGTTGTTTAGGGAGACCCGATGACGAGGTGAAGCCCTTGACGTGATTGTACGGATGGTGCCCATTTATCCGAGGTATCTGGTCACTGGCTCTCTAGTTTCCATCGCGTTAAGCCCTGATGGATTTTGTGAGCTCGATATATAGAGAACGTATATACGCTATATAAAATATATTATATATAGGATAGATATATCGTTTGATATATATCAAGTAGAAGCAGTGAAACGAAGTACATAGATAAAAGCTAGTAGCGAAAAGTAGTCAGTATACGTGTGGACAGCTCATCGACTCGCGTCATCCCTTAACGCGATCGTGTCTGGCGCCTAATCGGCCGTTAACCCCCCTGCGCGTGCACATCGCACTAACGGTTAACGCGTCAACAGTCAGGCTTCGCTCTGTCTCTCGGAAAACAAATCCATACTACATATAACTATACCTAATTCTGCACCTGCTGCTATATAGATACTATAGCTCTGCACTATGCATACGTGCATACGTATGGGGTATCCCATAGTAACTCATACAGGATGACACCCGACCCTCTCTAGTTTCTAGAGGTGTGCGAATAGTGATCGAATCGAATCGAATATTCGATGAATTCGAAAATATTCGAAAGGTCATCGAATATTCGAAAGGTCATCGAATATTCGAAAAGTCATCGAATATTTGAAAAGTTATCTAATATTCGAAAAAATCTCAAATATTCGGGAATTCGCTAAATAAAAAAAAATTGTCTACACGTCATGCCGTGGGTAGCCGAGCCAACTTCATGGTGGAAAGCGGAGACTGCCAGATTCCCCAATATGTTGTTAATGGGAAGGCGATATTTGCCTATACCGGCAAAGTCGGTCGAGAGCGAAAGATTGTTTTCTTCTGTCAGCGAAATTGTGACGGAAGCACGTATGAGATTGCTTCCCGAAAACGTCGAGCACTTAATTTTCTTGTGCAAAAACCTGTCTTAAGTTCATTGATTAAATCGTTAATATTGTTTCTAAATGTTGATTCTGTTTGCATATCCTATTTAATTATTTCATTTGTCGTTTTATTCGGATTACAATGATCGAATTTACCGAATACTGGATACGACGTTCGAATATTCGGATTTACCGAGTCTTGAATTTGAAACTCGAATATTCGGATTTACCGAATATTCGATTCAAATTTCAAATATTCGGATTTACCGAATATTGGATTCGAAGCTCGAATATGCGGATTTACCGAATATTCGAATTTACCGAATATTCGAGATTGTCGGATATTCGATTCGAACTTCAAATCGAATAACTCGATTCGATTCGAAGTCGAATATTTGGTGTTCTCGAACATTCGCACACCTCTACTTATTTCCTTAATATTTTTTTATATTGTTGTTATTACTGAAATGAACATACATCTAAGACTTTTATTAGACTTTTATCCGGCGCAATTCCTGATTTAATTTAAAAATAATTAAATTTGCAATTAAAAAGAATTCAAACCTCAATTATTTCGTAAATAATATGGCCAATTTTTTCTAATGTTTGATTAGGAAAATTCACCAAAATTCTGCATTAAAAACTCGAAATTTCAACACTAATTTCATTATGGAAATATCCATTTTTCATGTTAAAAAAAATATTATCGTTTTTTTAAATAGTGTTCTGTTATTCTTCAATTCCTTTTCAATTTCCCTAATGTTTTAAAAATTATTTTGATAGCTGAACAAAACATTTATGAATTTTATTTTGCGCTATTCGTGATTTAACAAAAAAAATTAAATGCACAATTCACAAAATTTCAATTAAAACATTGTGTCGATGATTTCGACACAAATAGTATGGCTACCTATTTTGTCATGTAACGCAGTTTAATATAAAAATATTACAGAAATTGATAACCATCATATTGAACCGTGTTTATTAGGGTGTTTCACAATTTTTTGAAATCTTAACAAAAAATATGCAAAATTTTGGTTAATGTTTCTAATAAAATGAAAGTTACTTAGTGAAACTAAATATTTTGTTTACTTTGAACTAGATAAACATGCTCGGCATGATGATTATCAGTAATTTGTCCTATTTTTATATTAAACGACGTTCTATCATGAAAAGTTTAGCCATATTATTTATATCGAAATCATGTTTTACAATGAAGTTAGAATTTAAAAAAAATTGTACGTTTAATTTTTTTTTTGTAAATCAAGAACGACCCAAAGTAAAAATCTAATAAAAATCACAGATGTTATTTTCAGTGGTAACAATAATATAAAAAAGTATTAGATAAATCGAAGAGAGCAGGTTTTCATCCTGTGTGGATTACCATGGAATGCCCCGTATATAGCAATCCATCCATCTAGCCGCTGGTGCTTGGCAAGAGCTATGCTGGGCTTACAACAATGTCTACTAGGTACTCCTCTGCAGCCTGTAGAGGCGGAAACTGTTGGGGCTTTAGGAGCTCTCGTTTGACCTCGTATATATACAGTGAACGATGTGTACACAAAATGTTCGCCCATTTTTCATCAAGCTTCCGTCATTGTGTACCTTTCCTTCTATAGGTTATTTGATAGGCCTGAAATATTAAATTTTGTGTCACTTTGTACTTTGCCCAAAGGAAATACAATGTTAAGTCATTTCACGAGTGAATGTGCAATATTTAAAAAATGGGAAATGAGAAATACAAAAAGAGGAGTTAAGCTCATTTTAACATCATTGGTTGCACTTATATCAGTCTTAAAAAAAAATCTAGTGGAAAGTTACAGTATTTTTTTAAAAACGTTTTTGAAGTGAAAATTCTTTAAAGACATTTTTGCGATATTACAGTAAAGTGAAAATGGTACACGTGTTACGCGATACGCGAAAATTAGGTGTGAAATTTATTTAGCTCTTTGAAGCATACATTTTTCGTTTCATAAAATGCGCGCGAAATGATACTAGGTTTGGTACTTTGGGTTCGCTGATTACAAATTCGAGCTTAAAATTCAGAAACTCAAAATGGTGAATTCAATATGACGGGCCAAAATGTAAAAACGTCCTACATTAGGATGAAACTTGATATTAGAAGGTTTTTGGAGCTTCTGATTCTAAATATAAGCTCAAAATTCAGAAATTCAAAATCCCGGATCCAATATGGCGGACGAAATAGCGAAAAGTTACTTGAATTAAGATGAAACTTGATACTTAAAGGTTTTTGGGATCGCTGGTTACGAATTTAAGCTCAAAATACAGAAATTCAAAATCTCGGATCTAATATGGTGGACCGAAATACAAAAAGTTACTTGATTATGATGAAACTTGGTATTTACAGGAATTTGGAGTCACTAATAATTACGAATCCAAGCTCAAAAATCAGGAATTAAAAGTCGCGGACCAAAATGGGAAAAGTTGTTTGATTGGGATGAAACTTGGTACTTACTGGTTTTTTGAAACGTTGATTACGCGACCGTGCTCAAAATTTAGAAAGTCAAAATCGCGGTTCCATTATGGCGGACCAAAATGCAAAAATTTACTTGATTGGGATAAAATTTGGTAGTTGAAGGTTTTTGAGGTCGCTGATTACGTAACCGAGCTCAACATTCAAAAATTCTATATGGCGGACCAAAATCCACAAAATAGTTATTTGATTGAGATTAATCTCGATGCTTGAAGGTTTTCGAGTCGCTGATCACGAATCCAAGTTGAAAAATCAGAAATTCAAAATCGCGGATCCAATATGGTCAGATATTGTTGGAGCTTTCGGGCTCTCGTGTGACCTCGCATATAAACAGTGGACGACGTATATAGGAAATGTTGACCATTTTTTCATCATGCTTTCATCACTGTTTGTGTACCATCGTTTTTTTCTATACGTTATTTGATAGGCTTGAAATATTACATTTTTGTTACTATATGCTTCGACATTTTAACAAAATTGGTCAGTGTTTAGTCATTTCATGAGTAAACAAGGAATATTTAAAAAGTTGTGCAAAACTGATACAACATTTTCTTATAAAATGAAAACACATTATTTTTAACATTTATATACTTTTTCTGTAAATCTAGTAACTGACAGAAAAAATGGTATCATATTAATTCAATATTTCTGTGGAGACGTCTGTAAGCACAATCTTTTTTTGTTAAAAAAAAGTTTTCAGATTCTCATGTCAGTATACTTAGAATTTTCCAAAATGTCGAGTCAAGTAGTCTAGAAAAAATGTCCGTATGTATGTATGTGTGTATGTGCAGGGTTTCAAAAATTCAATCGGTTGTATCTTAAGAACCGTTCGAAGGATCGAGTTGAAATTTAGCACACAAGTAAAGCTATTTCCCTGCTTCGATTGTCCTAATTTTCAATAAAATGTATAAAACAATTTTGATTTCGTTATTTTTTTTTTAAGGAGCGTGATCTCTCTACCTTCTTCGTACAATTACGGATATTTTGCTAAATAATTCTTCATAAGTGCAGGTACATGTAATGTTGTTTAGAATTGAATTTGGCAGAAACTGGTAAAGCGTGTTGGATGTTATGAAATTTTGAATTTTTCAAAAATGTATTTTATTGCATTAACCTTTGCAAAACTTCACCAAGCGAACCCGAATTTTCGCTTGATCAATCGAGCCAAGATTTAGCACGTAAATAACGCTGTAAAAACTATGATGTAATCTTCTTTAAAATATATCCTACATATTAATTTTTCATTTATAAGTTTCGATTGAAATATGTAGATTTTATAAAATTTTCATGATTTTTTTGGAAAATGCTATAACTCGAGAACGGTTCAAGCAACTGATCTAGATTTTCGGATAAAGCTCAAACAGAGTAAATCAATGTTTGATGCTAAACTTGGAAAAAGATGATAAAGTAGTTAAGATTTTATAGAAATTTCCATTTTCATCATTTTTTCGAAAATGCTGCAACTTGAGAACGGTTCAAGTAGCTGATCCAAAATTTCAGAGAATCAAACATTTTTTTTGTATCAAAGCTTCCTCTAAGAGGAAGTCAAAATTGATGAACATACCTTCTCGCAGAGGTAGCTTTGTAAAAAGCAAGCTTTGTTAAGGATACAATATAATGAGGAAGCAATTTGCAATGTTCTACTTTCTACTACTTTGAGGTTTCCGACCATTTGTAGTACCCCAATTTGAAAAATTTCAAAAAAAAAAAAAAAAATGCTCCATGATGAAGCAAACGGGTGAATACAATTTTGAAGACAGAGTATTTTGCGGGACAATGAGACATGAAAGAAGTATTTGTCAAAGGTCAACGTGGCATCAAGAACGTTGACTTCCGGTCTATATAGTAACCGGACATGGGACAGCAATGTTGCCCAAAGGAAAAATATTAACCGATATAGTGCTCGGTCATCCGCAAAAAGGATCTTTCATGAAGAAGGGAAACTGTGTAGTGGTTTCAGTCGAGTCTGTGTACAACCCCTCGACATCGTGAGAGCCCGCCGCGGAGTGCTTAAAAAGGAAATGACGTAGGGATTATTCTCTCTCGGGTTTCAACGTTTGCGTCCACGAAAGGATGTCGCTCAATCGGGAAATGGATTGCACATACGGGTGGATCAATGTGCGCGGCCAAGAAGAAAAGTGCCACAGAGAGTAGCTTTTGCCGATTAGGTATAATGCGTCACTGAGCGCGCACGCTACGAGGACTTCTCGAGCAAACATTTGACGTTCTTCCTACTCTTCACCCATTCTCTTCCTTCTGTTCTTTTTTTTTCTTATCTCTCTCAACCTTTCCATCCCGTCTCTTGTGTTTGCGATTTGTAAACTTTTGCCACGGAGGGCACGTGGAAAACTTGGCGAGCTTGAACACTTTTATATATTCTAAAGGAGATATAATGCTTTGAATGCAGTGAGAGTTTTACTTTGTATTATTTAATTAAAACAAGCTTGGAAAGTAATGTTTTTTCTATGCTTCCTCATTATTTTTCACCTTTTACAAAGTCTCTGTGGAGAAAGTATGTCGGATCATTTTTTGAAGCTTTTTATATGACTCATTTTCTGTCAATTTACTTTTTTTTACATTTTTCTAGATATTATGTATAACGCGATTTTAGTGCTATTTGATCGTATTTTATGTCATTTTTTTTTCGATTTTTAAATCGACCCTTTTAGAAAAGGTATTTTTTAAATTCGTATAATTTGGAGGACGCAAAACGGGCAATAAAAGTGCAAATACGAACAAATATTTTTTTGCTGAATGCAATTGGTCTTATTTTATTTTGTTTCTATTGAAATGACTGCTTTCAGCACGAAAAAGTGTAGACGATTATTTTTGTTTACTTAGTCGATTGTCGCTAATTTTGCTGTCGATTTTATATAATTTACAGAGATATGTACATAATCTGTAGAAAAATCGGTGGAGAGGGCATCGAATACTTAGGCAGTCTAGAAAATCGGTTTTATTCGAAATTACATATAATCGCCGATGGTCAATGTTTTTTTGAAGGGGTAAATACTCGATTCTATATACATATTTCTCTAAGTTCTGTAAAATTTCAAATTAAATCACAGGTATGTGTATGTAAATACGTGTGTATGTTCACATGTTGGGTGAAAAAAAAAAAAGTTTGATTATTTTCTTCAAAAAATATATTATTGTAATTGGGACACCGTCGATTATACTTAAATTTTTTCAGGTCTTACAGAAATGTGTACAAGATTCACAGAAAAATCCGTGAGCCGAAAAATCGAATACTTAATTTGTCAAAAATATTACCAAATTACGACATAATGTGATTTAGGATAGAAAGTTTTATTTTACAACGTGAAAATTCGATGCCTTCTCCATCGATTTTTCTGCAGATCCTGTACATATATCTGGAGATTATATCAAACTAAAAGCAAAATGAACGATGTCCTACAGAATGAAAAAAATTATATTCATTTTCTGTTCAAACAAGTCGTCGGAATACGAATAAAAATATAAGACCTGTTGTATTAAAAAGTTAAGTAACAATCTACTCATCACTCCTAATTTATATGAGTAAAAAAAAAAGAACATTTTCATGTAATATTAAAATAAATCCTATTACAATAAATATTTGAAGTAGTTCGAAATAGGGTGGCCGAATTTACAGAGAATGCATGGCATATAGAATATTTATATTAAAAATTATGTAAATTTGTAATAGAATAAATTCTTCATTCTTAGTTCCGCATTATGAAAGATGGCCGAAATATAACGATTTTTTCCCCTCAATTTCCGCTTCTTACTGCTTATTGACGCACTTTTTTTGTCTTCATGGCTTAAGCTCGGACATTGACCTTTTCAACAAATTTCAAATAAAAAAAATCATACAAAATTATTTGTTTTATACACTCTAATTTATATATTTAGACTACTCGAAAAACGTTTCTTGTATATCCCCACGTTTTTTGCAACGTTCGATATGTAATTCATAGCGATTTAAGCCACATGTGAGAACAAATAAATAAAAGTCGTCCTTTTAATTATTTACAAATCAATAATAAATAAACCAGCAGATCGAAAAATCAGATACTTGACTGGTTAACCCTGGTAGGCAAGCCGAGCTAAGTTCAAAATATTATTTAGACATTTTTAAGAATTTATTCAATTGAAAATTACATTTTCTAGCGACTTTTTTTCAATATTGCAGTTTTTCCTAATCTTCAGGGCTTAAATTCGATGTGATGACCACACAATCAACTGTATAAAATATGGGCACGCGCGCGCGTGCGCGCGAACAAATTATCCTTAATAGAGGTAGCTCAATCGACATCTAGTTTTAGCGAGATATAAATCTGGTAAAGGACATTTCAAACAAAAAATTTGTCAGCGGTTTGTATGTGAAAAGGTGCATGTAGGGGTCAAGACACACACTTTTGCAAGTTAAAAGAAAGAATTTTTTTTTTACTTTTTTTTACACTCCCTACTGTTCGAGATTTCTATAAATAATAAAATGAAAGGTCCGTAATTTGAGAATAACTCAACAATCTAATCTTTAGCACACCAGTTATGGAGTAAAAAAATAAATGTGGAGTTTGTGGCGCTATACAATTGCGCTAGAATGCCCGATTTATATGCTGAATATATATACTTACGCCGTTAAGAGTTTCTCTTCCGGGTCGAATATCTCATCTTAATTCCCAGCTGCACCTGCGAAAACAAAAGTTCATTGTGTCAATCACAAGTCTATGTTTATTCCAAAAGTTTCATTAATTTATTTAATGCATGCAAATAAGTAAGCACAATATAGGTGCGAGAAGTGAGGTAAGCTTATGGAGAGTACTGCATGGAGTTTACCACTAGTCTAATTAGAAATTAAAAAAAAAAAATGATAATATTCATGAAAAAAATAATTAAAGGATGCAAAGTAAACTTTGCATCTTTTCATTGCATTCTTCTGCTCTTTGTTTCCTCGTTATTTTTTTATTTTACACCAAATTACTTTTTATGAAGGAACGCATCGCTCAACCTTAACTTTCTTATGGATGAAGTTGTGTAAAAAATGGAAAGATTGTATAAAATAAAATAATATAGAAAATACTGTTTCTCTCGAAATCTTTATTTTCTATTTCCAGAATTATTTTGAACCATTGTATTTTATTGCGTACTATTTTTTGCTACTGAAAAAGTATTGTAGTGAAAAAAGTTTATTTTCTTTATTACTT
Organism: Perithous albicinctus; assembly: GCA_964016905.1. Taxonomy (NCBI): domain Eukaryota; kingdom Metazoa; phylum Arthropoda; class Insecta; order Hymenoptera; family Ichneumonidae; genus Perithous; species Perithous albicinctus. Next base: position 7,097,579 of record OZ024697.1, read on the forward strand.
TATTAAGATCTTTAAAAAATTCATGTTTCTCTGGACCTACGTGAGGATTTTAGGAAATTTTGGATATAATAAAGTGAAAACAGACGATCTAAAAAAAAAAATTCTAATCACTTTTCTCGTAATTTTAAACCATTTTATGTATCCTGACATTAAACGAAATGTTACGGAAACAAAAGCTTCCTGCATTTCGGACGCAAAACTATTGTCAATTACTTGACATTAAATTTTACTTTTATTCCACGAGAATAATTCATAAACATTTCTTTTTTTCAGGGTATTAATTTGAAGGTCTTTTGTATTCGAGTTGCATCTGTAGCTCTGTATTTACAGAAACGTCGTGCACTTTTGTTTCGCTTTAAAAAGAAAAATGCAAGACCACGGAAAAAATCTACCTCTTCTTTAGCGGCTGCTATTCACCATTTCTTTTTTTTTTTTTTTAATTTCAATCGATGACCCAGTTTATTTGTTAGAATAATGCTGAATGCAGAGGGATAATATTTAAATACCAGATGACGGTGGTGATAAAAAGCGAGGCGCGGTGATAAAATAGAAAACAAATGACCGACGAATTATTATATAAAATCGAATATAACTAACAAGTGAGTTTAATTAAGCCGTCCTTTCCGGAACGTTTATATTCTTCTCTCTCTTCCTCTCTATTTGCAACTGGTAGTTCGGTGCCCCAGAACACACGTTGTGCGTTTGCCGAACAAAATTATCTTTGATAGGCAAAGCCACACGAGACTCTCTGTCGCTCTTTCTCTCACTCTCTCTCTCTCTCTTTCTCACTCTCCCTCTTTCTCTCTCTTGCTCTATCGTTTCCTCGTCGCCCCACTCTGCCGTTTTAGCTCTACATTGACCTATCGCGTGCGGATATCCCGCGAATGGTCGAGCACCCGCGTGCTATCAAAGACACTTATCTTAATTGGTGCGTGCGAACGCTCGTTACAATACAAACGTAAGCCACGGAACATGCTTTATTTTACATTTATTTTTGCTACCTCATAGACGAAGCGTTGTTTTCATAAGAAACAACAAAAATCGAGATTTCAATGTCAGCACGTTATTTGGTGGAGAATATTCAGTAGGAGAAAATCCAGTACAGCGGATTTTCTTTTTTTCGCACTTTAATAAAATAGATCATTGAGATACTTATGACTAAATTAATAGGTGTTGAAGTTATTCAGAGATTTTGTGATTTTTAATTAAAGAATTTTAATTCCGCTAATGATTTAAGAAGCTGGTGGGGATTGATTTTAGTAAAACTAAATTGACTATTGATTGTTCGGATTGTATTTTTTTTTAACTCACAGATAAAATTGTACGAAGATCCATTTCTATTTTTGGCTGCTATCTGTTCCTTTTATAAAACAAACTTGATAATCCACATTATCGATCAAACACATTCGGTACTTCACTTGCTCGAGTGAACATACTCCATTTACAGCACTAGTATATTGTGCATATTCCACACTCTCGTTATTATACAAATTGATGCTTTACTCCTTTTGTTACACAGTCTTTTTTGGTCCAACCCGATACACTTCACACCCCTATTTCTACAAAATCCCATACTCCACAGACCTTTATCTACAAAACCCGATACTTGACATTTAGTTTTACATAAGCTCCGTCCTACAAATTTTACATTGTACATACATCCTTTGACCACGATTCGTTACGCCACAATCCATTTATCGACGTACTCTTTACTCTACCATCTTGATATTACTCATTTACTATTAATCATATTCCATCGCTGCCTGAAGTATGCGTAGAATACGGATATTGAGTAGAGAAATATAATCATTGGGAAATTTGTACAATCGAAATGTGGAGTAACGGAATATCTCTAACAGGAATTGTATGCAATCGAGATATAGTGTTATGAAATATGACCAAGAGGAAATCTGTACAATCGAAATGTGGAGTAACGGAATATATGCCTAATAGGAATTATACTCAATCGAGTTGTGGTGTAACGGAATATTCCTAACAGGAATTGTACACAATCCAGATGTGGAGTAACGAAATATGCCTAATAGAAATTGTACACAATCGAGACGTGGAGTAACGGAATATCCCTATTAGGAAATATATACAATTGAGATGTGATGTTATGAAATATGACCAAGAGGAAATCTGTACAATCGAAATGTGGAGTAACGGAATATATGCCTAATAAGAATTATACACAATCGAGTTGTGGTGTAACGGAATAGTCCTAATACGAATTGTACACAATCGAGTTGTGGTGTAACGGAATAGTCCTAATACGAATTGTACACAATCCAGATGTGGAGTAACGAAATATGCCTAATAGAAATTGTACACAATCGAGTCGTGGAGTAACGGGATATCCCTAATAGGAATTGTACACAATCATGATGTGGTGTAACGGAATATTAATAATAGGAATTGTACACAAACGAGATGTGAAGTAACGGAAAATGCCTAATAGGAATTGTACACAATCGCGATGTGGCGTAACGGAATATCCTAATTGGAATTGGACACAGTCTAGATGTAGAGTAACGAAATATGCCGAATAGAAACTGTACACAATCGAGACGTGGAGTAACGGAATATGCCTAATAAGAATTGTACACAATCGCGATGTGGCGTAACGGAATATCCTAATAGGAATTGTACACAATCGAGATGTGGTGTAACAGAATATTCCTAATAGGGATTGTATAGAATCGAGTTGTGGAGTAACGGAATACGGCTAATAGGAATGGTACACAATCGAAATGTGGAGTAACGGAATATGCCTTATAGGAATTGTACGCAATCAATATGTGGAATAACAGAACGTGGCTAATTGTAAATATGTACAATCGAGAGATGGGGTAACGGAATGTGATCAACAGAAAATGAGAATAATCGAGATGGTGGTGTAAAGGGTATGCACAATAAAAGTTTGTGTCTACTAAAAAACGTGCTCAATCAGAAATGTGCAGTAAAGTGAATGTGCATGACTGATATTGTTGACAGTTGGATAGTGTAAAAATAGGAATATGGGAGCATCGGTTGGTATAATAATCATAGTGTGTAAATTCTAGTTGTGTCGTAAACAGAGGCTGCCTCTTTCAATTACAAAATAATGTTCAATAAATGTAATCTATGTTATTTAATATTTGAACCCGGCAATTGTAATTGTTCTTACATGACCTAAACATCGTCACCAATAATTGACAGTAATAAATTTCAGATATTCTGATTCGATTTTTTTTACAGATGAACGCATTTCTATTTTAAACTATAATCAGTGAAAACCCTTCCTTTTATTCATACATGTAATATGAAATATTCGAAATACATAAAACTGACTGATTGAATCGGTTGCGTAATTTTTTAAATTATTTTCGCGACCCACAAGTGCTTCCTTCACCCACGTATTTGCGTAACGCCCTCTGCGCTTGTCTGCGAAACGTCTATGATAGCGATGCGATGAGTACGCATGGTGCATAAATGTGGTTGTGTATCATACTGATATCAAAATTCAATATCATATGTTTACAAACATTGCGTGTGTTATTCAACCTTACGGTATTTTACTAATGCGATCGGATTCCTCATCTGCATAAGACTTTGTGTGTGTGTCGTTATTTCGTATTCGCTTTTCACTGTTATGAAGCGTCGCGATAGCAACCAACGCCAAATAAAAAAAGACAAAGTTTTAAATGCACCTCATGATGTCCCAACGTCAGGCCGCTAACCCTAATCTAGCTCCTGTATACATAGTTCATTAAAATACGAAAAGGAGGGCATCTTATCTCCAATTATTAGTAAGCTCTAAAAAAAAGCTGTACTTTAGATAGCTGACGATTTTAACAATGATTCATTCTGTAATGACCCTAAATTAATCATAATGATTGGAAAACAGTGTGAAATATTTGTTTCTGTATAATAATTTGTCTTATTTATTTTTAATCGTTTTCCGAATAGTAAATGGATTGGAATCGGTTTTTTGACTGACTGATTATGAACTTTTTTTACGCCTACGAAATATTTTATCATTCATTATAAATAAAAGACTGCACAAGCAGAACCTTGCACATTGCTTCCTAATTATTTTTTTATTTTTATAAAGCCACCTCTACGATGAAGTGTGTTGATCAATTTTCGATTTCTCGTAGAGAAATCTTTGCAAAAAAATAAATAAAAAATTCTCTGAAATATGAACTTGTTGGATTTGCACCAAATTCAGTATATCAAACAACGATACATTCTATTCAAGTTTGATGCAAAATTTTGGATCAATTGCCTGGCCCTTTCTCGAGTTTCTATAAAATTTCTATAAAATCTTAACTACTTTATCGATTTTGCCTACATTTAGTACTAAACATTGACACATTCTGTTTAAAATTTTAGATCAGTTACTTGAATCGTTGTCAGCGTAGCATTTAAAAAAAAAATTACGAACATTTCAAAACTCCATAAAATCCGAACCGCTTTTCCGATTTCTGCCAAATTCAATACCAAAAAACATTAAATGTACCTGCACTTATGAAGAACTATTTAGCAAAATATACTAAATTGTACAAAAGTTAGAGCAACCACGCACTTTTTTTTTAATTCAAAAAGCTATAAAATCCAAATGCCTGCATACACTTTGCTAAAAATGACAACAGTCAAACAGGGCGACTACTTCACTTGCGTGTCAAATTTCAGTCCGTCCGCTTAAACAGTTACAAACATTATTTCTATATTTTTTTTAACTATCCTGACATGAAAATCTGGAAAACATTTTTCTTTCATGAAAACAAAGCTTCTTGTATGAGGAAGCAAAATTATACTCTCATTTGTAATAATTACAGAAATATCATAATTAATATCTTTTTTGCATTTTTAACACTTTCATAATTATTGTTAAACTGTAAAAGTGTTTATTTCTGCACGATACTACCTTAGAATTATTCATTTTCTTTTAAATATTTTTAACGCTTCCACAATCATTGTAAAAATATGAAAATATTTATTTGCTTTTGGCTAAACAATTAAACATGATGATTTATTTTTTTCATTATTTATAAAGCTTTCGTAATTAATGCAAAAGCGTGCAAATTTAAATTTCTTTACAATAATTAGTCACAATTATTATTTTTTCGAAGTACTTTTAGCGCCTTCATCGCAAAAGAGTAAAAAAAGATCGTTTCAGCACAATAATTAAAGATAATCATTTACTTGAAAAAAAAGTTTAACCCTTTTCATTCGGATGATAAAATCTGCTGTTTATAGTGGCTTGTCGCGTTCGCGTGTTAGTCATATTGAATTCTACGACGTGGTTTTGCCCTCGACGATAATTTTTCCCTTCAAAGTAAAACCCTCACGTGAGAGGGTAAAAACGTGTATTACTGTATTAATAACTAGCAGGTTATAGTGGTTCGGGCGCTTCGCACCCTCGCGTAGTCAACATAAATTCAGAGAATGCAAATTTCTTTTCCTCGTATTTCCTTTATGTAAACTCGGGCGCTCGCTGTAACCGACTTTACAATTCGATTATGAAGTAACGTCACATAATGATAAACAAGAAATAATTCTTGTGCTAGTGTATGTGTTTAAGAAATATCCGATTCGTTTTCCTCGTTTTCGTTTTAGTTGTGAGCATCTGTTAGTATTTGTGCGAGTGGCTGTGTGATTGTTCAAGGAATCACAAAAATGTGTCCTTCATTATTATTATTATTATGTAGATTAATAAATATTAATAATTTGTATTTCTCAGAATTTCCGCGATCGAAAATATTCAGAAAAATGTTGCTGAGGAATATGGGACAATTTTTTTTTCTATTGTATTCCATAAAACGCAATGGCATTTCTCGTATGGTTCAAGGAATTTCCAACGTTAAATCGACTATCAAGCCAGCACAATTTGACTGATTATTGCGAATTTTCTTTTTGTATTATTCACAAATATCAAAACAATTTGTTCTTCTGTTTTTCTTTTTTTTTTTTGTAGTAGACCGTAATAATAATTACTTAAAAACTATTCGAAAATCATGTATTCATTTTGTTCTAATAATTCACTTTTATGGAGACACCACTGTGATTTTCCGACAATTTTTTTGTAAATTCTTCTTGACAATGTATCTGAATTATTTTCAAAGTGCCAAGAAACATGTACGAACAATTTTTTTTTAATAAAGAAAATCTTTTAATCAAAGACGAATCCCATGAAATAATTTCGACAAAAAAATGGTTTGTGCCTAACATAATTTAAATAATATCAGTGCCAATATCCGATAATTTTCACTTAGAACCCATAAACTTCTTTTGTTTATTTTGCCATAAATTGGGTTCAAAATTACGTAATTAAATTTGAACGAATATTCTTCTTACAGGCAATAAAAACGCATATTTTCATTTTATTCAATTGTAGATAACGTAAATCGTTTTCGAGACATACATGTTTTATTGAAAAGTGATAAATAATTCAAAAGTGTATAAAAAATTTTATTTGAACTTTTGTGTCTGTTGAGATTATATCATCTGATTTGTAGACATTTTTTGATTTCTTTTTTTTTTTTTTTAGTTGCTGAACTGATATGGAATACCTCATATTGGATTGTGGTCGAAAATTGGTAATTATATGCTTCCAGCAGAGAGACTTGTGAGATTAATCCACTTTCTCGAAGTGGAGTGGAGGTGAGAAAGATAAATGCCTTTTCGATGAAACAGCTCTGCGTGCGTAATGGTGTACAACGTTCGGACAACCCTCAATTCCGTGTACCTCTGACCCTTCAACCATTTGCCTTGCGGCGTAATGAGGGAGGGAGGGATTATAGAGCGCCACCTTCCTTTCGTAACCCATAAAAAGAAGTCCCGGCGTGTGTCCAATGAGCCTAGTCCGGCTGCTGGCCAGCAGGAACGAGGCGAGAGTAGAACCAATAACGAGATCGCCGCACGAGACTCAGATAATTAATCGTTACGCGTGACAACCCGTCGGGCTCCCGCTGTGTGTGTGTGTGTGTGTGCACGCGCTGCCGATCCTTGCTATAGGGAAGGATACACAAGCAACGAGTACACAGTGAAAACTAAATTGAAAATTGTGTATTTTTAATAGGAAGATTTTTTGGCTTCCTCATAGAGACAGGTTTTGGGGATGGCCGGCGATAAATATGGGGAAGCGATGACGAAGGTTCCACTTTGCAACTTTTGTTCTTAGAATTTGAATAACGCATCAATTGATTTGTGGCCAGATGATAGATTGGGGTAGAAATCCAATTATTTGCAAAAACTGTAAAATGGAAGTACTTATTTATCGTATACTTTTATAAAAAGCAATCTTTGTAGACAGTAGGGGAGAGGTGGCCATACAATGAACAACAGTACACAGTCAGCGACAATAGTTTTCTCGAAGGTTGGAACCCTAAAGAACCTGATTCTACAGAAATAAAACAGAGAGTTGAATTTGATGTAATCAATCCTAATTAATCTTAAGTAAGTTGTTAAGCAACAAGCCTGCAAAGTAGAACTTTGCAAATCGCTTCCTCACAATGTTCTATCTTTGACAAAGCTTTTTTTTTCAAAGCTACCTCTATGAGAAAGTATGTTGATCAATTTTGACTTCCTCAATCACACGAGTCGCAATCGCCAATTCGGCCCATGTTTACACACGATACTTTTTGTAACGAGTGCCGGAACAGAGGCGTCATTGAGTAGCAGTGTTTGCGGGACGAACGGTGATAAGGGAGGTTAGAATTTTTCCTCCGTAGAAAAGTGAACTTTTCTGCCCTAGGGACGAAAAGTAACGTACAGCGCACGCACAAACCAACTTTTCGACACTGCTACAAAAAGAGCTGCTTTTTATGCACGAGTTACAAAAACAATATTTCGCTCCTGGAAAAAGTTTAATGCCTAACCGAACATTTTTCAATCATCGATAATTCTCGACTTAGGTAATTTTTTAATTCTACATTCTTAATAACATCGTTAATAACTTACGTACTAACGAAGAATCATATAAAGCATAATTTCATAGCGAATATATCTATGAAATAAAGCATTCCTCACTGTTGACCGACCCTGCTCCATCATGTTTTACATAAATTGGCTCATTGTGCCCGCTCGCATGGCTCATTGTGGCCGATTGGGGGGCGACTTGATATCTTTGTACTAAGATTATTGCAATTTCAGTGTATGCCCAAAGGATCATACAAATCGATAAATTTGTTTTTTGACAGTATCTTTTTCGTAAAAGTACACATTCATAATAGTAAAAAGTACATTAAAACACAAAATTCGATGATCCTGTTCGATCAATGTGTAAGGTGTCAAGTTATTTATCTGAACGTCTGGGAAAATGTTGAGTTTTCAAAAAATTGGAAAAATGTTAAATTCTCTAAAATATGATCTCTGTTGGATTCTCACTAAATTCAATATCAAACATCGACACGTTCTATTTAAGTTGTATGCATAATTTTAGATCAGTTACTTATACAGTTTTCAAGGGATTTTCGAAAAAATAATGAAAATATAAATTTCTATGAAATCTAAACAGCTTTAAAGTATTTCGATAAAGTATCGTACATTATTTCGTTACTCGTTACAAATGTATCAAGTATCGAACATTATTTTGTTACTCGTTACAAATGTATCAAGTATCGAACATTATTTCGTTACTCGTTACAAATGTATCGAGTATCGAAATTTACTTCGTTACATGTTACAAATGTATCGAGTATCGACATTCACTTCGTTAGTCGTTACAAATGTATCGAGTATAGTCATTTACACTTCGTACCACGTTACAAATTTATCAAGTATCAATAGTCATTTCGTTACTCGTTACATTTATATCGGATAATGAGAACTTTTTGTTTCTTGATACAAATGTAACAGGTAAGAAAATTTCGTTCGCTAGTGCGCTACTGACATAACGAGTATGGTAATTTATTTCATCACTCATTAAAAATAAAATCTTTTCTATTAACCGCTACAAAAGAATCGGATAATTAGGCAAGAATAAGTATGGAAAAATACGTTGCGAGTCTATTATTTCATTAAAATGTGGTTATTCATTGAAACTTATCATATAATGGACCAAAATATAAAATGAAAGAAAATATATACAGCGATGCTACATACCAAATTTTGTAACGATTGATAAAAGAATTCAAATGTTATTATGTTTTGAATTTTTGAAAAATCAACGGTTTGCAATGTAACTCAAGTCAATTCTCGCGGCACAAGGGTGCAAAGTATAACTTCCTAAAAATTTCAAAATGTATTGAATTTGCCTCTTTGAGGAAGCCAAAATAGATCACCATACTTCCTCATAGAGATAGCTTTATAACAATTACAAGATTTCTAAATAGTGAAATTGTGAGAAAGCAATGTGCAAAGTCAGACTTTGCATCTTTTTTATTGATTTATTTATTGCAAATCTATTATTCATAAAGTATTGAAATGCATTTTCTTACTCCTGAAAAATGTATCGGGTATTGAAAGATATTTCATTACTTGTCACAAATGCGAGTATCGAAAATCATTTCGTTACGCATCACAAATTTATCGAGCACCAAAAATTCTTTCGTTACTCATTGCAAATTTATTGAGTATCGAAACTTACTTTATTACTCGTTACAGGTTTATGAAGTATTATCGAAAATTATTTCGTTATTCGTTAGAAATGTATCGAGTATTGAAAATTATTCCGATACTCATTACAAATTAATTGAGTATCGAAACTTATTTCCTTACTCGTTACAGGTTTATCCAGTATAGTCGAAAATTATTTCGTTATTCGTTACAGGTGTATCGAGTAACCACATATATTTCGATACTCATTACATTCGTATCGAGTATCGTGATTTTTTCGTTTCTTGTTAAATTTGTATCAAATAAGGTAATACTTCCATTAATACAAATGTAACGGGTAACAACATTTTTCCTCTTGAACGCTACTAACATAACGAGTAACGGAATTCTTTTCTTTACTTGCAATAAATGTAACTCATAACATTCGTAAGAAAATTAAGATTCTCAATACAGCTCTAATGTGTAACTTTTGAGTTTTCAAGAGTTTTATGTCAGCAAATTTAGAATGGTCCAAATCTTTGAGAAAAGTAGTTTAGAAAAAACCACCGACTGTGTGTGTGTGTGTGTGTGTGTGTGTGTGTGTGTGTGTGCGTGCGTGCGTGCGTGCGTGCGTGCGTGCGTGCGTGCGTGCGTGCGTGCGTGCGTGCGTGCGTGCGTGCGTGCGTGCGTGCGTGCGTGCGTGCGTGCGTGCGTGCGTGCGTGCGTGCGTGCGTGCGTGCGTGCGTGTGTGTGTGTGTGTGTGTGTGTGTGTGTGTGTGTGTGTGTGTGTGTGTGTGTGCGTGCGCGTGCAGATTTCTTTGTTAACGTGATGACTGTCGTAATTTTTCATGTATCTTTTTCAAATTTTTTAATAAAAGTAATTAATTTTTCTTTTGCTTCTCCCACCATGTCAAAGTTTAAATTACGATCTTGAGATAAATATCTCGAAAGAGGAGCACCGATAAAAAATGATAAAAGATATCGCATTGGAATTAGGGTATTGTGTATACCCTAAAAATGCGACACCTCTAAAACTTAATTGTCAGCGTCCCCCTTTTTCGAGGTATTTTTATAAATTGGGAAAATAATTTTAGGGATGGGAACTTTTTTTTATTGCGTTCTCCAAAAAAAAAAAGATTTCTATTCTCTTCCTTATAATGTGGTAGGCCAACAAAAAAATCACTCATTATTCTATGCTTCTCGTACCTTCTAAAAATGAAGGGCTCCTCTAAAATTTAATTGTAAGCGACACCCCTTTCCCGCCCTTTCTCGAGGTGTTTTCGTAAATTGAATATAATAATTTCACGTCGTGAGATCTTACATTTTTTAATATTACACGTATTCTAAAAAATGGGGGTTTTTTAATCGTCACATATAATATATAATATCGGACAATATTCCCATACACCCTTTACAGTAGACACTTTAATTAACATTTAGAAATTTTAAACAAACCTCAGCTATATTATAGTAAGGAATAAATAGATTTTCAATTCAACTGAGCCTATCAGTGCATCCCTGTCGCGAGGTACGGTTAGCAGTCTCTACAATTTTTTTGGTCCAAACGTCGAATGGCGGCACCTCTTAAATTTTTGTTGTCCGTGGTCCCATTTTGCGAGGTTTCTTTTCAAACTCGAAACATCCACTTTTTGAAGCTGGGAGAAGCTTGAAAAAACGGAATTTTTTTTTTATTATAAAAAGAGAAAAAAGAAATTCATTTTTTTTGCCGTACGTAAAATTTAAAAAATTGTTCCCACCCTCTAATACCATTATTTTCAATTTATGAGAACACCTCGCGAAACGGGAAAGCTGATAATTAAGTTTTAGAGGTGGCGCATAAATTTGGGTTGAAACCTCCAATGCAGTACCTTTTACAATTTTGCCAATTCCTACCTTTCGCGAGGTTTATTTCAAGATTTTTTTAAAACACCCTAGTGCGTGTGTGTGCGTGCGTGCATGCGTGCGTGTCGGTGTGTGTATACGCAGATTTCCTTGTTAACTTTCCTTGTTGACTGTCGTAATTTTTCATGTATCTTCTTCAAATTTTGTACGCAAGTTCGCTATACAAGATTCAAGACGAGATTCAAATTTTACGCGATAACTTTGGTAAATTACCAGATATTAGGCTGAAATTTTGTACACAAATGGACTAACATTAAATCATGTTTCGTGCAAAATTTGTCAAAAATAGATAGAGTGGTTCTATTGTTATTGCAACTTCAATTTTAAATGCCTGTTAACACTTCAACTCCTGTAAATTCTGAGATATTCGACTTCAATTTTCCACGTGATTTCACAGTTCAATGATAACTTCAGTCAAAGAAACAGTCGCTATGTTGCTAAAAATTCGATTCTACTTCACAAAAAAAGAAAAAGATTGCTGTCATGAAAAAAATAACATTTTTGAATTTTTTTTTGCAGATGTACCTTAAATTTGGTTCACATATGGACAACCATTGAACAAGGTTTGAGTACATAACTGACACAAATCGATCAAATCTATGACATTAAGCATTTCTTTTTTTTAAAGATGTCTTTCAAGCTTGAATAGGGCTGATAAGTAGAATCTTGCAAATTGCTTCCTCATTATTTTGTATCCTTAACGAAACTTTATTTAAAAAAAAATAGTTTCAAAAAAAAAAAAGTTTCGTCAAAGATACGAAATAATGAGGAAATTTGCAAAGTCCTACTTGGCAGACTTGTCTTAACACATTTAACTTATACTATAGAAACAATGTAATAAAGAAACAATACATTTCGAAGAAAAAGAAACGAATTAAAAACAAACGTCATTTTATGAAAATCACTTTTTCTTTGGGCAACCTAAAAAAACGCACTTACAGCATTGTAAAAGCGCATCCAAAACAAACAAACCAAAATGTTCCTCATTAATCTTGATAAAGACAGGTAATCACAAATTAGATTTTTAAAACAAAAGTATTAAGATCACATCTTATAAAGAAATAAACTTTTCACTAAAAAAAAAAAACCTCATAATCATAATTACGGGAATTATGACAGCAGGATATAAAAAATACGTTTAAAAAGTCCATCTTTTATAAACGGATTTTTAATTTTTTTTTTTAAACGTATATATAAAAAGTCCATCATCTTTAAACGGATTTTTATTTTTTTTCTAAACGTATATATAAAAAGTCCAACTTTTTGAACGTATTTTTCAGTCTCTGTCTGTCTCTTCCTATACTCGCCTATCTCACTCGAAGCTCTCCACTTGCCATTCGTCGATTCCATTCGTTCGAGTTTCCACCTCCTCGAGCACGTCTCTCTCGCTCCCCTGTTAGCTTCGCGCAGAGGCTTCCTATACACACAGACACAACACTGCTTTACTATCCGTGACCTCGAGGTCACACGGAAAACACTCGGCTTCCCTGTTTCCCTCCGTTTCTCATTTCTAGAAGCCCGATCGTCTCGTTTCCCCAACTACCTCTCGTCGGAGAGACTCCAGCCTCTGGTGCTTCTCTTGACTGAATTCTACTTTTCTCTATTCCTTCCTTTCTTCCTTCTCGCTCCTACCTTCTACTTTTGCCTCCCTATACAAAAGAACCTCTGCAGTACAGCCCTCAACAAGGCCTCTTTCCAACGTACCGCGACTGATTAATTAGCTAATTGTTTGCAATCCTCTTCTGTCAGAAAAAACAATAGTAATGGGATTTCCTTTATCTAATTCTAATATTCTGTCATTATTAATTGGTGATATTCAAAAGTAAAAAAAAACGTTCTTCGTAGCATATAAAAATGATTTCTTTAATTTTGATTTTTATTGCTTATAGGATGTTACAATCAGAGGTCATTTGCACACCAACATTTCGAAAATGGTTCGTACACATTTTCAAAAGAAACCTGATATTAAAGCAGGTGAAACTGAATTTATTTTTTCCTACTTGAAGTTTAAATAATGTATAACATTTAATTTGCAGAAAAGTAGCTCTACGCCAAAAACCCATGAAACATATTTTTACGCTGTTTTATAGAATTTTATTTTTTGTTGTATTGATAAAAGTGAGAGCTCACTTTGCTTGTTGAGCGATGAACTGTCGGTGAATGTGAATTCACCGACAAACATTTAAAATTATATTCATTATTTAAAAATCACAGCAATTTAAAAAAAAATATTTGAAGCTACAAAAGTAACTAAAGTTTTCTTCTCGTCGATAAAACATCATTTAACGAACAAAATAAGCTATCATTTATTAAGATTGAATTAAAGTCCGAACCTTGACTTCGTATAAACTGAATAGTTTTTCTGTAAATTGATTGTAATATTTTTTAACTTTAAGGGGGGCGAGTAAGGAAAAAAAAATCATTTTCAGAGATTTATATTTTTTATTATAGTCATCCTAAAATATCCGTAATTTCAGAAATATAATAAACTATTTTTTGTCAGTATTCAAATCAGTTTTGTTGACTGATACTATTGTGACTCAGTTTTAGGCTTTTTCAACTCTGCGCGTGATCCAGAGTTAAGCGATCCAGAGTTATCAACTGATTTACAAATTCAGGAAATAATGTTGATGTTTACAGGAATAGGCCTCTTAAAGTTTTGACTTTTCTTAACATTTGCTCCGCTTAGCTGGCGTAGAATATTGTTACAAATAAAATGAGACGCCATAGACTTGAATTTCACGAGTGTTTAATTCTGGGTCACGCGCAGAGTTGAAAAACAAAACTGATTGTAATACTGACAGAAAAATAGTTTATTCTAATCCTGAAGTAATGTATTTATTACATATTTATTAGATAATTAAAATGGAAAATATAAATCTGAAAATCTTTCTTTTTTTTTTTACTGACTCGCCCCCCTTAAGCATAGGAGTCCATAAATTCGTTATCACTTGCTTTAATACCAGTTTTCTTTTCAAAATGTGTACAAACAATTTTCGAAATTTTCGATACTCGAATAGCTTCACTGTACGGCTAAAGTTTCCTAATATTTTTGGTGTTATTTTTATTATTATTATTCGAAATCAATATTCTTGGTATCTTTAATGACGTTGATATTAATATTAGATTTTTTCCCCCACCCCAAAACACCAAAATTTGAACAAAAACAAATTTTTGGTTCCGAATGTACGTGTAATGCATTCAACTTCAATTCAGTCAGTCTGAATTCTACAACCTTCTTTCTCTTATCTTCCTTCCTTCTCTCTTCTCCTTCTGTTTCTACTCCTTACAAAAGAACCTGCAATATACGTCCGACAACTCCTCTTATCTTTCCAACATGCACCATGGACTTTTTTTAATTAGCTAATTGTTTGCAATTCTCTTTTACCGGAAACAACAATAGCAGCATTCCTTTAGAGTATTGTAATGATACTAGCAACAACGTGCGCGCTACGCGCGGTCTTTGTTTTATTTTTGCCGAACGTAATCATTTTTTAGAACCACGCCTTCAATCGTACAAACATTTCTTATATTAAGAGAATCCAATCGTACACCGGAAAAGAGTTGGATTTCAAAATGACCGCCATAGCCTGCTGATACGATGCGCATAAGAGGAGGACATACACTGTACATCATCATGGCCACCACTGACCAATCGTAGCACGAAGAAAACGGCTTCACAATGATCTCGAATTTCGATTTCGATCGTCCATGTCTTTTTTTTACGGTAGGACTGTCATTATTAATTTGTTTTATATAAATTTTAAAAATAATTCTTAGCAGCATAGAAAAATTATTTCTTAAACTTAGATTTTTATTAAGAGATTTGAGCGGACACTTGAGTGGTACACTGAGATTATTCGAGTATCAAGATTTCGAAAATTATTCCCATGTATATTTTTATAAATTATTGATCTTGTTTATATCCCTCACGCGCGCCCTTATGTAATTTTTATAAATTATTGATCTCGTTGATATCCCTCGCGCGCGCCTTTATCAAGTGCCACTTGCACATGCATTCTCCCATGAATTTCAAAATTTACAGAAACATTCTACAAACGATGACGAATACAACGACCTATAACAAACCCCGTTGCGGATCGTTTATAATTTTTATAAATTATTGATCTTGTTTACATCCCTCGCGCGCGCGCTTTATGAAGTGCCACTTGCACACGCATTCTCCCATGGATTAAAAAATTTACACAAATATTCTTCAAACGATGACGAATACAACAACCTATAACAAACCCCGTTGCAGAGATTATTTATAATTTTGATAAATTATTGATTTTGTTTATATCCCTCGCGAGTGGCTTTTATCAAGTGTCACTTGCACACGCGGTCTCCCGTAGACTTCCAAATTTACACAAATATTCTACAAACGATGACGAATACAATGACCTATAATAAACTCCGTTGCAAATATTGTTTATGCTTTTAATAAATTATTAAACTTTTGCGTTCGCAGGCAGTTATGGCCCGCGCGCCAGTGGTACAGTCACGTCCGAAACCTCGGTCGTCCGACCGCTAGTTTCAGCATCGTGAAAGATGCACTATGTTCGTTTTCTCGTGTGCCGTGTACGAAATCAGTCAAGTCGTTTACGAAGTAACGTCATTCAATTGACTTGCTGTCAGTTTGAAAGGTTACATAAAACTCGAAAACGAAACTTCTCACGTAGGTATGTAAAAGAATAAAATGTCGTACATGTGCGTGGTAGGTGATGATGGTAGGTCGGTCGGATCGCTCGGGCGGTAAATTTCACACTCGTCTCAAATCACCTACTTCGCATACTTGGCGGACAATATATTACTATACTATTCATTGATTAAAATAGGTTGCAAAGTAGAACGTTCCAAATTGCTTTCTCATTATATTGTATCTTTGACAACGTTTTTTTTTTTAAAGCTACCTCTACGAGGATGTATATTGATCAATGTTGGTTTCCTCATAGAGGAAGCCTTGAAAAAAGCACACTTAAGATTCTCTGAATCATGATCTCTTTGTTGAACGCTCACGAAATTGAGTATAAAGCAACGACTCATTCTATTTAAGTTTTATACAAAATTTTGATTCTGCTACCTGAACTGTTCTCAAGTTACAGTATTTAAACAAAAAAAAATGCGAAAATGCAAATTTCGATAAAATCGTAACTACTTTATCCATTTTTTTCCAAATTCAGTATCAAACATTGACACACTCTATTTAAATTTTATGCAAAAATTTAGATCAGTTACTTGAACCGTTCTCGAGTTATAGCATTTTCAAAAATAAAAGTACGAAAATACGAATTTCTATAAAATTTGAACTACTCTATCAATTTCGTTCAAATTCAATGCCAAAGGTTACACTACCCCGATGAAGATTTATGCCAAGTTTCAGCCCGATAGCTAGAAATTTGTTCGAGTTAGAGTGTTCAGACATTTTTTCAAAATCTTAAAAATTCCATACAATCAAAATGTTTCAATTTTTATAAAATGCATAGCAATGGGGCACATGACTGTACTGTATATGGCACAAAAATGCGAGATGGTTCGGTTGAATAGTTCCCGAGTTATGGCAATATGAATTTTAGCCCCTACACACACATATGCGGACACTTTTCCGAAACAACTTTTCTCGACGTTTTTCATTCTGAGTATGCTGGCATGAAAATCTCGAAAACAGAAATATCACGAAAACAAAGCTTCCTCTATGAGGAAGCAATAATGGCAAATAGTTATAGGGACGCTTCAGGCCTCTCTTTGCCATTATTATTAGTATTATTATTATTATTATTATTATTATTATTATTATTCGAGATCAATGTTCTTTTCATTGACGCTGATATTATTTTCAGATCATACCTCTCTCACCTAGAAGCACCAAAATCCGAATAAAACCAAACTTTTGTTTCTGAATGTACATGCAATACATCTTTAACTTCAGTTCAGTAATTCCCAACTCCACAATCTTCTCTCTCTCTCTCTCTTTCTCTCTCTCTCTCTTATTCTTCCTACTCTCTCCATCTCCTACTTCTGTTCCTTACAAAAGTATATCTGCAAAATACACGCCTGACACAATTCCTCTTATCTTTCCAACGTGCGCCACGGACTTTTATTAATTAGCTAACTAATTGTTTGCAAGCCTCTTCTGTCAGAACCAGCAACACAGCAATTTACCTATTGTTTGCATTTCATTATTCTACTTCGTATTACCGATATTATTATCATTATTTAGCATAGAAATCTGAATTCACATTTAACTAAAATTATCTTTGTCCTTTATGTTTATCATCGCCAGTTACCCAGTGACCATTGTATATCATTTCTCGTCGAGCCCATTCAATTTCACGGGATGTATACATTATTATTTTCCGTTCTATTGTCTTCTGTTTTGCTCGATTCATATACGTTTAACGATTTTACGAACTAGCTTCTCTTGTTTTTCACCTGCTTTCCACCATTCTATGTATATACAACGTAAATTAAGTATACATAATACATCCGTATAGAACTCATGTCCAAACGACTCACAAGTGAATTGATAATTCCTTGAAAGTACAGAATTGTTGAAGAGAAATAAAGAGTGAGAGTGATGAGAAGGGGTGTGAGAGACGGATGGTGAAAGATAGAACCGACCATTAAGCGCGCTACCCTACTTGACTGGCTCTGTCACTCGCCACTTATCTCCTTTGACCTTGAGGTAATATACGCATCAGGATTCTTACAGGATCACTCGACTACTCTGTAGCGTGGGCTCGTTTTGCTCATCAACGTCGAGCGTTAACCAGGCACCTCTGCGATGCTACTAATATACGCTCTATGAATATATCTATATGTATAATGTATGTATATACCTTTAGTATGAGAATTTCGTTGTACCTAAAACTTCAAAGAGCCCTCTTAACTTCCTCTGTCTAAGTATGTCATATATATGAAGCGCGTCGAGGGGTGCAGTCTCCCTAGTATATATATACACATATGGGGCATTTCATACCGATTCGACCTGGGTCTGAGCCACGGCCTTTCCGATTTAATCCACAATGTTTTATTTTATTGCTTCGACTCTACAAGGCATCCATAATTTTTATTGGACTTTTTTTGTAAACATTAGATATAATTATAATTATTTAAAACCAACGTATCGTTCGACATAATTTTAAAATCTGAAAAAATTCTCATAAGTCCTATGTCAGACATCAATATTTTTAAGCTTGGACCTAAAGTGGGCTGGATTTCGCTACTATATTACGAATTTTTTTAAAAAAGAAAATTGAATAACGTTAGATGCATAAGTCAGTACACTGCGAACTGTTTTATAAACATTTCTATGTAAACTTCTGAATTTTTTTTTCAAATTTCTCACAAGCATTTTTTTAATAAAAAAAAAATAACGTGTAAAATATGATCAAACGTCTAAAGTATGACAAACGTCTCGTGATCGACAAACTTATTCGATTTTTTAAATATAGGTATAAACATGTACACATGTACGATCCTAATTTATACATATACATAAATGCAAGTCAGGATTTTAGAGGATTTAGTCAGATTTTTTTTTAAGCTTTTTTTTTATTTAAAAATTGAGATTAAATCATGATTTATTTATATAAAGTTGAAACCGCGATTATCAAAATGATTTGATTTTTTAAAATATCGTACTTCGTTTTTAAAACCTCGCACATCGTGGTGCTATTTAGATGCTGTTCATACTGACAGTAGTATAAAAAATCAAAATGTTCTTCAATGACCATCGCTTATTATGGTTTTTTAAATAAAAAAACAATCACTATAAAAAGTCCTGAGTAATATATAGAAATGTTCAACCAACAGTGGAGAATGACTTAAGCATCAAATTTTTCTATTTCTTTTTAATTCATAAAAAAAATAGAAGCGAGATCCCTCACACTTTTGGGTCCAAGCTTAAAGGTATTGATATCTGATACAGGATTTTAAAGACTTTAAAAATAATCGCAAGCATATCAAATGTTAAAAAAAAATAATAATAAAAATTGTGGTTGCCTCCTATTAGAGTTGGAGCAATAAAACATAAAAAATTGTGAATCATATCCGAAAGGTCGAGGGTCAGACCCAGGTCGAGTCAGTATGGATCGCCCCATATATATTATATACACGAAATAGGGGAGTGCAGGGCTTCAAGAAGCAATTTTCTTTTATATGGTCTTTGCTCTTTATAAATGTGTAGTGCGCAAGTTTGCAAAAAAAAAAAGGTAAGACAAATTAAATTTGTTGGGTTTTCTTTATTTTGCGTTTTTTGTGCGCTGTTTCCTTTTTTCGTGGTTTAGAATATGATTTTTATAGTGTTAGGTTTCTTTGAGTATATTGAGAAAACTTCGTAAAACCATTTTGTTTTGAATCAAGATTTATTTAAATCTTGAGCCTTTTTCGATTTTTACATAAATTTATATTACTCTGCTAAAATTTGTATAACATTTATGTTTCATATATTATAATTTTTTAACAAATGTGTACTTCCGCATAACATTTTTTTTTTAAGTTGATCTTTTATCGCTCTTTACAGAAATCTCTTTCACTCTGCTGAAGTTTGTATAGCATTCATGTTTCATAGTTTGATTACTTTAGTGTCTGCATTATGGACCCAAGCTGAAACGTAAGTTTGTACTTGGATTTATACATGCATTACACATACATTTCAAATCAAAAAGTTGTTTTCGTTACACAATTTTAGTACTTTCTGACAAGAGAAAAATCTTTAAAAAGTCATTGAAAATAACGAGAAAATTGCTTTGGAATGTCCAAATGTTATGTTTAAATGAAATAGTTTAAAAGAAAGTTTTAAGCAGTCTCCCCTACGAGAAAACTATCTTCATACTCATTGTCACTATAATATGAAGAATCACCAAATCCAAAACTTTCAACAAATTTGATGGAAAACTTAGTTTTTATACATACAAATTAATTCTCTCATTTTCTCGAATATGAATGACTTTTTGTAATCGTCTTATAACAGTTTTTTAAAAATTTTTTTTACAAATTAAGGTAAACCAGTGAATTTGAATACTTTTTTGTAAGAAATATTTCACAATGTACACGACAACGTTAAGCAGCTTAAAAAAATCTCAAAAAGAGAAATTTCACAACAGCAAATCATTTTTTTAACTGTCTTACTTTTTTACAATCATAGGATTAATTTCAAAATGTAATTTCCAACGAATCTGTTAAACGAATTTAAAGAACAAACACTAATTTAACTCAACTTATTCGCACTGTTATTATAGTCTCAAATTACTCAAACACTAATAAAATCAAAGCTTTGCTTGGAAATGTAGGCGTTACGAAAACAGAATTAATGGTACAAACTAAAATCCCTTCCAATCCCATCGCAATACCACTCCGACCTCAAATCATCATCATCCTCCGACATTGAGGTGAAAATTTAATTTTGCTGTTACGTGTGAAATCAACTCTCAGATATTTAGTTTGCGTGTGATACGCTCATTAATAAAGTGACTGCGTACAATGTCAAATTATAACGAATCCAAATCTGTGCATTGAAAAGGTGCGCCGAGAGTTCGCGTAGGAGAAAATCCTCCTCACTGTGATCGTCAACGCCACTAATTAATAAATCGGTCGGCCTAAATGACTATCATTTAGCACGCTATACTCCCTCGACTAAACACGATGCAACTACGCATGAGTGGGCGCACATTTGCCTCGAGGCACATATACAAAAGACTGACTATACACAAAGAGAGAGAGAGAGAGAGAGAGAGAGAGAGAGAGAAAATCTCAACAGAAGACCAGAGTAACAAAACATAAGAAAAAAGGCTGCAAAATAGAACCTTGCAAATTGCTTCCCCATTATTTTGTATTTTTGACAAAGCCATCTCTATGAGGACACGTGTGTTGATAAATTTTGGTTTCCACATAAAGAAAACTTTGTCAAAGATACAAAACAATGAGGAAGCAATGTGCAAGATCAAATTGCTTCCTTTCTCCCGGGGACCACTTTTTGGGAATCTTTTTTCCGAGTTTTGTTATCTGTGTGTGAACCGAATTGATCTAAATCCATAAAAAATTAGTCGAAATTTTCTTTTCGCGCCAGCGTTGTTTTCGTTTTGCCGCAATAAAATCGGAAATTACAAACACAGCAGCCGGTCCTTGTACCAAATTGATGTTTGATAATCAATAATCGTGATTCCATGTGGAAAATTCCAGCTAGATATCTCAAAATCTGTAAGAATTGGAGTGTTTACAGACATTAAAAAAAATTGGAATTGGAATAAAATTAGAATCATTCTAATTGGAGAAGTTACATGAAAAATTACGAAGAATCGCACACACACGCACGCACGCACGCACACTTTTTCTAAAACCACTTTTCTCGATGTTCTGGATCATTCCGAGTGACCTGACATGAAAATCACGAAAAAAAATGTTTTCACGAAAACAAAGCTTTCTCTGTGTGGATACAAAAAGGAGCAGGAATAATAAAAAGAACACAATAGCTGTGCGATGGGGTGAGTAATGCGTATAAAAGGGCGAAGAGAATGGTTCATATTGAATGCCTTTTCGAGTAAAACTATCAGTGGCGAGGAATTCGCGAAAACAGACGGACAACAATGAGAAGGATAAACGCATGTTTTGAAGGGGGCTTTCAGAAAAGAACCCTTTCGAGAGCCCTTGTCCCTTTTACCCTCCTTAATAATTACCATGAGATGTTTCCTTCGTGTGGTACTCATGGTTAAGGACTACGTGTTACACGAGGATAAGCATGAGAAAATATTTTGATGGTGGAACAACTTCAGTGGGATTTTATCATACAAAGGTGTTGTCAAGAGCGTAATGGGCGTTCTGAAAATTGAGTGAAGTGGCCAAAAATGTTAGCCCTCTGTTTCCAAGAAATGTAATTGGTCGTTTGGAAATTGAGTAAAATAGCCAGACGTATGATTAGAACGTAATGTATTTTCTGGAAATTAAATGAAATGGTCTAAAAGTATCCTGAAACGTGTCTCAAATGACCCTTGTGGAGATTAAGTGAAATGGGTAAAAGTGTCCTTAAAAGCGTAACATCAATTTCCTTTTGGAAATTGAGTGAATAGACCAAAAGTGTCCTCAAAAGTGTCTCAAATATCCCATCTGTAGATTGAGTGAAATAGCCGAAAATATCCCCAAAAGCGTAGTCGCTTTTCATAAAATAAAATTCAGTAAAATGATCAAAAGTGTTCTATAACGGCGTTATTTGCCCTTTTTCAAAATTCATTGGGGAAATGGCCTCATTCATTAAAATGAATGTCCTCAGAAAGCATAACGACTCTTTAGGAAATTGATTGACGTTACTTAATATATGAAACAAATTTACAAGACTTTAAATTTTGATTTTGATTTTTTCTTTTCTTTTTTTTCACCACTGAAATTTCGTTATTCCTTAACTAAAATGATTTTTAAAACAAGAATGCAAAGTATAATCTTGTACATTACTTCCTCATTATTTTCCATGAGTAAGAGCTCCTCCATGCGGACGTCGATATTTATATAGACGTATACTTCCTCATTGTGAAATAATTCCGCATTACGAAAAATAGAAAATAATGAGGAAGCAAATGTGCAAGAATCCACTTTGCATTCTTTTCCTACCTCGCAGAGGGATTACAACTTGCAATGGTGATTTTTTATATAGTATTTTTAACACCATTGTGTTTAAAATATGCTTGAAAAAAGAAGATCCCCAGAACCGAATACAAAAATAGTAGTAAAAGATTCATTTTTTAAAATAATATATAACATATATAAAATGTTTGTTGTCTTTTTTTATATAAATGAATCTTGTTTACAATTTTTTATATTTTCACCTGGAGTTTTTTTCCTGTTCATAATCAGAACACAGTTAGAAACAAACAAGAACACAAGATTTTTATGCCACGCGATGCGAGAAGTGCCTACTTCTCGCACTCGTGAAACTTGTATACGAAACTCGTGCGAGAAACTTTTTCTCAACTCGTGTGATGGCAGCATTCGTTCGACAAAATTTGATCGCACTCGTATCGTAATGTACTATTATGCCACGCGGTGCGAGAAGTGCCTACTTCTCGCACTCGTGAAATAATAGTTTGATCGCACTAGTATCGTAATATACTATTATACAACTTTTTTTTATCATAAAGAATAAAAGACGCTGTTATGCCTAAAATTGATGATGTACCCCCCTTAAGAAAAATTACTTTATGTCACGAATATCAAAAGACGACCAAAGATCATCGGAAAAATATTTCTAACACGGTTCTCCCATTTGATACTTTAAAGTAAAGGCAAAATACGCATTTATCAAAAGAAAAAAAAACAACGGAATTTGTAAAATTGGGAAAATCTCACCGATAAAACCTAACTTGCCATCAGTAATGTATGCAAACGACAAAATATTAGCTACGATGACGGTATATAAATTATATACTCTAAACACAGCCAGGAATGAGATGAGTGGGAGTTGAGAAGACAAGACAGTGATAGTGAAAAGGCGCCGCCCACACGCTCGTGCCGACCACCGGTGTGCCAACTCTCATCATCATCGTCGTCGTCGTCGTCGCCGTCGTCGTGCAGTTGTCGTGCGTGCGTAAGAAAATAAGTAAGAGAGGCAAAGGCACGAAGAGAGACGGCGATGAAAACAATGCTATACTCCGGGACTCGTTCGAGGTGCGTGGCCCGAGTGTCAGCGAGCTGAGCTCTACGTGCGATGACAGAGCTATGGATTAACACGTTTATGAAACGCTCGAGGGCAAACGTCAGACTATATGCAAGCGTGCATGTTACTGTAATACACGGAATGAATGCAGTTGGTGAGTTCAGTATGAACAGGTGTATTTGCGGTGCATTTTAACACTATTTCATCAGAATGACATATAAGTTATACGAAATATAATAGCGATACATAGAAATAAAATATATATAAATATATCTGACATATAGAAGATTTTCCGTAGTTTATGTATCGAAAAAGCAGATACAAACTTTTTTTATTTGTCAAAATAAATAAAAAGAAGAACTTTTCGACAGTTTATCGGAAAAATAGATATTATTTATTTTTTATATTTGTCAGATATAAGTAAAACACGTATATACGAGATATGGATTTTATTTTGTGGAAAATATATTTTATATAGTGGTACAAACATTCTTGAACAAAAAACACACTCGTGGAACTCATGTCTTTTTTTTTTACGCTGTGGCTATTCGCACAGAAGAGTGTCTAACAATGAAATATTTTAGTCTTTTCGCTTTTTTTGATCAGATTTTTTTACTTAATTTGTGTACCTTTATTTTTCTGCAGAGTTCTGAATAATTTAAAGCCATTCTCTAGATATAATATATCATCGAGTGCAAATCTTTTCAGCTTTCTTGTCTCTATTGCCGATTTTATGAACATTCAGGAAAGCAATAAAAATTTCAATATCGTACCAAAAAAAAATATATATATTTTTGAGATATTCTTATGCTTCTAGACTGACAAAAATATCTTCACATTATTGGACATTTCTACGTAATTTGTAGTAATTTGTAACGATCGAAAAGAATGCATTCTTTTTAATTAGAATAATCTTCTTTTATTTGGCAAAACATATATTTCTTATTTATGAGAGTGTGTATTGTATTTTATTGCTATGCAATGTAAATAGATCCTTGTCTTAAAAAAATGTACAACAAGCGAAGGAAGAGTTTCCATCTATATAAAAGCATAAAGACATTTTGAAAAATTATGTTTTTAAAGATTTTCATTCATTCTTGGAACTCCCATCATATGATATTTCTTATGTTTTTTTTAACGTAATACATTTTTCTTTTTCACAGTTAAAAAAAAAACCTTCAAATAATGTAAAATGCCCAATAAGACGAATGAAGACGTTTTCGTAAATTGATGTAGAAAAACATTGAAATATAAATCCAATATGTTCATTTACAATCTAAAAGCTACTTCTTCACAAATAAAGTTATGTACTTCAATTTTTTTACGAGAAAGACTTCTAAAAATACGTGTATTTTCGTATTGTATAATTGTGTATTTAAATGCACCCAAACTAAAAAAAAATGTACAAGTACAAAATGTCCATAAACAAATACATATTTGTGAATGTAAATGCATAGAAAAATGAACTCTCCGCGGTCACCGCGTAGTCAAAATGACTCCAAGATTGTAAGCATTTTTATTATGCAGTAAATTTATTGACAAATTTTTATTTTATCGATATTTTTAATTGCTAATTTGCACTTATTTTTTAAACGACCTCTTCATTCAGTGTAATGAAATAAAAGTTACCCTCTTCAGATATATAAGAATAAAATTTTTTAAGCGCCCATCATGGAGCTATTTTTTTCCTTAAACTATCATATCTGAAGAGTATCACCCTAAAATTTATTTTAAAAAATTGAAAATTGCAAGAGTTATGATTTATTTTGTAGTGGAGAAGGCCATTTTTTATACGCATTAACCCCTTGCAGATTTTTTTTTCCGCCACATTAAAATCGTATTAAAATATAATACCATGAATACAACATTGTAGAATGTTCGATCTAATATCCTGAATTTTTATGAGTCATTCGTAACGATACGGTCAACAACGCAACAGCCGTTCAAATACAGCTGGGATCTCGGGTTGTTCATTTTAAACTTCATTTTTCAATTTTAATCTCCTAACTTAAAAAGTAGTGCCAAATACTGAAAAAAATCCTCTTAAATCATTAGTGCTAAAAAAAAATGTGGAGATCGCTACGGAATTTCGGATAACAAAAAATACAGTAAATTTTTTATTTTTTCGTCCAGGGTGCGGTTTTATTGGAATTTGAATTTTTGTTGTCCCCCACTTCGTACAACGGTGACAAATACTCAAAAGAAAATTCCCGTAAAGCACTAGTGCATAAAAAATACATATCTAGAGGTCGCTACGATATTAGAATGAAAAATATCTTAAGTTCATTATTTATTTAGCTTGTTCAGAGTGGTTTATTAAAATCTGAATTTATTTTTTGTCTCTAAACACCTAAACGATGAAAATTATTTTTTCCCTCTTTCTTTTAAATTCGGTAGCAACCTTCACATATTTTTTGCTCGTTCTCCAGTTTTCGCAGAATTTTGTTTCGAGTAAGTCTTATCGTTAACTGAGATGGAAAAGGAGAGAAAATTTCAAATTTTATATAAATCATCGTGAACAAGATGAATCCATAAATGAGGAAAATAATTTTTCTCCTTTTGTTTTTTAAATTCAGTACCGACCTAAAAATATTTTTCTTTCATCTACTGACTTGTTAGGGGAATTTTATTTTGAGTATTTGTCACCTTTGTTTTGAGTTGTAGACAAGAAAAATATTAAATTTAAACTAAACCAACCTAAAGAAAGATAAAAAATAAAAATGACTTTATTTCTTTTCTTCAATATTCTGTAGCGACCTCTAAATATTTTTTTACGTACTGATGATTGAAGGACGTTTTTTGTTTTTTAGTATTTGGCACTACTTTTTGTGTTGGGAGACCAGAAAAAAAATTGAAGTTGAACGTGAACGTGAATTGCGCCAGAACGTCGGACCGCGGAGGGCTAAAAAAAACATAATTTTTGTACATTTCTTCAATTTTTATTTCCATGTTGATCATAACATCAAATAGACAGTATGTTAATAAAAAAATTAAGATATCTTTATTAAAAAATTATCAGAGTTCAGTTTAAAAAGAAATTAAAAAAAGACCTTTTAAAAAAGATATTCCTTGTGGTACAGTCGAGCCAATCATGTACTAAAATTAAAAAATTGTTCATACTTTAAATGAAAAACTAGTGTGAACTTAAGATAGATATGTTTTGAAGTGATGTACAAGAGGTGTGCCCCTTGATGTACAAAAAATGTATTATAGAAATAAAAAAATAATAATAATAAAAAACTCAGTTTCCGCTAATAAATCAACGGGAATATTTTTAGTTTTTCTGCAATTAAATTAGTAACTTTCGTTCGATGTTGCCGAGAGAAAGCTCATTTCGTTTTTTTAAAGTATATTTCTCGTAGTTGCCGAGTAAATTGCTTCATTTTACTTGTCGATGAGAATAAAAAATTTAGTAAACGTAGCTTTGTTTTCTTTTTCACAAACAAATTACTATTATTTGTAAAAAATGAATATAATCATAAATTTTTTCCGGTAAATTCGTTGAGCATCTATCCAGAAACAAAATGAAATCATTACTCGTTAAAATAGCAATTTTTACTTCACACAAATTGCGTTAGCAAAAATCATGCCCGGTTTTATTGGCGTACATTTAGTTAATTTATCTAAATTTATTCTTTTATCATTTTTTCTACATTAAGAAAGAACTTATTAATCCCGATTCTTAGTATCCGATTGACTTGACTGTATCGCAAGGACTACCTTAAGATAGATCTGTTTTGAAGAAATCCCTCTTGATGTACAAAAAGTGTATAACAAAAACTAAAAAAATGCCCGTGGTTTTATTCGCGTAAATTCAGTTAATTTATGTACATGTATTGTTATATAATTTAGTCTACATTAAGCAAGAACTTATTAATCCAGATTCACCTTAGTTCACACTTAGTTTCTCCTTTGAAGCGTGTATAAAGAATTTTTTGATTCTTAGTATCCGATTGACTAGACTGTATCGCAAGGAACTACCTTAAAAATCCTCAAAAAAAATTGCCAACTTCCCGTAGTTACAAATTCGTTCAGCAATAGTTTCCACAAAAGATTTTTTCCTCTCGCATATATATATATATATATATAATTTCCACGTCTTATACAATCACGAGACGAATAATCTAGAAAAAAAAAAGATTCGTCTTACCGGCCACTGCGGAATTACCGGCGGCAGCAGTACAGCAGTACTCGGTACCTCATCATCTCGTGTGATCGGCGTTCTAAGTGTGTGAAAGATTCCGCGGTATATCGTAGTTATAAACGCGGCAATCCGCGGAACGATGCGACACAAGCGGTGCGCCTTGTTGGGCCTAAAAAACCGAGAGCGTTTTTTTACGTTTTGTTTTTTTTTTTTCTTTCTTTTCCCGCACACGAAAAAAAAAAGAACGCTGTCAGTGATATATTCAAGAGAGTAGGAAATCTGAGTCTGCTGCACTCATCCACTTGTAAACTGTTTTATTACAATACACGTCTACTGTTTTTTATTTATTTTTTTCTTAATGTTCGATTTGCTGCTATTTGCTTTTTGTTTTTTTTTTTTTTTTTTGATGGTATCGCGCGCCTCGTCGTCAACGACGACGGAGGCAGCGACAGTAAACGGGTACGGCGACGTCGTTTGTGTCTGACACCTTCTCCTTCTCCTCGATTTTTTTTTCTTCACTAACGTGAATAAGTGTCGGCTCTGAATGATTGCAAAGACCGCGGCAAAGACTGCAACGAGTTTATATGTCGGGCGCAGAAGTGAGATACAGTGAGAATAGAGATAGAGATAGGCAGAGAGAGAGAGAGAGAAAGAAGGATAGATAGATGTACAAGAGGCTGATAAGAGAGTGTGTAAAGAAGACACGATATATTTTATATGTGAACGAGAGAGCGGTTTTTGTCGTCTCGCGAGACGAATAGGAGAGCCCGTTAACCGAGAGAGCCTCCCGACTTACTCGCGACGGACGGGCGAGCCAGCTGCCAGGTGCCTCTGGCTCGATACTGGCTTGCTATCCTTCGCGCATGTGCCTACCAGCCAAGAGAACCACTTATGCTCTGTCGACTGTGTATAAACGTGCGCGCCGTCCCCCGTTATGCCGTCACTGGAATCTCTATGTCTCTCTCCCTCTCTCTCTCTCTTGTTCTCTGTATACCAATGTTTAGCTACTTCAAGCAACCTGGCGGACAAGCGGTCAACTTCTTCTAGACGAAAAAAGATTTATCTATGGTGATGATACAATGGAGGTTACAGGAATGTTATATATGTAGCTGCTAGAGAGAGGATAAAGAAGCGACGAGAGAAGAGAGAGGATAAAAGAAGCGACGAGAGAAGAGAGAGGTGTTGGGATGGGCGACTTGTGGAGAAATCTTAATTACCGATTGTCGTTGTAGATATATAACCGATGATTACTTACTGGCTGATGGTTAATTTGCGATTAAGGGCAGCACAAATGGAAGGAATATCTTAGTGCGATAAACAGGTATTTTTTTTCGTAACATAGGAGTGACCAGGCTTCAAAGTAATTTCGTGTTTGTAAGACGAGTGATTTTTTGTTTGCTTAAAAAGTAACGAGAAGATGAATTTTCTGGATTTACACTTTTTTTGTTGTTGGTAAATTAGAAATCGCAGAAAAAGTATGCAACGGAAAAATTTGCACATTGCTTCCTCATTATTTTACTTTTGATAAAGCTACCTCTATGAGTAAGTGTGTTTTTTGATTTTAGCTACCTCGTAGAGGAAACTTTGTATAAATTCGAAAACAATGAGGAAGCAATATGCAATGTTCTATTTTGTATCCGTGTTTTAAGGAAATTAAAAAAGTAGGGTAGACGTATCATTTGTGGCGACTTTAATCATAATAATACTATTCATTTAACGATAACTTTTCAATAAATCCACCTGAGCACGTTAAAAGTTGATCAATATCATCGGAAACTGATAAGGTATCGAATTATTATGAAAAGAATTTCATTTCGATCGTAATTAATCGACGAACTGCCAACACATGTTTTCAACGTTCGTGGCCATGAATGTACTATTTTTAGCTACTTGAAATAACAATAATTATTGGGAACACCATAAGTTGGCGAATCTACTTAAATGACATTTCTTTTGAAACATGAAAACATTTAAGGCAAGAAACAATATTTCTTGACAGAAAAATATATATATTGATAACACAACGTAAAATGTATTCTGATAGAGAATTTGGTAACTGTCGGTAACAAGCTGGGATTATCTCATTCTTTTATTAAATTTATTAGCCTTCATTTGTGCCGTTTCTGCTTTTTTTCGTTGTCTCTACTACAATTTTTCAACTTTAATCTTATTTAATTTCATTCTCCTCGTTCTCTTTTCTAATTCGCTTTTTCTCCTATTCGACTTTTTTTGCTTTATCTTTGGCCTGCACTATCTCAGCCCATTTGTCAAATATAAATAAATCAATCATTTATTTAAGAATATATTATTTTATAGTTATATAATAATATTAAATCGAATAATATCACTAGGAAGGCATCTGACCAAAAATGATAATAGTTGGTGCCAAATGTGGCCTGTGGATGGCCACAAATAGTACAATGATACTTTTTCATTGTCCTATTTGTTGCCAGATCGTGTTTACAGTATATTATAAGTTATTCTTTACGAATTTACATTTTAATCGAGGAAAAAAAATTTACTTTGATAATTGATACATGATTGTCTTCAGCATTCAGCGAAATAAGACAATATTAAAGGCTTACTTAGCAAACCGTCTGCTAAACGTTTTTCGCAAGGTTTAGCCAAAATTTTTGAGGCGCTATGTACTTAACGTATTTTTCCGCCGCGTCGCTATGAAATGAGTTGAAAGCCGCAAAAAGTATGGTCAACATAATTCTCAATTCCTTTGCTACGGTATCCTAGCAGTATGCTTTGAACTCAATACATCTTAATATTTACCCGAGGGACTGGCCACAAAAATGGTGCCTCTACCCGATGTTATATATTTATATATCATCTCTTGCTCTCTTTCCACAATCCTTTTCAAATAAAAACTTCACTATTTCTTACATTTTTTAAATTAAAAATGTAGAGTTTTATAAAATTTCGATCACGAAGCCGATTTTCACAAAATGTATAGTCGCCGCAATTTTTTAGCAATTTACCTAAATTATTTTTTACAAATAAAACAATATTAAAGAACGATAGGAAGTGACAGAATACTTCTGTGAAAATTACGAAACAGTTTTTATTAGATTTCAAGTTGCAGAAGAAGAATTTGCCTTTTTTATACATTTTGATTTGTTAGATTAGAAATGACAAAATAAAAGGTGAAACTTACGAATTTGATATTCAAGAAAATGAGAAGTGAACGAAAAAAGATTGTAATTTTTTAGAAATCACATATAAAAAATGTGTCAATGTTACAAATCTTTATTTTTTTAGTTAGAAACGTTTAAATAATTCGTTAAATTTTTTAAAAAGTGTTAAATCAGCTGTGACATTTTTTTTGTATGAATAACAAAAAATACGCCGTAACGTGATAATACAACAATTTTTAAGGTATTATTTTTTGTACTTTCTTTGAAAATCTAGAAATCGACAAAAAAAAATTTGAAGAAGTTAAAAAAAATGTTTCTGTAGACCATACGTGGGCAAAAACTTTCTATTAAACTCATATAAATTTCAATTTAATTTTTACCGTGTGTGGGTATACTAGGATGGTTTGCTGAAAATCATTTTTGTTTTTGCTTCCTGAGATGCTGTGGGCGATAGTGAAATTAGACAAAAGAAAAAATTTGACAAAAAACCCGGATTTTTTTTCTAAATGCCTAATATTTTGTATTTCGTTTATTTTCGGCAAGTTCAACAAATAACTCGCAAATGACTAAGTGACATCCCTTTTTTCATTATATAAAATTATTATTATTTTACGAAAATTAGTACTCTATTACGAACTTAATTTTAAAGGGTGATTTAATTTCAACTCTAGACAATTCCACAACGCGATTCAATACATAAACGTAACTACTGCTGATAATGTAGGAAAACCGTGGATAAGACAGGCTATTAGCATTTAAAAATCCAATACCTAACAAGGGAAGCGGAATTAAATAAATATAGCTTCGTATATGAGAAACCAAACTGTATGAAAAATAAAATATTATTCATTGCTAGTTCTAAATATGAACCACATTCACAATTGTTCCTAGTTACCTATTATACAAATTGACAACAACAAGAAGAAAAGATTCCTGCGGTATGTTACTCGCAGTCAATAATGACGAGTTGCTACTGCACCGGATGTCGGTATCAAGGAATTCTGTTTCGTTTCGTAGCTGTAATGAAAGACTAAAAAAGATGTCGCGGATTCCCGACAAGTGGCAATAGTTTCTTTTAAGAATCACAAGAAAATATGTGAATCAGCTTAAAAAAATAATTTTACAAAAATTAAAAAACTCCGGACTGAAAAAGAGCTTAAATAATGATCAAATTGGGTAAACAAAAAATTGTAAAATAATTTAATAACCATTCGCATTTCACACCTAATGACAAACAAATCTCCCGACTATGATAAGCGAATGGTTATTAAATTATTTCACAATTTTTTGTTTACCCAATTTGATCATTATTTAAGCTTTTTTTCAGTCGGAAGTTTTTAAATTTTTGTAAAATTACTTTTATTTCATCCTTTTCAAAGTAATTCAAACACTCTGTCATATGCGCTATGAAGTAAGTTACAGAATACGCATCAATAGCGGCCATCTTGCGATATTTCGATGTATTCAAATAGGCTATTTGGAAAATTCATTTACCGATACAAATAAACAATTTATCATCTCATTTTTTTGGAAAAAGACATTGGGCGCTATTCATAGAATCGACGTACAAAATTTGGTTAAGTAACTTTTTATCGTTTTCGAGAACATACCGAACAAAGAAATCACTCAAATCAGCTGATCGCCGTGAAACGCGTATAACACCCGTTTTTGACGCAGAGAGGCAGTTGGGAGTCAAAATATTGTATATCGTATGGTGAAAATCTGATAAAGCGAGGCACTTGCGTCTTGCATCAGAGATACTTCAATAACGTATACAGAACCTCCTTAAGGTGATGTGCTACACCGACTGAGTCACCGTGAGTGCGAGAGAGATGACATTACTGGTGGCCGCGGTGGAGCAAGAGAGGACGACATAAAGGTGTAGCACATCGTCTTAAAAGGAATGTTTGGTTTCATCTATAGAAAAACCACATCACCATCACTATATACAGTTTTCGACGAATGCAGAACCGGTCGTTTCTGCTTCGACACCCATCTGTAAAACAAACAAAAAACCGAGTCATTGATTCATAGCCATCAGCCTGTCGATACGTCAATTACTAAATAATCGTTACTAAGAACGAGTCACCGAGTCAATTAAGTTCGCCTATGATGATCCTTTGATCACGCAATTCTTATTTACGGTTCTGTCAACAAGTGGTACTTACTATACTTTCACTATATTTTTTCGCGACATTCGCGTCACTGCATTGCTGCTCGTTTCTTACGATGTTGATACGTTTCAAGTCCACTGATCGACAAACATATGAGGCAATCCATCTCAGGTGTAAAAATATATCTGCCATCCCATTTTTAAGAAACCTTTTTTGTAATTTTAATTGGAAGTACACATTAGTAAGAGAATTTTTGAACATAGTTGATACTTTATTATTCTATTAGATGACGCCACTATTTTGTGAAGTTGGAACTATATTCAACAGATGGCGTTTAAAATAATCTCTGCTACTGGCATCCAACTTCAAGTACAGAACGTTTTAGTCGGTATACTCACTCAGTAGCAATAAAAACTGTAAACAGCTTTTCCAAGGCTGTCAAGCATTTATGGATAATATAAAAGTCTTACCATATTTCGCAGCTCAATTCTGCAGTATGTAGGATTTCTCATTTTTCTGAAAAGCTTGTTGTTCGTCTATCTTAAGGTAGTCCTTGTGACACAGTCAAGTCAATCGGATACTAAGATTTAAAAATTCTTTACACATGCTCTAAAGGATAAAAGAGTTCTCTCCTAATGTAGAAAAAATTACATAACAATAAATTTACATAAATTAACTGAATTTACGTGAATAAAACCATGAGGATGTTTTTTATGCAGTTTTTCTGAAATCAATATTGTAATTTAAGTTCGATTTTAACGAGTAAGATTTCGTTTTATTCTGGATAGATACTCTAGGAATTTACGGGAAAATATTTCTGATAATATTCATCGTTTATAAATTACAGTCCTTTGTTTATGAAAAAGAAAACAAAGCTACGACGTTGATTAAACTTTTATTCTGATCGAGATGCTAATCGAACGAAAATTACGAATTTGACTTCACAAAAACTGTTTGAAAATATGTCCGTGGACTTACTAAGGGAAACTGAGATTATCGAAGCCTCCACAATACGTTTTCTGTTGCACTTCGAAAGATAGGTGAAGTGGAACATTACATAGTGCTTCTTCCACAAGACAGGAAATGTCCATTCTTTCTCAAAGAAGTAACTTTGTGAAAGGTGATGCTAATAATAAAGAAACAATGTAGATAGTTTATAGTTAGGTTGGATTCTGCACCTGTATACCCTGCTTAGGAGGAAACTATCATATGCCTAAATTTCGAAACATATAGGCTCCTATAGGTTTCAATCGATTTTTTTGGTGTGTTTAATTAGTTCCAATCGCATTCCTTCCAATAAGATATGCACAAAAAAGAACTTTAAAAAGCATGAGATAAAAAAAAATTTAAGTAAAGAAACTCCCGACTGCAAAAATTGACTCTCTATAAAAAAATATATATATTGAAAAAAATGACTCACATAAACAAGGATATTGAAAAAATAATGAAATAATTCCTAATACACTTTAATCTCAAGATGAACTCCCTCGAATACAGTTGTTAATATCATAAATGTTATAAATATAGTCGGGAGGCGTATCATTTTTAACAAAGTCCAAAGCGTTTTTATAATCACATACTTCCTTTGTGATACGCCTCTTGATGCATATCTATATTTATGCATTCGAGGGAGTTCATCTTGAGATCTGTCTTTCGGCGCACGATCGATCATTGAAAAACGACATATTCATCAAATTGTGACCTATTTTCTGCCAGATGGCCTGTGATTTGCAAAAATATCCAGTAGCAACCTCAATAAATGATGTGATTTCATAGATAGAGATTAAATGAGCAATCTACCAGAAGATCGGTTAAAGCAGTTAAGACTATGAAATATTATGATGAGCATGCACAAATTTCAGATACTCTTTAAAAATTAAATCGCATCGATCATACGTCGATATGTAGAGAAACTGAAATTCCAAAGGTCTGTAACCTACTATACGAATTGCAATAAGGAGAGAATTAAAGCCGATAAAGTTGCAAACAAAGTCGCATCGAAATTGTCCTTGTGGTGCTCTCTTATTTGTTGATAGCTGGTACAATTGTCGCTACTGGATATTCATGCAAATCACAGGCCTTCTGGCAGATAATAGATCATAGTTGATGAATATGTAATCTTAAATTGGAAATTAAGTTCGAACTTGAGTTCGAGCATGAGTTCAAATTTGGGATTATAAATTCGACCTTTAGTACTTGATTGACTTGACTGTACCGCAAAGACTACCTTCCTCTCTTCAGTGTGTGGCTTTGCGACGAACTATATCCTCTTCGCCCTTCATTCCAACTTTCACGTTCTTTGACTTCCAGACTGCTATATTGTCGTTCGAATTCAGGCCTTATCTCCACTTGGTTATATATTTATTGTTGTATCCGCGTCAATCAATAACGCAGATATTTTGTTGTGGGGCGGATGTTATTAGTAACATATAAATATGAAATTTGAATCTTTCGGCAAGTACGTTGTTCTTAATCACACGTCAAGACTCCCATGTCATCAACGGTTAACCGCTCACTATTCGTTTGTCGATTGTCCAAGTCCAACGAATGTTATGGACCGTTCCACCTATCGTATCCTTTACATATTCGTAACAATATATATCGATATAAATAATATATCTATCTAGTCTTCGTTGTTCAACCAATCTCAGTTACGTTTCGAGGTGCGACGTCGTAGAACAGGCAGTAAACATAAAATCACGTCCGCGTAGTTCATCGTTGGAGTTACGATACACACGAGGAAAAAAGAGAGAGACGGAGAGAACCAGGAAGGGAGAAAAACAGAAGGAGGAAACCGTGCGAAGACCGAGAGAGAGGACGGTGGCTTTCTGCTACGCAGAACCCTCTAGGCTGCTTCTGCTTCTGAAGAGCTTAAGGAGTTCCTAGCTCGTTTAAGGCTTCGAGAAGAGGGAAAAAAAGGAGAAAAGGAGAAGACCGTGCACGCCTTCCGGTAGCGACACTTGCAAGCTTGCGGTCTTTGAGAACTCACGTCGTCCAGAGAGAAAATACGAGCTTGAACGGGATAACGACGACGACGACGACGGAGGAGCTGTAGAAGAGGAAAAGGAAAAACGGAGATGAGGTAGCCTTTTGACTCACGTAAAAAAATGGCCGCAGCTTGAAGGCGACCTCTCGTAATGTTTTACAGAAACAAAAAAATTCTTTGTTTTTTTTTCTCTAGTAAAACACTCGTATTTATCTAACAGGTTATTATACGTCGAGATTCTTTGGAGCATTAAATGCATGCCGTTTGGATTTACAATCCAACTTTTGATAGATGCTAAGCTCTTATTTTCTTTTGGTTCCTTATTATCTCGCGCACCTGGCTACTTTAATTCTTTCAAGTACTTGGCTAAAGTAAAACTACGGACACGACCATTAGCAGAGTGAACTCTTCTCACGGAGCAGACTTTTTCCGCACTCGCCTCAGTTTATATTTTTTTTTGTTTTTGTTTATCTCTTTTTCTAGCAAGCTCTCTCTTTCCTACCTTTCCTCCCGTCCCGACAGAAATATTTTAACACCGAAAGTTAGGCTCGGTAAAAGTTGGTCTCATTGCGACGCGGCATAATGTAGTGCGTCTCGTCCGTCTCGGTGTCCCCAAGGAAATAATATATGCATGGATTTCTTTATTATGTATACAAATTGCCAGAATAAATATAACACATGAGTGCAATTCAGTTCAGTTTTCAGACACCATCTGTTGACACTTTATTTTATTTATTTTTTTAGCTAATCGTGACTATGTTCAAATGTTCACATGAGCCCAGAGAGATATCTCATTGTTTAAAAGAATTTTTTAAAACTCTTTTACAGGTCGAATTCGTTATCAAAATTTTGTAATTATAAAATCATACTTTCGGTAAATGATATCTTGGTTCTGGTTTGTCGAATCGAAAAATATACGAGGGAGTTTATTATATATTAGAAAAATATATAATAAGTTCAAAATCATTTTTGAACTCTTCTTACAAAAACTATTGCAAAAACTTTTACAAACACTCGTATAAACATTCATACAAACAATCATACCAAATATTTAGGAAGCTTGGTTTTCGTGAAAACATTTGTTTTTCGAGATTGTCATATCAATATACTCAAAATGATCTAAAATATCGAGGAAAATGGTTTAGAAAAAGTGTTCGTATTTAACAATTTCTCAATGTTATAAAATGTATCATTTGCCATCAATTATTTCGCCAATACCTTTGAGAAAACAGCGCTGCAAGTGATGTTCTTCTTCTAAATTATCAACAAATAAGATAGCACCGCAAGGACAATTTCGATGCGACATTGTTTGCAACTTTATCGGTTCTAATTCTTTCTTTGTTGCAAATCGTATCGTGTCGCAAAATCTGTCGTAGGCTACAGACCTTTGAAATTTCAGTTTTTCTACATACCGACCTATGATCGATTCGATTTAATTTTTAAAGAGTACCTGAGATTTATGCTTTAACTTAACTGCTTTAACGTTAACTGCTTTAACTGATCTTCGCATAGATTGGTTATAGGAGTTTTTACTTTACTTTTACATTTACTCTCTATCTATGGAATCACATAATTTATTGAGGGTGCTACTGAATATTCTTGCAAGTCACAGGCCATCTGGCAGATAATAGCTCACAGTTGATAAATTATTCGTCGTTTTTCAACGAGCGCCTATAGACCGAAAGTAGTGAAAACACAAGAAGTTATGCAATTGATGTCTCTCTCTTGTATATGGGCCATTCCATGATATCTCGATCAAGCTCTGACGATGACATCTCAGATCGGCTCCGTAATTTTTTTATACAAAAGTACTTGACGAAAAACACGTACCAATTTTTTTTTAGTTTTTTTTAAATACTTTTTACCTGAGATATAATTTTTTAAAATATTTAAAAAACCTACGTTTTTAAAAATCTGAAAAATCTTATAAAATATTTTTAACATTTTGAGCCCTATGCGAATATGGAGATATCATGACTACCAAATATAAAATTGAAAAATAAAATAAAAGATTAGAATATATTTTTGGGATAAAAGTAAACAAAAAAGTTCCTTATAGTATAGTTCGAAAAAGTGATATTATCAAAATGGCGGTTGATAACCATATTAAAACAATATCAGGGGCATTCCATGACATCTGGATCTGGCGATGATGTCTCAGATCGACTCCGTACTTTTTTATACGAAAGTACTTGTCGAAAAACACGTGCCAATTTTTTTTTTGATTTTTTAAACACTTTTCACCTGATATTTAATTTTTCGAAAGTTTTTTTGTCTCAGGCGAAAAGTGTTAAAAAAATCGAAAAAAAATTTGGCACGTGTTTTTCGACAAGAACTTTCGTATAAAAAAGTACGGAGTCGATCTGAGACATCATCGCCAGATCCTGATCCAAATGTCATGGAATGCGGCATATGCATTCTACAAAAAAATATCAGTTAACGTTCAAACTTGGGACTATAAACTCGATCCTAAAGTATCTGAGTATGTCAGTGAATATTCTTTGCTTGTATGTCCCAGACCATGATGAGAAGTCTTTGAATATTTTAAGGGGATGCTGTTGGGAAATATCAACAACGCGTACTTTAATTACTTATACTCTTCAACCGAAATTCGAGTGCACGCCGAATCGTAGATTTTATATTTTGGCATACTACTGAATTATTACATATTATATCGATTAGTAATCACAGATACAATTAGATCAGTTAATTTCAATTTGTAATCAATTATATTCTCAATAAACAAAAATAAACAGACGAATGTCCGTAAATCGGGAACACGTCCGAAGAATTGGCGCCGTTACCTTTGTGACCCACGAGAGAAAGAAAGAGAGAGATAGATAGAGGTCACAGCGATTCTATAGCAAAAGCGAGTAAACGTGCGCGCAGTGGGTGAAGGAACAAAAGAAAAAAAAAATGCCATCGTGTCGAGAGTTTCACCGAGCGACTATAGAACAATTTTTCTTTCATTTTCGTGTTCGTTGGTTACGTAGCGTCTGACACACGCTTCATTTCTTTTTTTCTTTTTTTTCTTTTCATGCACAAACGGGCCTCGGCGAAGGCGTAAAAGCGTAAACCCGGGGTTTTGAATATGCATGCGCGACAGTTTCCTTTTTCGGTTTGGAGAAGAGACTCTCGTCCGATGTGGCCTCTGCCGCTCTTCTCTCGCCGCTGTCGCCGTGGTCATGCTACAGCTGCTTGTAACGTCCAGTGGTATTCCCGACGAGCTAACCCTACGAACCCTCTTCGCGCCGCACTCGTGCTTTACAGCCACACAGCAGCGGCGCTCGAGCTTCTGCTTCTGCCACTGCTGCTCCGGTAGAATTAACTCGGCACTCCCGAGCCCGCGCTCATAGTCTACCTTTGATGTTGGCCGACTATATGGCATGTTACTCTCTTTCCGTCCCTTCGCCTATATGTACCACTCTCTCTCTCGCTCTCTGTACAACACTGCGCTTGCTACCCCCCCCCCCCCCCCCCCCTCTTTTTCCCTTAGTCCCTCGCCTGCTTTAACCCCTTGGGCGTGGGCTCTGGCTCAACTGAATCTGTCTCGTCGTCGCTCGCGTCGCTCTCGTCCTCACCTCCTACTGGCACATGCACACACGTGTCCGAAGCACGAACATCGTGCATACGTCGTCCACATATCCTTAATATAAACCGTGTATTAGTATTCCCGTCCTATTCATGGATACGTGACTACTACGATATTGCACATTAGTCACTGAACGTAGGACGGACGTAGTTTGCCCTGCATTCTGCAGGTACGAAATGCACATTTTTGGAATATAAATGGCATTCGTTATCTCGAAATATATATATATATATTGTAACCTATTTTTCCTTTTTCCACCACATTCAATTCTCCACTCAATTCAAGTTACTAACGACAGGTGGTTACAAAAGCTCGAGATCGAATTCTTACTGGGCGCCAGCCCCGTGAGATAAAATATCTCACGAGACAAATTTGGTTTGTAAGAATCGACAACGAGGCCAGCTCGGCTTTGCCGCAGTCTCAGCGAATGGTAGAGGGGCAGGGTTAGTCATAGGATCTCGTGAAATAATTTCTGACTCTTTTCAAACTTAAGTGGCGGAACTCACAATCTCAAATTTATTTTCCTCAACACCACTACTCAACAAAATCTCGAGAGCACGGTAGAGAATCTACTGCGCGTTAACGTGCTCAGGTTCCGCTCACTTAATTAATCTTCACAAACCATTATTTTCTCCCAATCTCTATAAACTACACTATTCCACACAATTCCAATAGTTTTCGGAGAATCGACACAATCCAAAAAGATGACTTAATAAAGTGGCTCAACTAGATTGATGTTGGGTT
Organism: Perithous albicinctus; assembly: GCA_964016905.1. Lineage (NCBI taxonomy): Eukaryota > Metazoa > Arthropoda > Insecta > Hymenoptera > Ichneumonidae > Perithous > Perithous albicinctus. The sequence goes on from OZ024697.1 coordinate 7,138,369, forward strand.
ATCGCGAGATCTGATCGGGTCCCTGCATAAAATTATCTATTGTTAAATAACGGTCATAAGCTAAATTATTCTAGGTTACTCAATATAAGGTAATATCCGGAATTATTAAACAAAAGGTTAGTCCTGGGCAATAAAATGGAAGCCAACGATAAAATTTCCGAACTTAATTATGGTTCAACGGATATTGTCAAGGTCAACAGAAGGTTGAGCGAATTCAAAAGTTAAGAGATCGATCACACAAACAATTTGGATTTCTCGCGTGAGTTGAACTTTAGGATTTTACTGCGTCTGAATTTTCCACCGTTGGTTCTCCGTTCTTAACTAATCTACAATTAAACTTACAATCACGACTTAAAGCTATGGACTTTCAGGAGCTAAAAATTATTAACCAAAATATATCAAAATGGAACCCCTTCGGCGATCCTTTATTTCTCGAGAAGCGAATTTTAAGAAATAATTTTTAGTACCGTGCAACGGTTGATCGGTTGCTCATAAGAAAAAAAAAAGGAAGTTAAAATCCGGGCGCGATAGCTGGCCGTAACAACGATATCGATCGGGTTTCTCAACACAAAAATCACCACTACTCAAACCAGAAACGAACGGCGGCCTTACCAAATTTATGCTGTATCGGAGAACCTCTCGGGAAAACCTCGCAGTGGTTCCGAATCGCGGGAGGCAGGTGCCGGTTTCTCGAAGTACGAACACGAGATCGGCTCCAGAGACGACGTCCTTACTCTACGATACGCTACGCTGAAGTCCCCGAGAATTCGGTAATTCTCGGAAACGAAGATCATCTCCCACCCCTTCGCTCTCGTCTACTTGTCGCCCCCTGTCGCGAATTCAGCGATATAGGGTCCTCGCACGCGCCTTCAAATTTGAATGTTATTGCGGTAACGAGGGCCTACGCTAGAGAAGCACAGCAGCAGTGTACAACAGCGTAGGCTCGTAGCGGTGTAGCAGATCATTCGTTGCGGTGGTTGGCCTTATGATGGTGGCCAGCGGGTATCGATGTGAGATGATCCCGTGTGATGCTCTCCTCGTGAGCCTTGCGTTCGTTTGGAAGAGGTGGTCCAGGCCGTGATGAAATCTCGCCTGGATGTTGTGGCACTCGCTCTTCCATCCGTGGTGCAGCGGCGGTAAGGTCACCGCACGCTCGGGAGAATTACATAAAATAAAGAAAACCCCATCGAAAAATTAATAAATAATACGGACAAGCTATTTAAATGACCTGTTGGATCGCCTCGGGGGTTTTTATCGCAAGTAACGACGTCGCCGCCAACGCCGTCTCCCACGAGAGCTGGATATTTCGCTCTTTGTGACGGTTGTCAAAAATAACCCGTCACAACTCCTCCCCCCTTACTTTACGGCCGTCCTCGGCCGGACAAGACCACCGTCCGTCTGGGAGTGTGGTCTTAGCTACTCTCTGATTAACTTCGCGACGGCTACTACCGCGCGAGGATATCCAACAGGTATTTGTACCGTCTCCTCCTCGAGTAAAAATTCATTTTCAGGTTATGCAAGTCACATGTTTTTACCCAAGGACATTCACAGGACAAGACAAATTCAAGACATGCTTACGTGGTAATTTCGTTCTTTTCCTCTGGTTTTTCACTCCGGTAATTCTGAAATTGAAGTAACGATTCGGGGAAAAGAGCGTGAAATGACAAGTCAGGTGGGTTGTTAGAAATGAAAGGTTTTAAATCTTCGATCGCGACTTTGGTTACTCGTCGGGTGTCTGGATATTCAAGTTCATATACCACCGGTGATAGGGCTTTGCGAATGCGGAATGGACCGTGATATTTCGGGGCGAGCTTTGCTGCAATATTTTGCGACGCGTTCGACAAAATTCTCTGCCGTTTCAATACCAGATCCCCTTCTTTAAACTCTACTACGCGACGGTGTTTATTATATTGACTAGCTTGTCTTTGATAAGCCTCCTCTAGATCGTGCGTTACTTTCTCTCGAACGAATTCGAGCTCCCGCATTCTCTCAGACCATCGCTCTCGCGGAAGCGGAATGATCTCGAGAGCTCCTTCGGTTTTTCTCCGGTAAAAATTATGAGGCTGTGGTTCTCGACCGAAGTTGAGAAAAGCCGGAGTATTTTGAATGGAAGAATGATACGCGGTATTGAAGGCAAATCTAAACTCCGCCAAATGTTCGTCCCATAACCGGTGATTATCCTCGAGAAATGACACAATCATCGTTTTTAAAGATCGGTTTACCCGTTCGACCGGATTCGCTTGCGGATGGTACGGCGGTGTGGTAGTGTGATAAATACCCCGGTCGGCAGCTAATGCGCGTAAACTTTGGTTGACGAACTCGGTTCCGTTATCGGTGAGCAACACTTGTGGAGTCCCCCACCGAGAAAAGACGAGTTCCTCCAAAGCTTCCCCGATCTTTTTACCCGTAGCTTTGCGAAGTGGACAGCACTCTACCCACTTCGTAAACAAATCTTGGATCACGAGAACGTACGCAAATCCAGATTTACTGGGCGGGAACGGTCCCATAATATCCGTAGCGACGACAGACCATGGTTCCTCGACAATGCGTCTACCCATCAAACCTAACGACGGCAATTGCTCGACCTTTGTCCGCTGACATATTCCGCAGTGTCGAACGTATCTTACTACATCTCGCATCATCCCTGGCCAAAAATATGCATGAAAGAGACGCTGATACGTCTTCTCAATGCCAAAATGGCCCGCTTGAGGGGTATCATGATTTTCCCGGAGGACTATCAGTCGATCCGGACGCGGTACTACCAGTTTCCATTCCGAATTATTTCCTCCCGAGAGTACATGGCGTGTCGTACGGCGGTGAATATAGAGTCGGTTTTCGACGATTTTCCATGAGGGAAAACGTTTCGGAAATTCTGATACGTCCCGGATTTTCTTGGCATACCAGCGATCTTCGACAGCTGTTATCGGTTCGCGATCTACAACACCCTTGGTTCCCCCAGACAAGATTAAAAGGTCAAAATCGGAATTTTTATCGGCCACTTCGTTTGGAGGTGACGTCGTGTTCTCGTACATTCGCGAGAGCGCGTCTGGCACGTGATTTAAGGCACCTTTACGATACAGTATTTCAAAATCGTACTGAGCTAATTGCAATGCCCAACGCGCCAATCGCCCTACGGGATCTCTGAGCGACTGCAACCAACGAAGACTATGGTGGTCCGTAATAACCGTGAATTTGTATCCCTCCAAATACGCGCGGAATTTACGAACAGCCCAAAGAATGGCCAAACATTCCTGTTCCGTCGTTGTATAATTCTTTTCAGCCTTGGAGAGAGTACGACTCGCGTAAGCGATAGGATGTTCTTCGCCTTCGACTTCCTGTGTAAGCACAGCGCCTAAGCCACTCATACTCGCGTCAGTCTGCAACGTGAACTTCGCGTTAAAGTCTGGGCACGATAATGTAGGAGGATTGGCGAGAGCTTCTTTTAAAAGGGCAAACGCCTCTTTTTGCTCCCGTCCCCACAACCACTTCTGGTTCTTTCGGGTTAGAAGGGTGAGAGGTTCCGCCACCTTTGCAAACTGAGGAATAAACCTGCGATACCACGAAGCCATTCCCAAAAATCTACGCAAGGCCTTAACTCCATCGGGAGCTGGAAAATTCTTAATCGGAGCGGTCTTCTCGGGATCTACCTGTAAGCCCTGACGATTAACCAGAAATCCTAAATATTTCACTTCCGGACAACAAAATTCGCACTTTTCCGGATTAATCGAGAGACCGGCTCCCGTGATGCGATCGAATATCCGCTTTAGCCAAATTAGATGGTCTTCAAACGATTCCGTGATAATAATAATGTCATCTAAATACGCGAACGCGTGAGGCTCCATTTCCGGACCGATAAGTTTGTCCAAGAGTCGTTGAAATGTCGCGGGCGCGCTCGATAGACCATACGGCATTCGTTTGAATTGGAAAAGTCCACGATGAGGTACCGTGAACGCGGTAATTTCTTTTGAGCTTTCCTCCATAGGGATCTGATGGTATGCTTGGCTAAGATCTAGAGTCGATATATATTTCGCTGCACGTAATTTATCGAGAATTTGGCTCATATACGGGAGCGGATAAGCGTCCTTTTTCGCGACCGAGTTTACCTTGCGGAAGTCTAAACAAAACCGATATGTATTGTTGGGCTTTTTACTGAGTGTGATCGGCGTAGACCAGTCACTGGACGATGGTTCGATCACATCCGCCTCTAACATACGATCGACTTCGGCATCGATAATCTGACGCATTGCTGGCGTAACGGGGTAGTACCGTTGTTTGATCGGCCTACTATTCCCGACATCAATTTTATGTTCCGTTAAATGAGTAAGCCCCGGTGCATTCTTAAGTTTTGGGAGCTCGATATCCAAAAATTTTATTAACTGTTCCGTCTCGTCCCGTGCGAGATCCGAAATTCCCCATAAAACGTTCGTATGTTCGGAACCGTCGCCCTTGACAAATTCGAATTCGCGATTTTGATCCCCGCTAAAACTCCATACACGACGTTTGTGATCTATAACCACCCCTATCGCCTCGAGAGCATCTAAGCCAAGCAACAGAGGTACAGGCAAAGCAGGAAATACTCGACCTGTTACTGTCTGTTCGCAACCCTCGATTTTTAATGGGAAGTCTATTTCCTCCGTGGAAACGATCTTTTCATTATTCGCGATAGTACTTGTACGCGGAGGGGTCGGCCGACGCGTTAACCCTAATCGCGATACTGCTAAAATACCATCCTGACCTAAATATGTGTGAGTCGAGCCACCGTCTAAAACAGCTGGTAACACTTGACCAAGTATCGAGACTTTGATTACTAGAATGGTTCGAGATCGTGTGCTATTAAGGGGAGTGCAAAAATATTCCGAAAGATCTATGCTAATTGCGGGTGTTTTCTCAAGAGCCGTTTTTGGTGCAATAGGGGTCGCCCCAGCTCTTACTGGCAACTCCCTGGAGCGTTTCCCGGACAATCGTGCGGAGTGCGTGTCGTTACTTCCGGCTTCCCGCATTTAAAACAAAATCGGGTCTTGGGAGCTGTACAACCGATCGATAAATGACCCGGTTGCCTACAATTCCAACAAACGGTTTCTTTCGATTGACCGTCTCTTCCCGATCTAGTTGGCGTTTGGTTCGACGTCAAGGTCGAACGGGAGGGTGTACGAGGACCCCCCAGGTGACCTGGTGTTGACGGACGCGTGGAAGCGTGGTTTGATTCCGAAAACGACACTCTTCGCTCTCGCGGTGGCGTTACGGGATCGCTCTTCTCTCGACGGTATGGCGAATTATCGCGACGCGGAGTCCCAGGCTGTATTTCGCGAGTTTGTCGGGCAACCAACTGACTCACGGGAGCCTGAGGCCATGGGTGACTCAATGACGCGAAACTCGTACCTCGCATCGTTGAAGAAGCGACTGGATCTTGATAGGCCAACTCCGGGAACAAAGAACGTTCGGGGAGCGGAGGTGGACGATAATACCGTTCAGCGAGATAACTACGCTCGATTCTAACTGCCATACGCTCTAATGACTCAAAAGTCGCGACATTATGTCGTTGAATCGCGACCTGTAACCGCGGAAGCATATTTCGGTGTGCATAATTCAATTGTTCATGCGCACTGAACGGTGGAACAACCCGATCTAGAAGCGCACGCAAACATGTCAAATAATCAGATACTGGTTCGTTCTCGCCTTGAGTGCGACGAAGGATTTCCTCTCGCAACGAGAACTGAAAATCTGGATCTCCAAAACGCTGTCTCCACGCGTTGCGAAACATTTCAAAATTAGCAAATCCCGGTCTCGCGTTTCTAAACCATAAAAGAGCGATTCCCGAGAGGAAAAACGGAAGACATCGAAAAAGATCTGCATCGGCAACAGGAACAAGCGAGCGTCCCTCTTGAATGCGAATTAAAAATGCTTCGGCATCCTCCCCCCGGACTCCCGAGAATTTAATATTCCATTTTCGCATTATATCATACGCTGACATCGCGGTAACGTTGACGCGAGAATTACTAACACGTGGAGATGTATGCGGGGATGAATGAAAATTCGGTATTGTCGATATAGTCGGTAGTTGCATAGTTTGGTTTCTACGCGGAGGAAGAGGAGGAGGGGGTCCGCGAGAACCCCGTAATGCTGCAGCAGGAGCGCTTGTATTAGCCGTCATCTGCGCACCCTCGGTAAATCCCACTTCTTCGTCTCTAAAATTCTCCTCGCTCACCGGGCGACGTTCATTTCTCCCAGCAACAGCTGATGCGATCGCGGGAGGGGCGTGTATCGGCCGAGCGAGCGCGGTCGTTTGTCGGAAAGGGTTGGTCGAATCTAAAACCGGAGGACCGGCAGGTTGTCCTCTTCCGAGCATAAAAGATGTTAACAATCGCGTTTGCAATGTATTTGGACTGCCCTCCACCGATAAACCTCGTTGTTGCAATTCCGAACGCATATTATTTTCCGTTATGGTAAAAACTCCCTCATCTAGCGACGACGGCATTTTTCCCGAAAAGTGTCGAATTATTTTCCCCTCCAGCAACACGAGCAAGAACGAACGATCTACCACGCCACGAGAGCTTCCGAAGCTCGACGAGAACCGAAGCAACCCGATCGTCGCCGAAACGAAATCCCGAGCTCGGTACACTCACACTTGTCACTCGCGACGCGATGCCCTAACACTACCACACTCGCGTACACGCGGCAACCGGCACTGTTCAAAATCCCGAACTCGAAAATTTTCAACTGTCACGAATAATATTTCGAGGCAATTGACTTACTCGGTTCGCAGACTGCGAGACTTACTCAAGGTCTCGAGAGCCTCCCCAAGACAGAGGTCAATATGTTTGGCAATATCGCAAGCGGCTCGCTCGTCCGCTTGGGATTATTATGATTTCTTATAAGTAACAAAGGTACGGTAAATTGTCTCACACGAAATATAGGAAATATAATACTTCTAGAACATAAGAACAGAAATTTATTATCCAGACAAACGAAAAGAAAAAAAAGTAAGAAATGAATATCAATAAATATCGTTCTCGAGAATAATTTAAATAATTTTTGTCTTCGGTGACTCTACGCCCAAAAACAAATAGACAAATAAAAGAATTTTGAAATAAATCAACTGAATTAATGTCATCAATTTTATAAATAAATTTTCCAAGACGTCAAATAAATAAAACTAATGAAGTCGAAAAATAAAATAAAAGGAAGTTCTACTAGATAATGTTAATAAAAAAAAAAAATTCCGGTATCGAATCAATAAATGAAGTCGTGCAATAAAATTTTCAAATAATGTACATGGATCAAAAGCACCAATAATGTCAAAAAAAAAAAAAAATTTTATAAATAATGTCAATAAGTAAAATTTATAAATAATGTCGATAAATAAAATTTATAAATGTCGTGAAAGAAAGATCAAAGAAGGAAAATTTATAAATAAAATCAGACGAAGAAAGTTAATAAATAACAGCAATAAACCATTCCAACAAATCAATATAATTACCAATAATTAATACACGATAATTTAACTGACTCGACTCGAGAACGTTGAAAAGAATATCTCTGAAAATATTAAGCTAAATGTCGAGTCTACAAGTCTATACGAGAACAAAAACCGGCGTGCTTAGAGGTCGCCGAGAACAATAACAAAGGGATTGCTCGTTCCCGTGAGACAATTTAATGATGACTTTACACCAGAAATATATAAGGAAAAAGGATAAATCGTTACCTCAATTAATCAGCAATTAATTCCTTGCCTTCGTATTCACCAAGTACACGAGAACTTTTACTTTTGTTGCGTATCCCCAGACAAAGATCCACGAAATCGAACTCTCAACCCGTAGTACGCGTAGCACGAGGCAGCGGTAGAGCGTCGAGCGACTAGCTAGCTTGCCGCCTAGCAGCGCGGTTCCAGACGTCTCGCGCGATGTATTGGTGCGCCCTCAGCGTTACGCTGATACGCTAAGCGCTCACCTATTGCCCACAACCACCAAACACTACTCGTCTATACGCGTGAGCCTGCGATCTCACAAAACGAACCTATAAAAATCTCAAATATAATACATCGATAGATTACCAACACCCAAACACAAAAATACGAAAATTCAAATATTTAAAAGAGTAGAATATTCACGAGATCAGATATTAATTAATTATGACGCCCCACGTTGGGCGCCAATTTTGTAACCTATTTTTCCTTTTTCCACCACATTCAATTCTCCACTCAATTCAAGTTACTAACGACAGGTGGTTACAAAAGCTCGAGATCGAATTCTTACTGGGCGCCAGCCCCGTGAGATAAAATATCTCACGAGACAAATTTGGTTTGTAAGAATCGACAACGAGGCCAGCTCGGCTTTGCCGCAGTCTCAGCGAATGGTAGAGGGGCAGGGTTAGTCATAGGATCTCGTGAAATAATTTCTGACTCTTTTCAAACTTAAGTGGCGGAACTCACAATCTCAAATTTATTTTCCTCAACACCACTACTCAACAAAATCTCGAGAGCACGGTAGAGAATCTACTGCGCGTTAACGTGCTCAGGTTCCGCTCACTTAATTAATCTTCACAAACCATTATTTTCTCCCAATCTCTATAAACTACACTATTCCACACAATTCCAATAGTTTTCGGAGAATCGACACAATCCAAAAAGATGACTTAATAAAGTGGCTCAACTAGATTGATGTTGGGTTATCGCGAGATCTGATCGGGTCCCTGCATAAAATTATCTATTGTTAAATAACGGTCATAAGCTAAATTATTCTAGGTTACTCAATATAAGGTAATATCCGGAATTATTAAACAAAAGGTTAGTCCTGGGCAATAAAATGGAAGCCAACGATAAAATTTCCGAACTTAATTATGGTTCAACGGATATTGTCAAGGTCAACAGAAGGTTGAGCGAATTCAAAAGTTAAGAGATCGATCACACAAACAATTTGGATTTCTCGCGTGAGTTGAACTTTAGGATTTTACTGCGTCTGAATTTTCCACCGTTGGTTCTCCGTTCTTAACTAATCTACAATTAAACTTACAATCACGACTTAAAGCTATGGACTTTCAGGAGCTAAAAATTATTAACCAAAATATATCAAAATGGAACCCCTTCGGCGATCCTTTATTTCTCGAGAAGCGAATTTTAAGAAATAATTTTTAGTACCGTGCAACGGTTGATCGGTTGCTCATAAGAAAAAAAAAAGGAAGTTAAAATCCGGGCGCGATAGCTGGCCGTAACAACGATATCGATCGGGTTTCTCAACACAAAAATCACCACTACTCAAACCAGAAACGAACGGCGGCCTTACCAAATTTATGCTGTATCGGAGAACCTCTCGGGAAAACCTCGCAGTGGTTCCGAATCGCGGGAGGCAGGTGCCGGTTTCTCGAAGTACGAACACGAGATCGGCTCCAGAGACGACGTCCTTACTCTACGATACGCTACGCTGAAGTCCCCGAGAATTCGGTAATTCTCGGAAACGAAGATCATCTCCCACCCCTTCGCTCTCGTCTACTTGTCGCCCCCTGTCGCGAATTCAGCGATATAGGGTCCTCGCACGCGCCTTCAAATTTGAATGTTATTGCGGTAACGAGGGCCTACGCTAGAGAAGCACAGCAGCAGTGTACAACAGCGTAGGCTCGTAGCGGTGTAGCAGATCATTCGTTGCGGTGGTTGGCCTTATGATGGTGGCCAGCGGGTATCGATGTGAGATGATCCCGTGTGATGCTCTCCTCGTGAGCCTTGCGTTCGTTTGGAAGAGGTGGTCCAGGCCGTGATGAAATCTCGCCTGGATGTTGTGGCACTCGCTCTTCCATCCGTGGTGCAGCGGCGGTAAGGTCACCGCACGCTCGGGAGAATTACATAAAATAAAGAAAACCCCATCGAAAAATTAATAAATAATACGGACAAGCTATTTAAATGACCTGTTGGATCGCCTCGGGGGTTTTTATCGCAAGTAACGACGTCGCCGCCAACGCCGTCTCCCACGAGAGCTGGATATTTCGCTCTTTGTGACGGTTGTCAAAAATAACCCGTCACAATATATATATATAAACGAGTGCTGTGAAATTTGAGGGATGTTTGTCTGCAGCTTCAACGCTCAGAACCCATTTTCTTACTGTTTGCATGAATGCGTGTGAGAGCGAATTGTGAGAGCATTTGTGTGGGTGTTTCCGTGAGTTTTTATGTCAGCGTTGCATGCTGTGTGATGGACTGTGAGACTTGATGTTTAAGCGTTGCGCCGCCTCTCTCCTCATGTCTCAAGCATCTCTTTGTGCCCCATTTATATATCCCATAAGTTAAGTTTTTACCAATACAATTTCTCGGATATTATGGCAATTTTAAATTTACGTAAAATTCATGTGAACGGTTTAGGTTCTGCATGCCAGTTTCAAAATACTATGTTATGTAGTTTACAAATAAAGCAATTTTCGATATGAGGGGCTTGTTAATCTATTCATGTGTAAAATTTATCACACGTGTTACGCCATGGGATTTTCATGCGCAATATAAATTTAATACAGGTTTTGATGTATCGGTTTCGACATCGTTAAAAATGATTACCTTTACTAAACAATTGAATGGGCTACAGGCGTTTTAACATATATTCAACACATGAAACATGATATTCACATATACTATTATATGAACGCACTACACCCTACTTTTTATATATTTTTTTATCGGAAGGCAATTGATTTCCCTCTTTCCGAAATTGTTTCCTAAAAGCAATTATAAATTTAAAACTATACAGTGGAAGCTTTCACATCTTACTGCGTGAACAAGTGAGGTTTGTTAAGGGTAAGGCATATTTGTAGTTTTTTTCTAAAATTTTAAAAAGTGGCCAAATTTACATTTTCCTCAATATCATCAAATCAGAAGGTTCGAAAAGGTGAAAGGAGGTTGGTAAAAATATTTTTTTTAAATCGACACTAATTGAGCAGGAAGGAACACTTCCTGCTCCTAGAATTAAAATAGGAAAGGAAGGTGAGGGTCAGATCCTGGTCGAATTGACCTGGAATGGCCCATACACAAGCATGTAGTTTTTTTTATTGCCTTTTATTACATGCACACACCAAGGATCGCAATTATTCAGCATTACTCCAACTACCTACATTTGTGTCGCTCTCGCCAGACAAATGATGTAATTTTACGAATTGGCACCAACTTCAAGACGGTGCCGCCGAAGTAGAAAGAGCGAGAGCAGTAGAACGATCGCATTATCCACACGCCCGAGTGTTACAAGACCTAGTTTCCAGCCATCGCGAGGATTTTAACTCTCTGTAACTCATGAACCCGCGCGCGCCGTCCCGATAAACGTCCTGGCATACAACGAAATCCCCGTCGACCCGACAAAAGTAGCTGTTTTACGGCAATTCTCTGGAACGTTGCATTTTTGGCATTTCGCACGCTGAGCTTTGCAAGAAGGATCATTATTATACGCGAATAAGGGTTTTACAAACTTTTATCACGAAAACTGTATTTATTTATTTATTTTTACTTAATGACGTAAGCAATAAAGAAAATATTGGTGCCAAGTGTAAAAAGTTAAGTTTCTTAATTCTTCCAATTTTTTTTTTAATTATGATATAAATTTTTTTTTCCTATATATGCTTCCTCATTATTTTCCACTATCCGCTCAGCTATCTCTATGACAAATCCAACGTGCTTTCTCCGAAGTGGCTTTTTGAGAATTTTTAAAATAATGAGGAAGTCATCTGCTTTTTTCCATTTATTAAATCTACAAAACAAAAAACATGTCGGTGCTTACATTTATTTTGAATAAAACGGCAAATAATTAACTGCGTTTGTTAATTTTCTTTTTTTAGTTTTGGTTAATTTATTAATTAGATAGATATATATATATATTTCCTCATGTATGGTCTCTCGCCTTTTACATACTCCTTTCTGCTTTTCGTAGATAAACATCCCTTAATTATCCGTAATACAATATTTTGTCACAGCATTGCCATCACATATCTAACCCATAGACGATACAAGCATAACAACCTTCCATTCAGCCTCCAGCTTACTCTACCACAGATCTTTGTTAATTAAATGCTTTCCATCCCACTCTCGCCTCTACAAACCATCTCTACACTCAATAATCCTTTCATACAGTCTTTCCATCGATAATCACTTCCTTACAAAGTCAATTCCATCAAATTCCTTCCTTTTATCGGTCGCGCTTCACTAAAACCCCACTCTTGATCGTCGAAATCCTCCAACTGCCCCTGGCTGACAGTTCCACACCAATTCACCTGCCGATTAAAGCTTCCATTCCGCTAATCTTCGAAATACCTGCAGTTGACTTCCTCTCCTTATCACACCAACGAATCCATGCTCGTCGCACTCGTCCAGCGACTTGATTTTTACACGTAAAACTGATGTTTACGAAGATTTGCGCCAATTTTGCATACACAACCCCAATTTTGTCCTTTCCCTTGTGCATCAATCCTCTATTTCATTCCGAATACACCCCTCGCGTTTCAATCCAAACAATCCAAACAGCCACCAAGTTCCAATATTTCCAACCCTCACATTACTTCAATGAGATTGTCTTTCCTCCTCCTCTCCATATCCATGCAAGGGGGGGGGGGGGGGGGGGGGGGGGTGCCTGATCACTCATCCAATTCCAAAATTTCCAATAATTCTAGCTTGAACCCAGCTAACTATCCACCAACATGTTCCTGCCATCTACGTGCTTGCCTCCGATACACTTGTGTCACGTCAACAACACAACCTTTCCCGCTTGAAAAGTTCGTCATCTTCCTTTCCACTTAACGCTGTATAACGTCCACAACCGGCTTGTTCATAAAACATCCCGGATTTCCTCGGCCGTTCAAAACTTTTCGAAAATAATAATTCCGTGTTCTTCCCTGCCATATTTCCTTCACTTTTAATCGCTTTCCACATATTTTCCGTCAGCACCTAGTCCATTATACCCAAAAACACGACGAGCCTTTCTTCGGCACGTCTACCCGTCGCCGAGCAGCAGTAGCGCCTCCTAATTTATTAATTATTTTTGCTGTTGGAAAAATACATTAACAATGCAGCAGTTAATTTTTTTCTTCACTTTTATTTAATTTAAGAAATTATTTCGGGTATTTCAAACATGTACAACATCATACAAATTATATTGTATTTTAAATCGATAAAATGAAAGACTATTTTACTGCTTACATTTTTCAATATTAATATTATCAATTTTAACAATATGGTGGTTAAAGTTTTTTTTTATTGTAGACTAGTGGATGTAAAAATGATTATAGTTCGGATAATCAGAAGATTTTTCAGCTGCAAAAGCACTGAATTTTTCAACATGTCATTAATGCTTCGTCTGCTGCTTGTCGCCTTGCTTGCTCAATGTACGTCATTTAAACTTCTAGAATTCTTTCGAGTTCACACCGAGCATTCTTGAGTCATGGAAAAACCACCATCTCTCGGATCCTCCAGAGTCCTTCGGGCCCATTCTAGTGTACGAAGCGTAGAGACCTCATGCCTCGCGTCAGGGCTGACACGAATTTTTCAAAAGTTTTAACGAAGAGGCGCTACATTATTCAAGAATAGAGTCAAGACACGTGAAGGTCATCTTCAGCATTTCTCCCCTGTCGAAAGGTAATGAGAAGTTGCACGGCAACCATGCTGATTCTTCGACAATAATTTTTATTCTTGTACACACATCAAGCGCTGTAATATTGTAAGTGCTCGGCTAGGCAACATAGCAAACAAACAAAAAATGGTAAATTAAAAGTCTTCGTACATTCTGTTGGCTTAATTGAAGCTTCAAACTCTCTATGAGAAAATCCGTTGACTAATTATGATGCGTAGAGAAAGTTTCAAAGAGCAACAAGCAGGATTTTACATTACAATTTTCTTTTTTCTTTTACAATTTTTAATTATTCTGTATTTTAAAAAAATTCAGTCTGAAGCTTTAGGTGAACCGAGACATTTAAGATTGACAATATTTTTTTTAATTCCTTTGATTTTTTGTGCACTTATTCTCTAAGTAATAATATATCTGAAGATTGAAAAATCATTGAGTTGTTGTAAAAAGATTTTAAAAAATGGTTTTTTCTTATATTTTTGTGCTTTAATTTTTTTAAGCTCGTGTGTCACTATTCCCCATGTTATATATAAAAATTCGTATCATGAAAAGTGTACTTAGGAATGGTTTTTTTATGCAAACTAATTTTCTTAATGTTGGAGCTCTACGATCTCTTATTGTTTTTCGAATGACGTATGAACGAAGGGCTTTTTTTAGTGGATTCAGCCAGTTTGTCATCTAATATTTAATGAGAAAACGAGTAGATTGTCTGTCAGAAGCAAAACAACGCATGCAAAATGACAAGAAAAAGCTTACTGTTGATCTAGAGACGTCAAACGAATACACAGATATCGCTCCGAAGCTCGGCAAATCTCGTGTTTCTCGTGTTTCATGTTCTCTGTATACACTACAGCTACTATATATTATTGTACATTCACAGCGGCGTACAGCAAAACTCTGTCGGAGAAGCAGAAGAATTCCCTTTCCATACCCTAGCGCGCTTTACATGCAAACGCTCGTCGAGATGTTCCCAAGATGACGTAGACAACGATGCAGAGACGACGCATCGCTGCTGAATTCAATATCACGAACTCTTTCTCAGCTGTTTACATATTATTTCAATTCCCATGTTCACGGTATGCGGCGGTATGCTTGGACGATTCCAACTGTCCCGTCTCTCACTTCTCTCAGCGACAAAAGCACCTACCAAGCCTTTGCAAGCTCAAATTCCGTATTTGAAAACTCGATTTTCACCCTGGGGTTAAACTGAGTCATTTTAGTTTTTTTTTTAACTTAAGGGGGTGGCGGGGTAGATTTTGTTATCGACTTTGGTCGGTAAAAACAGGCGATTTCGTAATTTTCACTATTCGTCGTTAATATGCTGCACGACAGGTGAAAAAAAACGATAGGTAATTTTTCATGTATCTTCGTTAAATTTGGTACGCAAGTAGGTTATCATACAACAACTTTTGAAATTGTAGCTACCGCGAATCGGTTGGAAAATTCAGATTTTACAGTATTTTCAAAAAATCATTTTCACAATATAACTTTCGAACATTGAGATATCGAGCTGAAATTTTGCGAGTGATGCCCACTTGCACACATCCCGATTGGACACATAATATTGGACACAAGCCCGATTGAACACAACAAGATTGGACACAAACCCGATAGGACACATGCCCAATTAGACACAAGCCCGATTGAACACAAATCCGGTCGGACACAAATCTGTACCAAAGTACCAAAGATATCCTAAAGCAGAAATACTTCATAATCGGAATGACATCTCTGAAATCGAATCGAGCTTGTGTTCAATCGGGCTTGTGTCCAATCTCCATGTGTCTAATCGGGCTTGTGCCCAATCTCAATGTGTCCAATCGGAATGTGTGCAAGTGGGTGCCTCCCAAATCTTGTACGTAAATGGACTATCGTCAAACCATGATGTGTATCAAACTTGGCGAGATTCGATAAAGTGGCTCTAACTTTATTGCAATTTCAATTTTTTTAAATGTCTGCAAAGACTTCAACTCCTGTAAATTTTGATCCTGTAATGTAACGTGACTTTATTGATTATCAAAGATGAATTTGATACAAGGAACAGTTGCTGTGTTTGTAATTTTTTATTTTCCTAAAAAAACCAAAACATTGCTGCCTCGAAATTCTTTTATTTTTAATTTTTCAGCTGATTTCAATCAAATTTCTTACGTATGTGAATTTTCTCAGAACAAGGTTTGGGTATAAATTTAACGCGAATCGGTCGAGAAAATGTCTTTTGCGCATTAACTCGCGAAAATTGCGAAATATCGGGCTTAAATTTGTTTTACTTCTGGGCAATGATATGACAAAGTTCTTGCTTAAATTTGGCGAGAATCGATCGAGGGGTTTAAATTTTATAACATTTTTTATTTTTTGAAAAATGTCTTCCGCGCACTAACTTGTGCAAATTACGAGATACCGGGTCAAAACTTAGTTTACATATGGATTACCATAGAACAAGGTTTGAGTAAAAATTTGATGCAGATCAATTGAACGGATCTAATTTTACATTCCATACAGAGTATGGAAAAAGAGAAAGTATTGCAATCCAAAAAAATTCGACTTCCAGATTTTTATGGAAAGAGATGTTTTGAGTGTCCTAGATACCAGAAAACAGATTCACTCATTTCTTTCTGTCTGTCTGCCTGTGTGTCTGTGCCGTCCGGAAGCCGGAGCACAGACACACAGACACACAGCGACAAATTTCAGCGCATGCCATGCGCTGAAATTTGTTGTGAATCTTCTATGAATAAAATGTAGTTTTGGTATTGAAATTGAAAAGAAACCACCCATTGCTTTTAGTACCTTGCCTTAAATGTAAAAAAAAACTAATTTTCACATTTCAGGTACAGCACCAAAAGGCATTAGTGTTTTGTTCTCAACTTCCATATTAAAACTTCATTTTATTCATTGAAGATACACAACAAATTTTTATATGATCCATGGTCTCTATCAAAAGTTATTACTTGTTCATGCATTTAAACTATGCAAAAGAGAATTGTTTAAAAATACAAAAGTACTAAAGCAGCATATGGATCGCAAGGAAACTCATTGTGTATCTCCTATATATGGAATGTAGTATTTGTATTGAAATTCTAAACAAAACACAGACTCCTTTTAATACTTTACCTGAATAGTCAAAAAAATAAAACTAATTTTCATATTTCAGGTAAAGTACCAAAAGGCATTAGTGTTTTGCTCGCAACTTCAATATCAAAACTACATTTTATTCATCGAGTATACACAAAAATAAAAATTAAAAAATTGTTTACCTTAGTGATCACCCACAATAAATAAAAACACAGCTCTGAAAAAAACCTGAAAAAAGAAATGATTAATACAAAAGGAGTGATTTTAAGGTGATGTGACACATGATGAGAAACTGCAATCTGTATCGAAAACTGTAATCAAATCTCAGAGATAGTTAATATTCCAGACAAACGCAAATTAGTTTTTTCACTTTGCCTACCTACGACGGAGTGAAAATTAATTTTCATTGGTCTGAAATATTAACCGGCTCTGAGTAGATTTGATTACAGTTTTTGATACTGATTGCAGTTTTCACACATGTGTCACATCATCTTAAACGATCATCAATTAGCAATGTACTGATAATTATTCACACTGAACGTTGAACACAAAAAATTAACTCACGGATCAGATTTAATGGTTAGGTTATATAAACACATTATACACTTCTTAATTGTTATTCCTGACGTAGGATTTCACAAAAATCGCACCTTAACTTTTGATAACTTTGACATAAATTGTACCGAGAAGAAAAATCATGTGAAAACTATTGAAAAAGTAATACTACAAAAAGAGATAAAAATCTGCAAACATCTGAAGCATGGATTGTGTACTATGTTCGTAATCAATTACATTTGATGTAAATTGATGTAGATATCAACACTATATATCAAAAACTAAAATCATGTTGTTTCATTAATTTTATTGCAAGTAACTCAGCAATTTCAAGTCTCTACATTCTTTTCAGTTTTGCATAACTCTATTCTCAATACCAAGTATCATTACAACACTATCTTCACGCCAGTAACAATTGTTATGAGAAAGTCACGTGTTGCAATCACGCCATGTGCAACATTTTTTACAAAGCTTCCTCTATGAAAAAGTCAAAATTGATCAACATAGTTCCTCTTACCCCACAAAGGTAGCTTTGTAAAAAAAGGCTTTGTCGAAGATACTAAGTAATGAGGAAGCAATTTACAATGTTCTACTTTGCAGGCTTTTTTAAGGTTCTTTACATTTTTTTCGGAGGTTTTGTTTCCGGAATTCGAATTCAAACGACTTTTGTATCTAACAAAAAAGATGGTATTTACATCTAAGCCGACCATATTGATTTACGGGAAATTAAAAGAAAAATAAATATTTTTTCAAATCTCGTACGTTTTCAACCGAAATTCGAGCGTAGAATCATACATTTATGATAACATTGTAATTCTGTACAAATTGAAGTATGTGTGTAGCCATCTGTTTTGTACGATATAACAGTCGTTTGAACTCACGTACGTAATAAAAAAGCATGCACGTCCATTCCTCCGAATATTCCGAGAGCTCGAGAAAACCGATTGCACAAAAGAAATCCATGCAAAGTATAAAGTACAAAGTGCGCTTTGGATTATTTTTTGTTGTGTATCCTCGAACTACACGTAGAATATTCGGCGGATCTCCGAGAATGGTCGTGCACTTTTTTACGACGTATGTGAGTTCAAGAAACTTTTATATCTTATAAAGCAGATTGTGTTTATGCTTTGGACGACCATATTGATTTTCTCGGAAAGTTTAGAAAATTAGCTATTTCAACCGAAATTCAAATACAGGACCATGTGTTTGTATTGATATTACAGTCCTATATAATTTGACACAACGTGTGGCATATATTAACGATGAATAGTGTAAAGTACGAAACTCATGCCTATTTTTACCGACCATAATCGGTAACAAAATCTAGTCAAGCATCCCCTTAAAGGAGCTAAAATTTTTTTTTAACGTCATGCTTTTTGCCGTGTTAAAGTTTTATGAATGATATGTAATATGATTTCTTACCTTATTATTGTCAAAACATATTCGGCCACGCTTGAAGTATCTTCCATAACATGTGGAAAAATGTAATATCGTGCTTTTTTAACTAAAAGAGTTTTAAAAAACCAAAGCGTTATGCTTTTTTGCACTGTTAATGTTTAAATTTTTTTTCTCAATTATATTTTCTGGATCACGTTATACTTTGAGTAGAAAAATTGTATTTTTTTATAAGCTTTGGAGGACTTGTGTTATTCTTAACGTAATACATCTTAAAAGAATTACCCTGAACAGTTATAGCTAAATGAGTTACAAAATGTAAGAAAACACATTACGATCCCGAAGTTTAAAATTTTTTTTACTAGTACGTATGTATGTATCCTCTCTTGAAAAGGACATGACTCATCGAAAGTCGAAATATCGAAAACTGAAGCCAGTTTAAAAGCATTTTGATTGGTTCCCTGTTTCGATTATTCCCTCTCCCTGAATGCATCGTATACGGGCAGGCCATGGCGGCAATTTTCAATCGCAGTTCGGAAATCGTAGAGACTTACGAGGAAAAGCCATAAAGAACGCGCGAAGCGCGGTCGTTCTTGTCAGTGTATGTTTATTTATTTGTACTTTGGGGAAATAATCCCGAGACAAAGGGTGGGCCAGATTATTTTTTCACTTATATAAAAAATTCGTTGAGTTACGTAATTTAATATGTAAATTAATGATTAAGAAAACATATTCTACAATCTTTAAAGTACATCCCATAATTAAAAAAAACAATTTATATTTAAAAAATCACAGCCAAAAAAATATCAAATGTGTCAATTTGACGCAACGTGACAAGTGCAAGACATGTTAAAGGTGTGACGATTGAGATTTTATCTGTAAATTGCATCTCTGTGCGACAGAAATATAATATGAAGCTTTAAGAAATAAAATAGAACACAACTGCTGTCTTGGAGGAAGAAAATGAAAAATCTCGAGTGTTATGTCTACACTGTTTCACAGTACTGCTTTCCGCGAAAATGGATGTAAACTGCCACGTAATAAAACGGGGAGAAAATGAAAGAATTGCCGAGATACCTCTCTTCAGTGTGTTTTTCTCCCTGTCGGACATATTAATTTACCTGAACAAAGATTCGTTGCTTGTATGATTACATAAACAACTGCATCTGTATCTGCTTAATCTCGACTGGTGCATTCGCTCTTCCTCCTGGGAAATAGGTGCGTACTTGTCGATCGTATTCCAGGAATTCACGTGTCTCATTGTCAGAAAGCATGACTCACGATTAATTATCCTCGGCTGGCTCTACGCAGTCTACAAAATTTTATGTAAAAATGGAGTGCCAGATTTCAAAGTAACAAACCCCGGTGTTCTGGTTTGCTTCGTTATAGAGGAAGCTTTGTTTTCATGAAATTTTTTTTTCAAGATTTTCATGTCAGTATAGTCAGAATTGTCTAAAACGTCGAGAAAAGAGGTTTAGAAAAAATGTCCGTATGTATATGTTTGTGCGAGTGCGAGTGCGAAAAATTCTTCCTGCCGTAATTTGTGTACTACTCAACCGAATCATCTAAAATCGTAATGCCACAAACAATCCAATTTTCCATTCACATAAATGTATTAAAAATCGATCCAACAATTTTTATTTTATAATACTTTTAAGATCTTGAAAAACATCTCTGATTAATCTTACTCGAACAGGTTTCCAGCTACCCAGCTGAAATTTCGTATAAAACTTTATCGAAGTGATGCGATCCTTGGTTTTTAATTTGAGTGAAATCGATAAACTAATTTCGATTTTATAAAATGCCGCAGCTGATTTAATATTATGCATGAAACTTAAATAGAATGCGCTGATTTTTTTATACTGAATTTACTAAAACCCAACAAAGAAATCATATTTTTAAGAATATTAGATTTTTCAGTCTTGTTAAAAAATGCAACAATTTCTCAGAGGCCAATAAATGATTTGACATTTTGTGGTTTGATCAAATAGAATCATCGAATGGTTACTATTGCCTGGAAATATTGTTTTTTTATAAAACTATATGATAAATAAATGGTTCTGTTTAGCAGATCATTTACTGGTACCTTTGCCATAACATTGCTTCACGGTGCAAACAAATGAATTAATAGCGATGTGAATAATGTCACATTTGATTTGATGTACTATTTATGTCACCGGTGAAAGTTGAAACCTAGAAACAAAGCTTAGAAATAAACTCAACAGTTAGAACTTGGTATATCGCTTCCTTATTTTTTTTTCTTTTGTTTCGACCTCCAGAAAATGTTCTCTACTAGGAAGCCAAAATTGATCAACGTAGGGAAAACTGGGGCATGTAAGGACACTTTTCGTTCAGCATTTTTTTTTTAATTTTGCGATGAATTGCAATATTGTTATGGAGGTTGTGCTTCATAATCGACAGGCGGAAAAAATACCCCCGGAAAAAAAAATCCCCGGAAACAGACAAAAATCATCGGTAGGCGGAAGAAAAAACCCCCGAGGGTTTTTTAGGGTTCTTTCTTTATTTTTTATCCCCTTTTTTTCCGGGGGTATTTTTTCCGGGATTCTCATAATCGATTGTCCTATATGGCAACACTGGTTATTTGTGGTGGCGAACAATACGAAGATCCGCAAAGTGTCCCGTTCGGCCTCGTAGCGGGGCAAGTTCGTACGGCTTAAAAATACATAAAAACGCAGTAGAAAATATCATATTTATGTGCGAGAGTGGATATTTATATTTTATTTCGGCAATAAATTATAAATATATCTTATATGTACAAGTGTAATTATCATTTATTTATTTTATTTTCTCACGAGGGGAGGGGACGCAATTCTCGCACTGAAAAAATTGGATGTCGTCAGATGTGGAGTCTTTATGAGCCCAATGGCTGTACTTTAGGCATTGCACCCATTTCTCACCCGCCGACGATCGCAGTCATATTCCGTCGTACTAACAAAGAAGACATCAGACGTATATAGAAGCAAAAGTCCCATAGGATCACTGAAGCTGGGGTAGGTCCAATTGTCTTATAGATAGCAACAGCGGCGCCACATGTCCATCTCGTCCTGATGCGTTGCTGACGCCAAGCGGCGGTAATATAAATGAATTATACCTCTCCGGAATGCAATTCAAAATTGCTTCGCATTTGCTAAACGCATTTAATATAGAATTGCGCAAAATAGGCGTTTTTTATGTCTCCAATTGTCCCGTCGAGTATCCCATTGTGCCCATCGTATAGTCTGTGACTCAACGCACAGTCTCTCGGTATGAGAGGCGGCAAGTGACTTCCAATTAGGCTTAAATTTTAGGTAATATTATAAGCATTAAAGTCTAAAAGATTTGGTGGATCCTTTCATCCTTTCAATGGTCGCTGCGCAGAACCTTTTTTACAACGATGATAAAAGTGTAGTTTTATACCACTAAACTCTGGCTCTTTTTATATGTAGCTATTCGAAATTTGACCGAATCCATCAGTAAGTTCACTATAAATTGTATTTCGGAATAGTGCTTAAGGCCTTAGAGTGAAAAAAAATGTGCATCGAAAGTTCGATTTTTAAAGTCGTTTGCCCCTACATGCCTCGCGCGTGCCGACATGCTCCGGTGTCCCCTATTTTCTACTGGAGGAAGCTTTGTGGAAAGCCAAAAAAATGATGAAGCAATGATACTACTTTTTCTCAAACTAGCAACAACGTGCGCACTATGCGCGGTTCATATGATTTTTTTGCAGTGTTTTTGTAGACTGTAGATTTTGTCAGTACGTAAATTTATTGCAATTCAATTTGGTCGTCATTATTTGCGTGGCTCTGTAGCACTGTTCATAACAGATGACTGATGTAGCTCTGCGACATATCGTCCAATCAACAGGCTTATAAACGGGCTTCCAGATTTCCATACATTTCGACGTATTATCGCAATGTTTTTTCAAGAGGGCATATTGCAAATGTCTATTTTTTATAGTTTCAAAACTTTACTCATCATATTATAATCGCTGCGTGTTATTATTTTCAAAAACACAAACACAAAGTCAATTGTACTATGAATTTTATTTCCAAAAGAATGATGGATTTACAACTGTATTCATCACCAAGAACAAAGTTGTTTAGAAATTGAAAAAAGAGAGCTTTTCGACCTTGTATGGAAAAATTATTATATACACATCGAATATTCATCGATAACTAATTGTTTGTGTAGAGGCAGTTCTATTCAAATTTACAACTACGAAAGAGACAGCCATACAAGTTATTGACGATACGTGGCTCTACAGCAACCGTAACAGAGCAGCGAAAGCGACAGTTCAAAATCCGAGTCATACGCGACCGTAGCGGCGGTCTCGATAGACTGAAGTTGGCTCTGAGACAGTCATCGCCGACCAATCGGTGGGCTTATAAAGAGGCTTCGGTATTTCGATTTTTGATGTGCCATGTCTTTTTTAAGAAAGTATAATTTATGAAAAAAGAAACAATTTCCAATTGAGACAAAAAATCAATGTAACATTTTGTAATCTTTTAGATCAGCACAGTAATCAATACAGACTTCAGACAAAGCCAACTTTAGAGCTGATTCCAAGTAAATAATTCGCTAGGGAATACAAGTAGTCGTTTATGAAGGCAACAACGACTAATTGGCTTTGATTGGTAATCAATTGTAGCTCAATCTAGTTCCTTGACACAAGTAAGCAATTACCTGAAACATATTCATTCAAGCATTTAAGTAATTTGTAGCGACCACTTTTCTTACTTAGGCATTCACAGGTGTACTGTATAATATAGTGAATACTTTAATCTTATAGTATATATACCATAACTATTAGAGTGCATTTGAACATAGAATTAGGAGAATTGCCAGCAGAGTAGAAAAACAACACAACATGAATATATGTTAATCCAAAAATCTAGAAGCCGCTTAGTGAGAGGTTGGCTATCGCGCGGTCGATGGACGCCCAGCGAGAGGCGGTCAAGCGTTGCTAATTCACGTTTTACTAGCTTCCAACGGTTGCGAAAGTTACTCGGTCAGTGAAGGATCTTGAACTTGCTTCATGGACAAGCTCGGCAGTACAGTGCACGCCCAGCGAGCCGTGTTAGCCAGGTTTATATGCTTTGCTAGTACAAGTGCTGGAACTCCTAAATTCAACATATGCCACCATATGAAAACAAAATAAAACGAGAAGAAAAAGCAACTCAAGTGTTTCACTTTTCCACCTGGGTGTGTCTTTCCTTCCTGCCGTGTACGGGTTTTATGTATTGAGCAGAGACAGGATATCTCAACAGAGCATTGATAGTCAGAGGTGACTCCGGAGAATTCACGAGAGAGTGAAATCCGTATTGAACGTCTTCTGCAGGCAAGCTTCTTCTCTTGGAATCTTTAATGTCCGGCGTTGTTGTCATTCTGATATGGCAATTTCCCTTCCCATGTCTGGTAGTTTTTGTATTACGTTCGGTATTTTGTATTTGCTTTATATTTACAAGTTGTTCATATTTAAGAAGTTTCCGTGGATTCCATTCTGATGAAAATCGCCTGGAAGTAAATATAAAAATATTTTTCTTTATAGGGATGTTCAGAAATCAATGAGAGATTATTCGTTTTAACAAAATCCCGATAACAAATGTATGATTTGCTTAAAATTTAAGTTCTTGGAGCTAAGGAAAAAAATCTGAAGAAATCGTCGTATTGATACTTAATAATAATAATATTAATAACAATTCATTAGAAAATGTAGTTTCTTTTAAAAGTGAAACAATTTCTCTAATTTATTTAAAAAAATAAATGCTTTAAAAGTCACGAATTTCGCGTATATTTTGTATCATATTATGCACATAACATAATATTTTTCTTTTTTTCCGATTTTCTTCTCCTCTCCAGATTGCCTAATCTTAAATAAATGTTGTCGACGAAAATGCATATGCAATGTATGTTAAGAGGTAACAATGAATTGATAAGAGGCATTACAATTCAACACGGCAAAAATGTCATTAAAATCTTGAATACTGATTCGATATAGAACACAATTGAATCTGCTCACGAATGTAAAATACCCCTAATAACACGGTGAACAGAGGATGAAAGCGGGAAATTGTGACGTATCAAATACGGACGTAGATCGTAACATACAATTGCGACTCAAATTGCAAGAGAATGGACGAACGGGCGCTTCGATTATTGTAAAAATATTCAAAGCTCCGGAAGCCGAGTCAGCAGGAATCGAAGCGCATGGATAGTTTCGATCATGAACGAGAGGATGAGTTGGGGCGCGTGTGTAACGATTCTACGAGCTTATTCTGGATCGAAACATGGGCAATACACCGAGAGTCTCTGGCGTTTCGACAGCGGTGGCGGCGGGAGAATTGCTGTTGGTGCTGCTGGACGTGCGCGCGTGACTGGTTTCGTTTAAAAGCGAACATTTACCGTTTCGTGGGTGAGCGACGTGGATCGAGCTGATTCTGCCATCACAGAAGCAGACACAGCGGAGCCGCCTGCATCGGCACCACAGCAGCAGTAGCTACGTTTGCGAACAGCAAAACGACTCGGTTCCAATCGTTCTGGGATCTCTCACGTATTATTTCTCCCACTAACTTCTCTGTTCCAGCATTCGCTTATATGAACAATATCGCTCGTCCATTCACACGACAATGGTTTCCGCGCCGGCGCGGTTTTGTTAACGATCGTTAAAATTCTCGCACAAGTTGCCCGCACTCTCGTTAACAGGCTCTCGCGACAAGCCGTGCCTATATGCGAGAGTGTGTATGTGAGGTATCCCACCTGGTTTCAGCTTGGGTCTGATCCTTGACCCGCTTCCGATTGGGTCCGCAGCTTTTTATGTAATTGACATAACTCTAAAAAGCAATAATTTTTTAAAAATTCTCATTTTTCATTATCTACGATTTTTTAAAAGACGTTAACGATCGACGCATTTTTTAAATCTAAGAAAATGCTGAAAAACATTTTCTCAAAAATAAACATTTTTGGTAAGCCTGCGGGAGTGGGTCGACGATTCCATCTATTTTTCTCGGCGTTTTTTAAACAAAACAAAATAGAAAAAAGTAAGTTTACGATGGACAGAAGCCAGAAAATTTTTGTATGCAATACATGATTTCTGAGAATTTTTTCAAATTTTTCCAAATAAATGTTGAGATTTTGCTTAAATAATTTCAAATCAGGCCTTTTTATTAATGGTTATTTAACGTTCATTATGAAATAAAATATATGTACATTGGAAAAATCTGACAAAATTCGAAAATCATGTCTTGCATATAAAAATTTCCTAGCTGCTGCTACTATATTTTCTAATTTTTCTCATCTTTTTTTTTGTTAAAGAAGGCTGAAAAAATAGACGGTTTTTCGAAAAGGTTTGTAGGAAAAAGGTTTTTCAGAATTTTAAGATGTGTCGTTCGATAATTTGCTTAAAAAAATCGTAGATAATTAAAAAGGTATACATTTTAAAAAATTTAGTACTTTTTAGAATTAACCCCTCTTAATGATATTAAAAATCGCGGACTCAATTTTTTCCGGAAGGGTCAAGGGTTAGACCCAGGTCGATACCAGGTGAAATGCCCCATATATAGACTGAGCTTGATATGCTGAGCTTCGAAAAATAACTATATCGAGACCGTAAAATTGAACGTTAAAAGCTTCGAACAGTCTGCAGTATCGATTCTGCTAATTCAGAGAAGAGAAACTGGTGTGCGGAGGGATCTATATCTACTGTATGGTGTACAGTTTCGGGATCCATGATGGACAATATTAGACCATATATGAAATACGTACAACAGTTAGGGACATTTTCTTTTAATCCTACAAAGTAACATCTTACACATTGTTTGCATATTACTACTACCTTTATCTTTTATCCATTTGCAAGATTTTTGTATGAGTTCGTCGATCGATTTTGACTTCCTCACAGAGTTCAAGTCATTCTGGAGTTATAATTTATTTTTCATGAAGACAAAGCTTCTTCAATTAGAAAGCAAAAGTTGCAACAGGCCTTTCCACAATGATTACTCCTATTTTCTATTGAACGATATGCCCACAGCCTCCTATATAAGAAAGCACGTTGTTCAATTTTTCCTTCCTTGTAGAGCAAGCTCTGTATTACATTTTGTTTTCGTTAATGTTAGAATATCTTAGAACACTTGAAATTGTCTGAAACGTCTAAAAAAAACGTGGTTTAGAAAAAATATCTCGTATTAAATAAAATATGGAGAAATGCTGAATTATTATTTGTTCTCGTGAACCCGTTTATTTTTTATGACAAGATAATTATGTCGATGCGCGATTGAACATTATTTGTGAAAAGCACAGAAAAGCCAGGAAGCAATCAGTTCAACGGGGATGCACACAAACACAGAAGTTTCAACGAGAAAACGTTTTGACGACGATCAGCAATTCATTTACGATCGAAATGAAATGATTATATCCATTATAACGTATACGTTGTATACTGGATACCGTTTGATGAGCCAATAAATTTTCCTTTTATAGCCTCTGCTATGGCAATTCACGTGGGATTTCTTTGTCAGGAAATTGTTGTGTACATGACGCTATAACCGCGACGTTTGAGCGTGAAACGGCAATTAGCGAAATGAGGTAAAAAAATAAAATAAAATAAAATAAAATAAACGAGTTCCGTGATCGAGTTAACGTGACTGCAGGTACCCTCAGTGTTGTCTGCTCATTAGGCGTGAAAGTACCTAGAGTCACTCGGCGTTGACCGGATGGTTCGAGCTCGTTGCTTTTCTGCTGTGTGTCGCGCTGCTTGGCCGATATCCATGAAAAGAATGTCGTCACATATAAGTGCGATCTTGACCTTATACACATTATCGAATAGTATGAAAGAAAACTCAACGAAGAACCTCACGTCTGTAGAAAATCTTTACTCGTTATGTTACTTCGTTACGTTGTGTACGTTTGAGTGGCAATATTTCGACCTTTGTGTTTTTTTTATCTTTAGTCTCAATGAAGAATTCTATTATATGCTGTAGGGATGTGCATGAGCACGCTCGAGCTGTGGATGCGATGCTCGAGCGTGCTCGAGCGTAGTATGAGCGCTCATTTTGCTCAAACGCTCATTTCGCTCGGGCGCTCAGTCGACACGAGCGGTTCAAAGACTCAGTCGATATGAGCGGCTCGAACGCTCAGACAATACGTGTAGCCCGAACGCTCAGTCGACACGAACGGCTCGAGTGCTTAGTCGAGATAGTAACTTATTTTGTGGAATTTGAATTTGAATGAAAATAAATCGCTAAATCTTCTGGAAATAGGATTTACATATTCATTTTTATTGATTCGTAAATTTATACATTTATTTATGTATGAATTTAATGAATAGTTAAATAAATGTTTTATTCCACTGGAATGTGGAATGAAGCAGGATGAAAAGTCGAAATGATTTTATTGCATAAAGTTTTGCGTGCGTTCCGTTCAACGGAACACACGAAATTAAATTTGAGTCTGTTTAATAAATATTGAATCCATTTATTTCGTATCGATTTGATCGGGATGCGATTCGTTTCTTGTTATCTTTTAGCTCCATATACATTTATCGCGGTCATACATTTATTTTAAAGCTAATACTTAGTGTGGAGTAAATGAAGACAATGTATGATAATATAAGAACTAAATTTAATAGCGAAACGTTTAATACAAGGATCTTGAGAATTATATTTGATCGTGCGTTCAATAAACGTGTGAGCTGCTCGTGTCTCGACTAAGCGCTTAAGCCGCTTGTTGCGACTGAGCGCTGGAGACCCTTGCTGGAACTTCGCGCTCGAACGAAAAGCGCGTTTGAGCGGAACGAGCGTTCATATTACGGTCGAGCGTTAATTTCCTGAGTTGATCAGTGAGCGCTCGAGCATCTTAGCGCTAATGCACATCCCTATATTATATACTGTCATTAAGTTTGTTTCAAGAGATTTAATTCGTAAAATTTTTAACTCTTTAATTTATGAAAAAACAAAAAAAAAACAAAAATTTTATCACGAAAATTCTCTTTTTGTAAAAAGCAGTGGTACTTTATTCACGAGAGTAGGAGCTCAAATTTTAGTCTTTATGTTTCTGAAATTTGATGTTTTTATTGAATACTTAAAGTAATTAAGTCATAACTGGCCGAGGTCAAGCGAGAGACTATACGTATTTTTCATCCTCATGTAACAACAAAAATAAAACACTGTCACATTAAAATAATGTTCACAACATTAAAAAAAGAACTGGAGCTTATAATTCGATCAGAATATACGCTATACATATTTCACTCACAATTAATTAATTAGTGTGCGTTACGTAGCACATTTGATTAGTTTTCCACTTGGTACCATCTGTTAAAACCTTATCCACGAATGTTATATCATAATATTTATATTGTTAGCCAACAATATAAAAAATATTGTTGGCTAAGTGTCTTAAAACTGATTTTTAGAGCTATATACGATATGAGAAAATACAGGCCGAGATGTGGCAACGCACTATGTTTACGAGAGTGGCACAAGTGCGGGTGTCCAGATTTCGATACCGGAATTTTTTAAATTGTTACGAAGTCATGTGATGTGAGATTAACAATGGATCAACTGAGAGAAAAAGGAAGATATATTAAAAAATCAAAGTTGAATCAGTGTAAGAGAGGTGCAGAAACTTTAAGTGAATACTGAGAAAAGAAAATGAAGCGTGCGTAGTTAGAAGAATCGACGGAGTCTACGCGTAACGTAAATAGTTTCCGATTTGTCGACATCGCTCTACTTGCCGAATCTATATATTGTTGCACAAAATGCAACAGCAGATTATCCTTCAAGTACATCGCGAAGGAAAATAAATAAGGCTTAGCGTATATCTTTTCTATTCGGTGTGACGAGTGTCTTTTACTCTCTCCAATGTACCGAGCTATGTATCTAAGATTCAAATCTCGCACGCACAAGGTACAGTGTTGTCATACTGCGAGATTAAAAAATAAGACGTCTTCACTGAAAATTCACTTTCAACTAATAATTGCAGACTAACTATTTAATTTCTTCTAATACTTGGCGTCGAGTTGCTACCGCGACTCTTGATACGGTTCACCACTTTGAAACTTTGCTACACTCTTCATTATTTTGTGCTCTTTCCAGTAACATATTTTTCATATAGGCTAAAGTATACCAGTTACTCGTAATCTTATTGAATTCGGAATGAGGTATCCAAGTTTCTGTAACGCCCACATGTTAAAACGGCTCAAGTTTAATAATAAATATCTTAATAACTGTACGGTGAAGTCTCATTTTTTTTTGCAATAGTTGTAGGAATCCTCCTCTTTCCGTGTCATAAAAATTACAATGTGTAAAGTTTCTTGTCATTTGTGACTTAACTACGTTAAAAATAAGTTAAACACCCTAGAAAATTATGGAAATTGCACCTCATTGTTAGGATATAATAAATATTAGATTAGGTATGGGAAACCCATTTGCTTGAAAGTTACAAGAGAACAAAAGAAAAAATAGAGATACTGATTACTAGGATGCATTTTACAGCATATTGACCTGTTTAAATAGAAACTTGGATGCACGAACGAGGTAATTTAAAATGAAGTCCACTTTGTTTCATTCTTTTGGTCCCACGTCCAGAGAGTGCGATTAAGTAGAGCGACATTTAATCCGCGGCAGAGAGTGTGTCTCACCCTAAGTGTGATCTCGTTCTCCTTCAGTATACCATTTCTCTTTTACTCCTGAGAATTCTCTCAAAAGTACTCCGCCAGCTAGGGATTTGCCATGCGGGTGAAAGTAACAAACGTGCGGGTGCGCAGACTCGAGGTTTATTGTATTTGCTAAGAACAGACACTTTTTATTTAATTCGTGGTTACCGTACCAACCTCTAGGAGGCTTAAGGGTAGATGTCTCCTTGGTTATTACGGTCCTTGGTTTCTACTGGGGAAATTCAGATGAGAAGGGATGGTTGTACGAGCGAGGCTAAGGGCGAAAGAGACACAACCCGGAGACCCGGTAGACAGACGCTTCGCTGGAGATAAGACTCGAAATAATTTCCCGCAATAACAGCAACTTATAGTTACCACTTTCGTAGATCGGATACTCTTGGAGGTTCAATGGGGGAACTTGCCGTTGCCCGCTGATTCTCACTACTTCACTGAAGCAATATTTAAGGAATGCTCAGAACTGCCTTTGAAGTTTAAGCATTGATTTCTCGTCCCGTTCTGGCCCTTTGTTCCATGGCCAACTAACTTTACACCGCTCGCTGATCCATTTCATAACCAACTTTACACTACTGACCCACTAATTCCATGACCAACTTCCCACCGCTCGCCCATCGATTTTATAACCAACTTCACACCATTGACCCTCTAATTCCATGACGAACTTCCCACCGCTCGCCTATCGATTCCATGGGCAATCTCACACCGCTCGCCCATCGATTCCATGAGCAATCTCACACCGCTCGCCCATCGATTCCATGGGCAATCTCACACCGCGCGCCCTTTGAAGGTCGCCAGGGAGGGACCAACTTGCACACATTCCGATTGGAGACAGTTCGATTGGACACATAGTATTGGACGCATGGAGATTGGACACAAGCTCGATGGGACACATGGGGATTGGACACAAACACGATTGGACAGATGCCCGATTGGATACGAGCCGATTGGCCACATTTTTGGACACAAGCCCGATTGGACACATCAACATTGGACACAAATCCGATTGGACACATCAACATTGGACACAAACCCGATTAGACACATGGCAATTGGTCACAAGCCTGATTGGACACATGTCCGATTGGACCCATGCCCGATTGGACACGAACCCGATTGGACACATGCTCGATTGGACACAAACCCGATAGGACACATGCCCGATTGGACACAAACCCGTAGCAAAGTACCAAAGTTATCCTAAAACGGAAATACTTCATAATCGGAATGACGTTTCTGAAATCGAATTGAGCTTGTGCCCAATCGGGCTTGTCTTCAACCGGGTTTATGTCCAATTTTGATGTGTCCAATCGGGCTTGTGTTCAATCTCCATGTATCCAATACTTTGTGCTCAGTCGAACTGTGTCCAATCGGGATGTGTGCAAGTGGGCATCACTCGTTACCATTACTATAGCTACCGTTTCCATAGCAATCGTTGCCATAGCAACCATTACCATAGCAACCACTACTATAGCAACCGCTACCACAGCAACTGCTACCACAGTAACCGCTACCATAGCAACCGCGACCATAGCAACCGTTACCATCTTAATACCAACCTGATTATAGTAATGTGAGCGCGTGGATTAGGATTAGGTTAGGTAGAATTAAGTTAGATAGGATTAACTTAGTAAAGTTGAGTTAGGTATGATTAAGTTAGGGAGGATTGAGTTAGGTAGAGTTAAATTACATAGGTTTGTTAGGTAGGTTAGGTTAAGTAGGATTAAGTTTGTTAGGGTTTGGTTAAGTAGGATTAAGTTTAATACGGTTAGGTTACGTAGAGTTGGTCCGGTTTTCAAGAATGCACTTACTATGGACCATGTCCCTGTGATGATAATTTCAGCGACGAAATATTTTTATAATAAGTGATGGAGTACGCGGTGAGGGGGGGGGGGGGGGGTTGGGACGGGAAGCGCGCAGGGGATCGAGCCCCCCCAGTAAATTAATAAAGAAACTTAAGAGAGCCCTGGTCAGGGCAGAAGCGTCTTTACATTTAATAATCAAAAAATGGAAATTTGAAAAAATTAATGATTAAACGAACTTACCTTAAGTGAAGTTCTATCATGATTGTATAAGCGCCACTTCCGAAGAGATCATTTTGTAATACTACCATTTTACGTCAGTGTCGCCACAAACTTCAAAGTTATAAAACAAAACATTTTGCCGATCCCTTTAGCAACGCCTCGTCTCGCCAGCGTCCCTGAAATCTTCATTCCTTTAAAGTACTGCCGTATGCATTTCTTGGGTATCTCCGGCGAGATACGGGTGGGAGGGACTGATCTCTTCGGAAGAGGCGCTTATACAATCATGATAGAACTTCACTTAAGGTAAGTTCGTTTAATTATTAATTGTATGTCGCGCCTCTTCGTCGAGATCATTTCGTAGATGTTTAAAGTGCAATACGGCAGGTCTCATTTTGTAACATTCTTCTATTTAATAATGTTATAAACAGTTTATAAAGGTATTCTTACCGATAAATGGCCTTTCAGGCAACGACTTATTTTTTAAGACAGTGTTTGCAAACTGATCACAGTCGTTTATAACGGTGCGATCGTAGAATTTTGCAAAAGTAGCTGAATCCCTTGTCCAGCCTGCCGTGTTACGAATTACACTAATACTAACGCCGCTGCACTTCGTCGCAGAGGTAGATGCATAGCGGGTGCTGTACGCTGTGAAAGTATTTATATTTATACCGCTTCTAGACATTATTGTTTTTATCCACCGACCCAACGTTTGCGTAGTTACAACGCTATGCGGTCGTCTGTGCGAGATAAACAGCTTGATTATATCTTTACGAATATCTTTGGTCATGTCGAGATACGCCTCCAAGGTTGACGCAGGGCAAATCGACTCGTCTTCTCGATAATACGGCAATCTTAATACCGGCTGTTTTCGATTTGGGCCTGAAGTCTTGATACGGTCGGGAATTTTTATTTCTATAAGATCCTGATTGGATCTCTGAACATTTCTGATATCAAAGAGAGATAAGATCTGTAAACGATGACCGGTGACAAGAGCTAACAGGGTTATGAGTTTCAACGAGAGCTGCTCCAGAGTGACACTATCGTTCGGGTACCACTTAGAAAGAAACATTAGGACGATTTTGAGGTCCCAGGTCGAATCATACCTAGGTTCAGCGTATCTCAATTTCGATACTTCCTTGAAAAACCGTTGAATTTTTTCGTCCTGCTCTAATTCTGAATCTAGTATAAGCGCGATCGCCGATCGATAACAATTTAACGAACTGGAAGACGCATTTTTACCGAATTCTCTACTGAGAAATATCAAAACGTCGCGCGCGGTACTCTTGAACAGGTTCTTCCTAGTATTCATGCAGAAAACCCACCATTTTTTGAGGCCTGAGTTGTATTGTTGAATGGAAGACTCCGTTAGTGAG
The DNA here is from genome assembly GCA_964016905.1 of Perithous albicinctus. Classification (NCBI taxonomy): domain Eukaryota; kingdom Metazoa; phylum Arthropoda; class Insecta; order Hymenoptera; family Ichneumonidae; genus Perithous; species Perithous albicinctus. The sequence continues at coordinate 7,172,027 of OZ024697.1, forward strand.
GCGACCATCGTTTCGACGCATTCCCGAGGAGTTTGTTTCTGGAAGTACGCTTCACGGATACGTTGCCTGCAGCCAGAGTAAGGCGCTTCAACAAAGGATGCGGTTGTCTGTGGGAAGATCGAAGCAATGTAACACTTTCTTCAAATATCTCCGTCTAGCAACGATAGAAAAAGCGGGAACCACGACTGAGCTTCCCAATAAGGTACAACAACAATTCCGTTTGAGCTCTCCGTGGCAATCTTGCACAGGACTCTGAGAATGCATGTGAAAGAGGGAAATGCGTAGACGAACCAAGGGTTTCAGTGTATCGTAAAGGCGTCGATTGCAATCGAGTCTGGGTTCCTAAGCCATGACACGTATTTATCGCATTTCGCGTTCGCTCTGGAGGCAAAAATATCGACTGCGGGTCAAAACTTGAGAGTTTGTATTCCGTTTCACTTTCCAATTTTCGCGTTTCCTCGTCAGCCTCCGTATGCTCGCTAGAGCAAATATACGAGGCGAAAATTCATATATTCCGAGCCTCGCACCACTGCCAAATTTCCTTAGACAAGGCGCTCAGACTCACTAATCGACACGCCCCCCTATTCGATTGATATAAGCGATTGCGGTTGTGTTGTCAATTCTTAATAAGATATTACAGTTTCGTTTATTCTCCGCAAAGCATTTTAAACCAAAATAAACGGCCAACAGCTCCAACCTATTAATATGCCAAGTGGTTTCGCTCGTTTGCCAGTGCCCGTGACACCGATTCCCGGGATAGAACGCGCCTCATCCAGTCGGAAACGGGTCCGAGAATATTACCTGATTGTAGCTGCGCTCAGCAATCGGTGACTTGGCTGATCGAGTATTAATTCTCCACCAATTAAAATTTTTTGTTATTAACATTTGCAAAGCTAATAACCTTTCTCTTTCAAAACCTCTTACGTACACCGTGTCGTAGTTAATCCCTGGGCATCGCGATCCTAGTAGACCAATGAAATTCGCAAAATCTCGAATTGTACATTCCCGGACTGAGCTGTATTTGTTTATCAGATCGACCGTCTGTTCAACCTTGTTTTTCAGAAGCTCCATAACCATTTCGCTTGAATTGTACATGAAACTCAGGAATTTACAGGACTGTGAAGGGACCTTTACGCTCTTTTTTTCATTGACGATAAAACCCAATTCGCCCAAGAGATCACAAGTCTCGCGAACATTTTTCTGACACTCAGAAAACGAATTCCCGATAAGGGTATATCGTCTATGTAAATTACAGACAAGAGCCCCCTTTTCCGTAAATACGCTACAGCTGGCTCCATTATCTTTGTAAACACTTACGGCGCCGAGCTAAGCCCGAAGGGCAAGCACGTGTATTCGTAATGAATACCGTTGAAAACGAAACGCAGGAGCTTTCTTTGCGTCTTATGTATAGGGACTAAGTTATACGCGTCCTCTAAATGAATTGTAGCCAGATAACAACTCGGGATTACCAGCCTCTCAGCGACCTTCCAGTCCTCTAATTTAAAGTGCTCGGCGAAAACAAACTCATTGAGCCGCTTGAGGTTTAAAATCAGGCGATGGGTACCATCTGGCTTGGGTACAAGAAATATTTATGACAAAAATTTCCCAGACTCTGCAGAACACGCCTCGATAGCCCCTTTTTTGAGCAGCATGTTTATTTGCTTCGAGATCTGTTATCGCTCGCTCGCTGATCAGCAAGATTCCACGGGGGCTGATGATTGCACCGGCTGGGATGTGAACGGTATTTTATACCTCCCGGTCCATTGCAGAATTAACCGATCAGACGTGACTTTTTCCAGTTAGAGCTGAACAATCGCAGTCTGCCTGCCGGCCTACCGACCGAGGTCTCTATCGTCGCCTCCCGTACTGTGGATCCTTCTTCTGTTGAGTCCTCTTCTGGTCTGACTTGCAGGTGTACGCTCGCTCGTACTCGCGCGACGTCGTTTGGTATTTCTTGTTGTAATTCGCTCGACGGGGTGGGACCCTCGAGTTTTTTTTAAGCCGACGGCTGCTGAGATTTTGCCGGAACCTTCAGCTCCTTGGATGCGCGTCCGAGTGTCTTTGCAATCTTTATGTCCTCTTCGAGATTCTTCCCAAAAAGCCAGTTGCCTGTCACGGTATTCAATAGAGTATTTTTGAGCGAAGCATTGAGATTGGCTTGAATTAGACTCTTCCTTATTAAGGCCCCATTCCGCCGGATGGACGATAGCTGTTGACCGGGCGCACCTAGATGTTCTAAAATCTTCAACTTCTGAAGATCCTCGACCTTCAGAGCAAGGGTCGAAGCAAGGAAGCAATCCGCTTCTGTTTATCGACTATGCGATTGTCTCTCGTAATTACGCCCTCCTGAATCGATGCTTTAACTTCGACATTTAACTTCGGTGCAGCGATCATAGTACAGTTTTCCGGAACGGGATATTTTTCGATTAATTTTTTAATTTCCTCTGATGCAAGACCCTTTTGTATTATCTGAGTCAAACGCAACGCTACATCCTTATGAATAGCAGGACCCGTTATCATGTCCGGCTCTATGTGGGGACCGAGAGCATTTAAAATATTTTCGTCGAGGTGCACCTCGTGATCGAGTTGTTCAGTTGCTGAAGGTACCTGATCGACAGCGCTGACAAAACTAACTGTATGCTCCAATATAGGAACCGCTATAACCTCCGCAGCAGCCACCGCAGGGGCCTTAGGATCTGTCGTTGTGTCGGGCAGATTCTCCTGTATCGCTGCACAGTCTTTTTTGTTCGCGGAGCCAGATTTATCCAGAAGACAATCTGTGCGCTCTCTAGGCTCCCTCGCCGAGTCTCTGTCAACTGCGTGAACCTTAGAGTAAACCTCTTTCATAGAAGACTGACAATATATCCTGGGCGATTGTGACTCCCGACGCGGCGACGTCGAAGCTTCACCTGTACCCAAGAAAACTGCAAAACGACCGGTATTTTTCTCAATCCATTGGAGAATAATTCCCGCGTTCTTGACGTGCAGAGCGACCCTTGGCATAGCAAGGATGTGACGATTGGTTAGACCGATGTCACGGTGCAAGTCAATAAGCGTTGACTGCCCGATGCCCGCCGATTAGAGTCGGCCACATGGTAAAAATCGATTAGAGTCGATTATACCTGGGATGACGGATCTATTTCCTCCAAATCCTCGCGAATTTCCTCATATACGAACAGAAAGAAAAAACGGGAGAAACGTAACCGCACTACTTACGGCGTTTCCTTTGCTTTCGCTTTTTCCTTCTTTTCGTGAACTTCTTTATGGTTTTCCATAACTCCTTCTCCTTATCGCTGTCGGACGATGAAGCATCGTCCCGTTCTCTTTTTCTTTTCTTCCCCATCCTGTTTAGATATTAATTATCGGAAGAGACAAAATCGTTGTGACGACTTTGACACAAAAGGAAAGAATGAAGATTTCAGGGACGCTCGCGAGACGAGGCGTTGCTAAAGGGATCGGCAAAATTTTTTGTTTTATAACTTTGAAGTTTGTGGCGACACTGACGTAAAATGGTAGTACTACGAAATGATCTCGAGGAAGAGGCGCGACATACAACTTCATCCAATGCCGCCCGTAGGAAATAACTCTAGACAACTCATCTCTTTTAACGTTTTCTTTCTCGTTCACTGAGACTCATCCTCAGCTCAGTTATCGTCAGCTATATAACCTATAGCGTCTCATTTCCATCACTGCAACGAGATCCCACATTCATTACAAAATAGTAAATTCACATTTCCAATATTGCAATATGTTTATGCACTTTTTTCACAACTTGTCATAAAAAATAGTGCTTTACTAGTCTGACCTGCCCGAAGGACTACCACGTAACCACATATTAATCTCATAGCTAGCTAATTGCACCTTGCTATTAAATGCTCCCACATCATTTGATGTATCTCAAACAGATCATGACCTACGATTAATTTGGTATCACACCCAGATGTGTAGCTTAAGCTATGTACTATACGTCGTAGGATGTTATATACCCCTCGTATTAGACCACGACGGTGGTTAAATTGTAAGAAACGATTGTCGTAAAGTTGAAAGCATCGCTAGAGAAAGAGAGAGAGAGAGCCGCGATGTGAGTGAAATCAAGCGGACGCGATGTCGACGGTTCGTCGGTAGGAGGTCTATACTGACAGCGATGACGGCTAATGTCGACACAAGGAGGACAACGACAAAGAGCTTCGTTCAGCTTTTACGGTTCTCCTTTCATACCTACCTGTGGTCGGCTTCGTACGACTTGATAGCCGAGAGACAGGCTCCCGGCTGACTGGCCCTCTTAGTCGTTTCATGTTAGTGCTGTGGCCATCACACTTACACGTATACGTATACTGTATATACCTACGAATATACGCGCGTCTCACTCGAGTCTGTACGCTCCAGAGAGCTTGCAAAGGAGCCCAACGGCGTTGAGCGAGAGCTTCGAGCTCGGCGATTCTACAACGACCATATTTCACCGTGATAAGAGCCCCGTGCTGCTATACCCTAAAAGGCAAACATCAGAAGTTTACCCGGTGGACAAACCAGACCCTGCGTCATCCCACCCTATATTTGTCTCTTTCTCTCTCTCCTTCTCTCTTCTAACCATTGGCTTTCGTCTTGTTTTGCGACTCTTCCCGTTTGTCCTGCTTTCAGGAGAGCTTTATGCACGCGTTGCAGTGTCTCTCGTAACAGCTACCAAACGTGGTATCACCTCCATCTCTTCCTGAACTTCCTTGGCATACAGTCAAACATAGCTTCGATGATAGTTATCATCGTTTAATTTTAAAGCAATGTTTTGAAGCAATTAAGATAGGGGAGCAATAAACACGTAATAACTTAACCCTACCCTGTTTAGGCACTCACTCATAAAGATATGAAAAGTGTATATTAATGTCTGTTCCTTGTCTGTTCTCTAGGATGTTTGTACGAAGATTCTAGGAAACACTCAGTTCTTCTCTTTTACAGAAACTAATTTCATTCAGATCCAGAATTTTTATATCTATACACATATGTGTAGTAATTATAAAATTTGCATATTTTTAGAAATCATATTTTATAAAGAAATCAAAAGAATCAAATTTATGTATTTACGATTTAATTTATATTAGATCGAAATATGTGAATGATTGAAATAAAAATTGAATATTGCACCACGTGCTATAATTGTTACAAAACTTTTGATTTTATTCGCGTCAGGAGGTCTGTCAAAGTAAGAAGGGTGTAATAAGAGAATTCCAGTCGTCTTCAAAAATCACATACGTTGCTGAGATTCCGAAGAAAAGAAAATAAAAGATGTTTCAAAAATACTATGAGTCTCTGTATGACACATCTCTGTATGACACAAGTTAATGTTTTTTCGAGTATAATTTTTATTTTTTCAAAATCATTTAACAAGCTCATGTATAATAATATACCATGCTAAAATTAATATTAATCAATAAGTAATTCATTTTTTTAAATCCAAATTTTGATCAATTTTACTGAAATTTCCCAATTTTGAACGTATGTTAGTAGAATTTATAATTTTCAACGTTTTGGGATTGTTAATTTCAAAAGGTCGTAATTTGGCGCCTGAGCCCTATAGCCTTCAGACATGCGATATATGTACAAATGGCTAAACGGTATACATCGTTATTTTATTCATCTACGATTTTATGGCGTTTCCATTTTGGTACTAATTCTAAAAGGGCGTATATGTGTACTAGGAGTGTAATTTGAACCATTGGCACTAAAGGCATATGGACGTATTATCGAAGACATACGTCTTCGTGCCTTTAAGCTGCTTGATTGATTTTAAAATACAGCCATATACATATACATCTTTTTGTCACTGAACTCCTCTTTTTGGCACTTAAGTACCTTTAGACATGCAATATATAGGTGGGATAACCATATAAATATGAATTAAATTATCACATAATCGAATTCTGGTAATACAAAGACTTTTAACTTTCAAAAACACAACTTTTGCGCGCGTGTCGTGTCAAAAATTTGTATTTACTTCTTAGGACTCCACATCCATCCAGTATAAATAATTTTGCGAAAGATCTTTTTTGAAAATTATTGCTTGAACAAGATTATCATTAGGTAAGTGTATATTTCGATAGGATACTTGTTTTGGGTATTTCACTGGTGAATAAACTGTGTGAAAATTCAATTAAAACCCGTCAAATGAGTTCCTTGAATAAATCAACATCCCTGGTAAATTTCCATGTATTTTGATATTTAAATGCGTTCGACCGAAGTAGCGTATGGGTATAGGGAGAGAGCGGCCAGTAGTTATGAACCTTTACCGGAAAGGGTTCTTGGATTGCGGTCCACACTGTAAATTGGGACAACAACAATGAAGAGGGGAAAGTTCGGGAACAGAGAGTAGATTAAAAATAGATTTTGCAAAGCCTCTCTTAAACCAGATCATAAGTCACCGTATAAAACCACATATACTGTACGGAACGAAGAAACTGAATTTATAATAACTCAATCGGGAAAAACGAGTATTCAAGACAGGTGCGCACTCCTTCAACGGATCTTAAACTTGTATGGCCTAAAGAAAGCATTGCCGTACTGTATAGTCAACGCGACTTGCTATGCTGGCGCGAAATCACTACCTTGAAGGAATTTATGTATTCGTTGCGTGTAAGCTCAATATGGGTAATTGTGATAGTGCGGTTATTGTGACAGAATTTTTTTTTATTCAATGCAACATCGTATCTAATTTCTTTCCATAAATATTTCTTTCACTTCCTCAAAAAGCTTTGTTTTCGAGAAATGTTTTTTTTCACGTTTTCATGTAAAAGTGTTCGAAATATTCCAAAACATCCAAAAAACACATTTTGAAAAAATACACGGATGTATGTGTGTGTGAGACAATTATTTAACGTTCGTAACTTGAAAACGTCTTGAGATATCAAGCTGAAATTAACCACACTTGTTGGGGAGTCGTTTATACTCGCTTCATCGAATTTTTGGCAAAATCCATGCAGTTCTCTTGTTTTCACACAATCTTCAATTTTTCCAAAAATGTCTGTGCGCGCTCTAGCTCTCACAATTTTTGAGATATCGGGCTAAAAAGTGGTATGAAGTTGGACTATCATAGACCGAGAATTTGTATTGAATTTCGGCAAAATCCATATTAGATCTTTTATTTCCACATGATTTTGATTTTTTTCAAAAATGTTTGCGTGTGCTTTAGCTCCCGCCTTTTTTGTGATTTAGTTTTTTTTTCTGCACAGTTTTTTAAATATCGAGTTGAAACTTCGTACATAAGTGGACTATCATCAAACGATGATCGGTGTTGAATTTGAGGACGATCCGTGCAACCGTTGAATTTTAATGAGATTTTGAGTCTCCGGGATTTTAAGAAATGTTATCCGTTGACCTCTACAGTTTGAAAATTGCTCAAGATATCAAATTAAAGTTTTAAACGTATGTTTAAAAACCGCTCAAGTTATCAATCTAAAATTTATGACATATATTTTCTTACACTGGCAGCATAGCGATGATGATATTTGTACGTAAATAAAAACAAACAATTAAAGTAACTAGACACAAAACAAAGCTTCTTGAGGAAGCCGATACTTATAAACCTATTGTTACTTCACATAAAGACGAAATCTATTTAATGATGAATTAATGACACTGCGATTTTGCGTCAGAATTAGCGTCATTGATCGAATATCAATTTTTGCGAACTCTGCTATGAAGCATTTGTCACTCTTCATATGGTGCTAATAAAATTTCCTTGATGTATATTTGACGGATACGTGGATTGTATATGATTTCGGTCTTTCTCGCATCTACTATATATATGCAGGATCACATACGTGAACGTTTATCCATTCTGTAAACGCATGATGAGGCCCACTGACGCTGATAATATTTCGGGATGATGAGGCAAGGAATAGGCATGCAAGCGTAGGCAATATACGTGTCGAGTTTATTTGCAAATCCGATCAACGTCAGCGCCGAGTCATATTAAACGTTAAACTTCAACAGAGGGTTCTTTGTGGGCTGACTGGTGTCTTGTCGCGTTGTTGATTCTCTGATGATGGTATATATATATATATATATATTAGCCACATTGATACACATCCGGAGTCAATGTGAAGCAGAACTCGTCCGGATTGAACATATCCACAGTGCAAAATAGGAGAAAGGTCTTGTCAAGCTACAATTGGCGTGTACAGATCGAACGCGGGAGCATCTTGATCTACTGGTTTTAGTCTCACCATCGACAAGAGCATTAGTCTCCTCGAAAGCGAATGTGGATTAGAATGAAACGAAAGTACGTATGAATTAAGAGGTGGATTAAGCAAAAAACCTCGATCGACTAGCAGAAATCGAGAGTCCTCCTGACGAATGAAACGACGCAGTGTCGCCTATATAAGCATGTGCTTACCGACTGATCGACGACAGATAGTGTCGAGTGTTTCTTGAGTATCGTACGCGTTGCATTTTTAGACAAAGAATAATAAACAAAAAAGATCAAACAAATGAGGAGTCTGGTGAGTTGAGATATTAAAACCAAAAAGTGGAAAACAAAAAAAGTTTAGGATATAAGTCGGTGCCATGAATGTGGAATATAATCATTTTTTTACCGTTTATTGATGTTAAATATTTAATCTCAGATTATACTGGTCGCGACGACTGCGGTCGTCTGTGGCCACCGGGAGATGACGCCGGGCTACGATGTCGAATTTCGTTCCTTCGGTGGTTCACCGGTTTATCAAGAGCAACGATTGCCCAGTCGTGAACAGTCGAGATCGTTTAGAGAACCGCTACAACCATCTGAACAACAGCAGTTACAGTCCTTTAGAGAGGAAACGTTCCGAGAGTATCGTCAGCCATTTCACGGACGCGAGGAAACAAGGATATTTCATGATGAGACCCGAGGTGCGTTCAAAGGAGATACACGGATTTTCAAGGATGAAAATCGAGAATTTTTCAAAGACGAGTTAAGAAACTTTAGTGAAGAATCTAGACCGTTTAGGGATGAGTCGAGAATATTTAAAGAGGAAGTTCGAAGCTTCAGAGATGAATCTGGACGATTCAGAGAAGAGCGACCTTTCACAGATTCGAGGCCATTTCGCGATGGTCCCAGACACTTTAAAGATGAGAGACCATTCAAAGACGAGAGAAGACAATACAAAGATGAGTTCAGGCCTTACAGGGATGAATACCGACCGATCAGAGATGAATCTAGAACTTTTAGAGATGATTTCCGCCATTTCGAGGGTCCGAGGAATTTCAGGGATGAACATAGACCACTGAGGAACGAAGCGTCACCTTTCAGGGATAGCAATAGGCCTTTTACAGAAGAATCATTGAAGAATGGACTTAGAGCATTCACAGAAGAGTCGGGCCCATTCAGGAATGAGCCTAGACCATTCAAAGAAGAATCAGGACCATACAGGAATGAGCCTCGGCCATTCAAAGAAGAATTAGGACCATTCAGGAATGAGCCTAGACCATTCAAAGAAGAATTACGGCAATTCAGGAATGAGCCTAGACCATTCAAAGAAGAATCGGGGCCATTCAGAAATGAGCCTAGACCATTCAAAGAAGAATTGGGGCCATTCAGGAATGAACCTAGACCATTCAAAGAAGAATCAGGGCAATTCAGGAATGAGCCTAGACCATTCAAAGAAGAATCAGGTCCATTCAGGAATGAGCCTAGGCCATTCAAAGAAGAATCAGGACAATTCAGGAATGAGCCTGGATTATTCAAAGAAGAATCAGGGCAATTCAAGAATGAGCTTAGACCATTGAAGGATGAATCAGGACCATTCAGAAATGACCCTAGACCGTTTAAAGATGATACACAGTCATTCAAAGACGAAATTCTCTTTACTCAGGAAAGTCAATCCCTCGCGGAGGCTCAACATCGTTACAACAAGGAACAAGAGCATCGCGAGCCACTTTCATTTGGTGGACACTCAAATTATCTCAAATTCGGTTAGTCCTCTTGTTCTCATTATAACATATATATTCAATTCCCAAGTTACATACATAAAATTATCACCACCCAGGCAATCATGGTCTTGGATTTGCTTCAGTACCAGCAGCAATTTTGCCCCTTGAAGATAGTTCTCATCAAAGTGTATCGCAAACGATGAGATCAGAATTATCACAAACTACTGCAACACAATCTCCAGGCACATCGTCATCTCAACATATTTTGGATACGAAAAATCAGATTTCCGTGACTGCAGCACCGGACATTGGATCAACACCGAGTCAATCTGCATCTGGCAACACGATCGATAGCAATACAGTGAATGGCGAGAGAAAAAACGAGAAGGTAAAGTTTCGTCGGGTGTACGTTACAATTTAACGTACACGTGATAACTAGATAAAAAAAAGGTATATGGTCAGAGGATATACGTTTTATATCTAGTGATTTAAGCATTCTACGGAATCATATATTTTTATTCAAAGAGTCGACGTTGACAATCTCGAATGGCGTACGTCATTTATTAAACATAGAGACAGAATGCAAGAGGTCACCATCGGACAGTAGGTAGAGCTGATGTATACGAAGTGAATCATCATGCAAGTCCCTGCGGTTTTGACGAACGATTTCAACCTTCGAAGCGTATATGGGTGTTGCGAATAACCGTACCGTTCGTTAATTTCCAAATGCTTTTAGCTGGCCGGTGAGGTATCGACGAGTCAACCTTCGACTGCGGTCACCATTTCCACTTCCGGCGGTACGAACGTTACCCCGAAAGTGGTTTTTAGCTCTGGATCAACTTCAATGTCGAGTCCACCGTTGGGAATCACCAATGTAGACAGTGCCAGTGGTATCCAGCAAGCTACTCATACTGGTTCGGCCCTTCATGCCTCCAAGTACGTACCAACGTTTTCTCCTCTCCGCTCTCAGCCCAGTTACTGAACTCCACCATTCTCCTACCTCTTGATCCTAGTCAACGCCGTCCGCTCAATCTCTACTGGGCTCCGCTTTATTACCCATTCGATAGTGGCCCGTAACTTGATCGTCGTCTTGGCCGTCGCGACTCATGGATGCTTCCACTTTGAAAGGTGATTTGGGGAAGGAGAGGGGGGGGGGATCCCTCGTGCTTTTCATCCAAGATTCATCGACGATACGGTCATCTTTGTTCACTCGCTCTTGGACCGAATGACCGGCGGCATCCGCTAGAGGAATTTTCAGATTTCCCATGCAAGACATTCTCCGTCAATGTCCTCATTTTAGCGAGAATCGAGCAAGCATACTAAAGTTAACTATTTAACGGTTTTATTAGAGCAATAGAGAGAGATGTCGGAATTATCAGAGCTTTACCTCCCAGTTTTGGCCTTAAAACATTATCAATCGTTTAAAATCGACGGTTCTAAGAATGTGTAGAGTTCTCAATGCTGAATAATCTAGCTTTTGTTTCAGGCCATTATCGATGCACGCAGTCGCTACAACCAACTCCTATTTCCCGAGGGATACGACGCCCGAAGTCCCTGCGGCGCTCTTGAACTACATCTTCAAGTATCAGATGCCCCAGGAGAACAAGATGAGATACGTTTACCGGCAGTCGCTGCCATCGGAGAACTTCAACCACATTCAGCCAGTTCCTTTGGTTCACCATCATCAAACGGCATTTCTACCAGAGTTTAAGATTCCATCGTTGTCTGGTGGAATTCACCAACCCGGGGGAACGATAAACTACGTGTCTACAACTGACCTATCTCAAAAGGTTCCCTATCTCAATGGGAACTCGCCTGGTCTTTCACTCGGCGCGACTTACTCGAGTAAGATCTTGCGCAGCCTTTTTAAAGACACTATAAAAAAATTTACAGCCGTTTCTTCAAGCCCCCTGATTACAATATGATCCATTTTATTGACGGGCTATCTATGTTACACAGCTGATAGTGTTCAGCCGGTTAACTTTGCACGGAATCTGTTGCAACTCAATCAAGGAGGTCAATTTTCTCATTTGGGGCAAACGGACCTGTCACAGTTTCGATCAGTCGAACAGGCTCAACAATTTCCACAACTTAGACAGCTGTCCTCTTCTACGGATCTCAATTCTTTGGGACAGTTTGGACAGTTTGGACAAAATGACCAGTCGCGGGGAAATCCTTTTAATCAAGGTAATAACAGTTTTATGATTGACATAATATCGTAAATACAGAATAAGGTGAATAGAGAATTCGAATATTTATGGCATAAGCGTGTTTAATTAACATCTAAATTAGATGCAATGTTTAAATAAAGCACTAAAATTTGAATGAAGAAATAGGATATCAAGTATTGGCCGCTGCACCGGTTTTGGTCATTCCCAATACTTTGGTACGTTTTTTTGTGGATATAATTTTTTTTTGCTTGTATTCAATCGTAATCTTTCAAAGCGTCATATGTTTTCGAAATGTTTATGATTGTGTTAAAGTAAATTTTTTTGCATTACAAAAAAATACTGTACGAAAGAAATGAAACATTATTATCCGCATTTCATCGAATTCTCTACTACCTATGTAAATTGACAAGAGTTCCAGACAAAAAAAGATTATGTCTGATTAATTGCACACGGTGTTGCATGTATCAGTCTAAAATGTTATTCTGTACATTTGGATGTACTAAAAGTCGAAAATAAACTTAGAGATCTTTCTAAAAATAATGATAATATTTATGTTAGTATTGTTTAAATTATTACACAATCAATTAATACATTTACAAATATTTTACACAGAAAGATGCATTAATGAATCTAATTGTCTGTAAAAAAATTTTTTTTACTCGGCAAGAATGTTGAATTTCATGATGCCAATTTTTTCATACGCTCTCGATACACTGCCTAATAACCTGTAAAATCTACAACGAAATAAAAGGTATCGCATTGAAGGAAGAGAAATATTCAACATTTCCTTTTCTCTAGAAATAGTCTATTGATACCACCAAAAATATAATATATGGGTCATTCCACGACAAATTTACAGCCTATGACCCTCATCGCCTCGGATTTTGATAATTTGTTACAATAGTGTTGTTTCCGACCCAAAAAAGCCTCAGAATTTTTTTCAAATTCACATTTTCAATTCCATTTTTTTTAAAAAGCTGATTCCGAAAACGCAATTTTTATGAAGCCTCAAATAAAATTCTTTTTTTTATAAATACTAAAAAAAAATCTTATCTTCCGCAAATCAGAAATCCTTCAAAATATTTTCGGAGAGACAGCCAATTCGATTTAGAAAATGAATCAGTGTGTTTGAAATAATCGCACTTTTTACAATAAATTACATAATCATCAAGACAGAATTCATTTAATTATGAACCTATTCTCCTCCTTTCGATTTCTTTCTTTCGTACATGAAACAATAATTTACCGTCTGAAATGATAGATTCTTCGGGGGTTTTTTTTTCTGTTCCTTGATGTAAACCGATTGTGGAATCATAAACAATATGATTCCAGTTGCAATCTTCCACTTCAATTCTTTCCCAATTTTGTCCACAAGGAACGATTTTACGAATGAAAAAATCTATTTTTCCATTTTTTAATGAATTTTTTTGGCCCATAATTTATTAGGTTTTTGCTCGGATAATTTGAGAATTAAAAAATAAATGGTAATTCGGATCATCTGATATTTCTATAAACTGCGCAAAAATTGAGGTCTATTGATATTTGAGAAAGTTTATGACCAATAAAAAAAAATCGAATTCTGGAATTAAAAAAAAAAAAAAAAAAAAAACTTACGAAAAAATACTAAATATTGACATCCCAGTATCTAGATGTGCTTAAAATTTATATTTCAAATCATAGAATCAGTGTGAAATTTTACAAATAAAAAAATGTCATTTCCAGAATTGGCTTTTCGTGCCTTGAATAAATTGAAATGACGGTGAAAAAATCTGAAAAAAATCGAGACCCTTTTGGATTGGGAACAACAATCCAAAAGTACAAATTACAAATTATCAAAATTCGAGATGGTGAGAATCATAGACTGTACATTTAACGTGGAATGCCCCATATATATTGCATTAAACAGTTCATGGAAAACCATTACTTTTTTTGTTGTTACATTTTTTTTGCCCAACATCCACCTTCCATGATATACGGGTTGGAAAAAAAATACATTCCCGAAACGAATGAATTAAAAAATCTGAAAAAATTCATAGAGAGTACCTTTAAGTAGTACCACTATAATGATCAATGAGGGACCATATTGGAGAAAGTAAAAAAAATGTGGCCGAATTGGTGTAGAATGCCTCATATCTAGATTGTAAATCTAGGAATTCAAAGTTATATTCTTTTTAGTTACGAAACATAGAAGTTCAAACTCGTTTTTATTAATTTCGGTTGTAATCACAAGCATCTGAAGTTGGAAAAATGCTCAAAGTGCTACACATCAAACCTAATGTAGAATGTAGGTGCAATTCTATTCGCGACTATAAAAATAGTTAAACATTTTTTTATTATCGTCTTTATGTAGTTTATTAACAATTTGTTGGTGCTGCTACAATGATTTTTTTTACATAAATAATTAATAAAAAAAATAAGTAAAAAAATTGCGTTAAAAAAAAAGAAGAATGTGAATTCGTTCTTCGCCCAAGCACTATCTTCACAATGTGAACTAATGTTTGATTCGTTAAAAGCCTCAATCAACACAAATAGCTCTATATGCATCTGGTGCAGCTAATAGGATAAAGGCTTTAATTTACTATATATTGAGTGCGAAGGAGATATACATACAAGTACATTAACAGATAAAATGAATTTAGGAGGTGGATTGCAGTTGCAGCTGGGTGGTTTCGGTGGAATAGATTACAGCGCGCTGTCTCGTAATACGGAAACGTCGAGAGCCTCGCCCGTAGTCTCACTGGGGATCTCAAAAGTGGGTTTAAGTTTTCCGGAATCACCAAGACCACCTGCACCAGCGTTTACCAAGGTAAATTCACAAGGAGGTGCATAATAACCCACGGGAGCACACATCGAGTCTACAAAACTTCCTCTCCGCCAACTATTCGGCCCATTAACTTCTTTGTTCGGGAATGAAACTGTCGTATGGCCAATTTTATCGCTTTGTTCTTTTCTTTTCTAACCAACTATGAAGGGCAATTCAATAGCTGTAACTTTGCCATATTTTATTTATATGATAGGGTCGTCTGCTAAAAATATTTTTTTTTTTCGTATGCCACTATAAAGTGTTTTTATTTTGAATGAAGGATCGATTGGAAAATCCTTTATATTAAAAAGAAAATTATGGTTTACTAGGGTCATTGAGTGGTAAATAGAGTGGCCACTAAATTTCTTTTTTATTTTGCTTCCTCGTAGAGCTTTGTTTTCGTGGACATTTTTTTTTTTTTTTCGAGATTTTCATGTCAGCATACTCAGAATCACCTAAAACGTCGAGAAAAGTGGCACGATGGATCGAACTCAAATTTGGCATGCAAGTAGAGTAATAACTCCTCCGTAATTGACGTGATTTTTAACTAAATGTATCCATGTATACAGATTTTACAGAATTTTTTGGAAAAATGGCGTGATCGCTCTAACTTTCATGAAAGTTCGAGAACTTAGCTTCATAACTGAAGACACGTTCAATGTAATTTGGTATTGAATTTCAACGAAATCCGTAAAGTGATTCGAATTTTACGACATTTCGAATTTAAAAAAAAATCGAGATTTTCGCTCTAATAACTTTCGCAAAACTTAAGAAAGTAAGACAAAAGTTTGCACTTGATGGAAATATGATGCAATGATATTAATTACGGAATTTTCGGTGTCATGTGCAACATAATTTTTGTGTTATTGTACAAGAAACTACTGAAAATATAGAGATAACGAAATTTAGAAAAATGCTAATTAAAATTAAAAATCATGCGAAGTAAAACTTTGCACACTGCTTCCTCATTAAATTTCATTTCTCACAAAGCTTCCTCTGTGAGGAAGCCGAAATTAATAAATAGACATCCTCATTAAGGTGGCTTTGTGAAAAATGAAATTTAATGCGGAAGCAGTGTGCAAAGTTCTACTTTTTTTAGTTGTCATTTCCTGAATGTTCTTGTTTCGCAAAAAACACTTCAGAATGATTTCGAAATTAAAGAAAATATATTTAGAGGGGTCGCAAAGCTATTTAAGGCTGAA